>JAZKJV010003159.1:0-600000 GCA_037367405.1 Ottelia alismoides | reverse complement strand
TGGATAAACGAAAGCCATCTTTTTTATATCTTATGTTGGACCACAATTATTCATAAGTTTAGTTCAGTTGTAGTCAAATTTGTATATGTTTATTTATTTTTAAATAAAAAATTAGGAAACTGCGTAGAACAGCATATACCCCGCATATGCCCTCGCATACCGCTTAATCGCTATTCAGTGACCTGACCGAACGCATACGCATACCGCTTTCCTGAACCTTGAGCATAATATATCCTCTAATTGGCTCTTTGGATAAAAATTTTTAGAAGGATCTCCCTGCAAATATTCCAAAATAATTTCCCATCCCAAATTTCATGGGATTCGAATCCCATAGATATAGAGCCCCTCTTTAGGGCTCTTCGTTCCTTTCTCTGGCAGTGGCGGAGGTGGACGCAAGATGGGAGCATGGGGTGATGGCGACTGCGGGGAAGCCGGTGCGAGCGGCGGCAGCGCGTAAGACGCATGCGGTGGTAACACAGGGTGATAGGGGGTGGAATAGGGCTGGCGGAGGCAGTGGTGTTGTAATGGGGGCGGTGGCGAAGGGGTTTGGGGGTTGGGAGGGGGTTGCGGTGGGAGCATGATAGTCGCAGGGGCTGGGGAAGGTTGCGAGGCAGGCATCGGGGCCGCAAGGGGTGCGGGGGTGGCGGGAGGTATGGGGTTTGCGAGATGGGGCGATGGAGTGAGAGGTGGGGAGGGCGGGGTGGGCGGCAGTGGGGTTGGAAACATTGTTGGGGGTGTGGAGGCAACAGGGAAAGGGGCGGCAGCGATGGGGTTTGGGGGGTGGGAGGGGTTTGCCGTGATGGTGGGGTTCTGGCTGGGATCACAGGTGCAGGGGCTGGGGCAGGGGGTGCGGATGTAGCAGGAGGGGGTACGGGTGCGGCGGGTGGGGGTGGTGGTGCATGGGTGGAGCCGGGAGAGGCCGGAGGCATGGGAGTGGTGTCGGGAACCCTTGGGAGGGTTGCGGAGGACGCCGGAGTCCCTTTTTCTTCTGACTGCATGTCTAAAATGACATGGACAGCAAGCATATTGTTGAAGACGACGATCTTTTCTTGGCTCTCAGCTCTCTTCATCGGGAACTTGGAGGGAAGTTTCACCGGCCCTTTTGGCGGCATTATCTTCCAGTTGGCACGTCAATGCTTCAACATTTTGTGGCTCTCGTACTTGCGACGCTAAAGCTTGCATATTGGACAAACTTGGAGCATATTCGATAGTGTTTGTCTAAGCTCTGCATGCCATGCACGGTCGTTGGAGCGAGATCCTTTGGATTTTTTTTTCGTGTGAACGACGAGACGGATCGCTAGATTGTTAGGACGATCTAGATGCCATGCTCTAATACCAATTGATGCAATTTGATATTTGCGCGACGATGAAAAATTAATTTGTTGATGGATTTTTGGTGGAGAAGAAATTAGAGGGATTGAGAGGAGACTCGTCGGAGAATGAGGGATTTTTGGAGAAGAGAATCGCGAAAATCGTGTGGGAGAAAAGAGAGACAAGAGAGAGAGAGATAAAAATCTCAATTTTAATTGTAATCTGACCTCTTCCTTATAGGAGGGGAGGAATTATAAAGATAGAAATAAATTCAAATTGACTCTAATTGATTTGAATCAAGATTCAAATCTACATTATCCTAATTTAACTCTATTCGAAATTCAAATTTCAAATTTAAAACCGACTAACTAATTTGAGATCACATGCGATCTCTTTTATTTAAATAGTTGCAACGATTCGATTAATAATTAGACTCTAATTAACGACAAAAATAAATAAATAAAGCCCTGTTTATCCTATTCACATTGCATCAGGTTGAGAACGGATTGAAGGGTGTAGGATAAGAAAGATAGCGAAGAAGAAAGAAGAGATAATGCCAACGTATAAATCATACTTCACTCAATCTATGTCCTCTATACAAAAGTATAGATGGTCTTATGTAAAGTCATTCCCAATCAAGAGGTATGCTTCCTGAACAAAAAAATCTCTACTTGTCCCTAATATATTAATTAATTGTTTCTAATATTTCAATCAAACAAAAAATGGAAAAAGAAGTGGCCACATGCATCTGTCCTCCCATCATAAAATCTCAACTTTGAATGAGTTTTAGTTTTTGCATTAGGGCAATGGAACAGTAGGGACAGGGAATGGAGTTAGAGGCAACAAGGTGAGGGAAACATCAAAGTAAACGACACGTGACACAACACTGAGGTGGCTAGAGATCACATAGCCTCCATAGCAGTGCTTCGTATCGTAATTCGTAATTTGATGCAGATAAACACCGGTATTCCATTAGCAGTGGCATCATGCAATGATTTGACAACGATGCTCGATGTTGTGGTGCTTTGGTGGTTGATGGAGGTGGCAATTCCTGGTGACATTGGTGACGGTGCGGAGAAGGCTCTAGAGGTGCTCGAGTTTCGGGAGGATCTTAGGTAGTAAACATCACAAAGCTTGTTGAAGGAAAAAATGGTGGTGCAAGTTGGAGGAGGTGGCGACTTGATGGAGTCATCAAGTGGTGGTAGAGTTTGCTGATGAATGTGAGGAAGTCACCTACGGTCATGCCTACCCAAAGCTTTATATAATCGCAACAATAAAAATTACAACAAGGACACAACCACCCTGAAATGCATTAAAAACACTCCCAATACGGAATCTCTCATGCACAAATATCCTTATTTACAGCTCTAAATAGCCCATATAATAGCCAAGATCATGATCCTAACATTCATTGCCCCAGTCTATCCCATGATGACAGACCTCCAACCTCTTATAGGATAGGCTTTTCATCATGCCTAGCTAAATTCAAAATAAAGCGAGCCGCTAAATTATATGTTGGGAGATAATCAATGTAGAAGAGGAGAAGTGCTTTGTCCTATCCAAAGAAGAAGGAAAGGTGAGATTTTTTATAATCGGAGAATTAAGAGGAGCATGTTTTCATTAAATATATAGAAGAAAATTAAGAAATTGGCAGTTAAAATAGAAGCTTAAAAGACTCAACGAACAATTGGCTAACCTGTGAACAACTAGGAATCTCTTTCTTCAATCATTCCCTATTAGGAAACCCAAAGCAGTCACATGGAGCAACTCATCGAAACCCCGTGAAAGATTCGCGTATGATGAGCCCCAAACATGAACATATCAACAGAAGGAGGTACCAATATCCATATGTATATCCTTTCCAGGATATCGACCGATATCTCGTAAGATATCAATGATATATCAATTTATCGAGCCATATTACTCAAGATTGATGAGTTCTAATACAAATTTCCTTGGATAGCGACTGATACCGCCAATATTTCATCGATATACCAATGATATCACTCATATGAGCTTGATTTCACTGCTTATTTGGCTACTCCATGCATAAAACACATAATCATTTATATATTTTGTTCGAGTCAAGGGTGATGCGCCCCCACTGACCGGGCAACGAGACCCCCGACTAGTAGGGTATTGTGCAACAGGGGGTGCATACGATGATTCTTCAACTTGAATGCTTCACTCCCCTTTTGTCAATGGAGATGAAATAACTAGAGCCGATCACGCTAGAATCACAATTCTGGAATATACTCCAATTAGTATTAGTAATTATTAGTATTATAGTGATCTAGAAGTACAGATTCACGACATATTCGGTAGTAATTTTCTTTAGTTCAATTGAAATATTTTATTTCCAATTTAATTCATCTTCTTTCATTCAAAAATGTTATTATTATAGATTATGTTCTTAGAAAACTATATGATATTATGATCATTTGCTTGTTTGTTTGATTTTCGATATAGCTCAATATTTTGTTTATGCATAATATGTGATGTAATATAAACATAATATGTTAAATGCATGCCCTTTATGTATGTAAGTTCTTATTGTTTGAATTTCACCGGTTCATTTCTAATATCTCTCAGAAATCAGTAAACAACGGTCAACAAAAACAACTAACGATATGTGTGATATAATATGTATCGATCCGTTAAATACACCTCATTCGTGTATATAAGTATGTATTTGTATGTTTTTTTTGTTATAAGATCTAGGATGATCTTACAATAGAAACAACAAAGCCTTTTTCCACAATTAAGTAGAACCAGCTACATGGATTTTCTGCATCCACTCAGAATTAACCGATGCATCAACCGACCCCCTTTGCAAACGGACAAACCGTCTTAAGTGATTTTCTCTCATCTTATTATCTATCGAAGCTACACCAACTTTCTTTCCGATCGCATCATTCCGAGTCCTATCTTTTCATGTATGACAACACATCCACCTTAGCATTTTCATTTTTGCTACTATCATTCTCTACACATATCTATGGTTCACATGCCAGCATTTTGATCCATAGAGCATAGCAGGTCTCACAACTTCATTGTAATACCTTCCTTTGACACTCAAAGGGATTTTCTTATCACAAAGAACAATAGAGTTTCATTTCCACTTTAGCCAACCTGCATTTATTCTACGAGTAACATCCCCATCAATTTCCCCATCTTGTTGCAAAATAAACCCCACGTATCTAAGAGAATCTTTCTTCTGAACGGTATCGCATGTAATCTTCACATCGAGTCCTGCACCATTGTTTCCATCAAATGTGCACTCCATATATTCAGCATTAGCTTACTTATACGAAACTCTTTAGTCTCTAAGGCGTGTCTCCAAACCTCTAGCTTCTCATTTACTCCATCTCTTGTCTCATCAATCAATACAATATCATCAACAAACAACCTACACCAAGGTATATCATCCTGAATGCGACTAGTCCACCCGTCCATAATCAAAGCAAAAAGGAATGGACTCAAAGCAGAACCTTGATGCAGACCGATGTTGAACCGATGTTGATGTTAAAATAGTCTGTTTTCCCCTAATCCTTACACAAGATGAAGCCACATCATATATATCCTTTATAAGGTTAATGTATAGGACAGGTACTTGTCTCTTCTCCAAAACTCTCCACGATCTCTCCCTTGAGACAGAATCACAAGCCTTCTCCAAATCAATTAAAATCATATGGAGGTTCTTCTTTTTAGCTCTATAAATCTCCATTATTCTCATCAAGTGGATAACTTCCATAGTAGAGTGACCTGGCATGAATCCGTATTGATTTTCAATTACTTTCAAAGCTTGCCTCGACCTTCTTTCAATCACATTCCCAAATTTTCATAGTATGACTCGTTAGTTTAATAACTCTGTAATTCGAAAAATTTTAAATGTCTCCTTTATTATTATAAAGAGGTACCACAATGCTTCTCCTCTACTCTTCAAATATTCTCTACTCTTCTATAGGAATGTCATCAAGTCCTGCCCCCCCCCAAGTTCAATAACCTTTAAAGCCTCCTCAACTTCCTTCCTTTGAATTCGTTTGTACCTTGCACGACTCAGGTAACATTCGCAACAGCAAGATCTCCTAAAAAATCTCTTTATTCCCTTCCCCAATGAAAAGCTTATGAAATTATTAGTTCCATCTGGTCTCTATATCCTTTTAAGTAACAAGCGTGTGTCCTTCCTCATCCTTGATGCATCTCACTTGAGAAAGATATTTGATCTTTCTTTCTCTTGCTTTGTCCAATCTAAATATATCCTTCTAACCCTCCTTCAAATCAAGCTTTTTGTTCAAAACTTTATAAGCTTTCAACTTACCTTGACTTACAACCATCTTTGCGTCCTTCTTCGATATTTTGTAGTTGTTGCAGTTTCCTCAGTTTGATCCTCATACATAGCTTTAAAGCAAGCTCTTTTAATTTTAAGCTTCTCTTGCACCCCTTCACTCCACTACCATGCCTCCATTAGGCATGGAACTCCTCCCTTAGATTCGCTTATCATCTCTTTGGCTACCTTCCGGATACAAGATGCTATCGCATCCCACATCTAGTTCGCACTTCCTTTAAAATCCTAAGATAAGTCTTCTAAAACATTCTCCTAAAGCTTGATAGCTTCAATGAATAATCCTTCCTTAGCTTCACATCGCGTTGCAAATTCTTTTACAATCTAAGATGATCTTAATTATGGAAAAATCACTTTGTTGCGCCATTTCTGAGATTCCACAGCTATGATTGATATATCCCCAATATATCCCTTTTTGGGATGATATGATATCAATATTTCGAACCTTGCCTATTGCAGCAGTCAGAAGTTTTTACAATGTAAATGGATCTTCCAAGTTCCAACTCCATATCGCTTTGCAATCAACTTCCACCACATCATTATTAAACAAAAAATGAAACGGTGAATGCCTTGTTTTCCTTCTTTATCAATAAATTACTCTCGAACTAGGTCCAACAATCTTTGATAGTTGTAAAACTTTCCAAGGCACTGAGGATCTCTACCAGCCTAAAAAATCCCCCACTCTCTTCGCTTAGATAGACCTAAGTGAAAAGATGGAACCCACTCAACATTTGACCAGGTCTCAACCAAACAAATATCAAGATATCATCCAACATAAAAATTATCTACGATCAGTCATTCAACCAGAACCTAAAGTTCCTACCATCACCAAGCACAAGCCACAAAAAAGGCATCATCTCTGGTAGCATCTTGAAATATGCATTTCCAAAAATAGTCGATGAAGATATACTAACCATCAAAGAAAACAAGCATATTCCAACCCTAACTATTTTACGTATGAAATGGCAAAGTTTGTTTATTCAGTTTGATTGCTTAGATTCTCAGAACCCACTTCATTAAGGGCCTTGTTCATCTCCTTGAGTCGAAGCACCCACATGCTATCATTATCGGCCACCAATGGTATCCCATGGTGTCATGGTCGACACCTAACCACAATGCTACCCCAATAGTTTCAAACCACGACTGGAAGGAGCCAAGAAGAGATTCAAAAACACCAAGATGGTCGACAACATGACGTTGAGAAGCACTAAATGCAGCTCTGTGACAAACAATATGACTTCTAGGATGAGTGCTTCTTCTCAAGCTTCTTCATTAGTGGTTCTCTATCAGATTGTCACAATCTACCACAAGAAAGAGATAGCCACATATAGGTTAAAGGTCGGTCAGAGCACACTTGGAAATTGGCGGCAGGCGTCCTCTTGACCGGCAGGCTATTCAAGCTGAAGGGAACAAACACAAACTTATCACGATTAATACATGGCCCCGAAATGTCAGAAAAAGATCATGAACCGTAGAAATCACTTTCACCACCCTTTCCCCTCGTTCCATTAAGAAAATTTTATTATCAAGATACTAAAGAATCAGAATTAAAATGTTCAATACATAACCCTACCAAAAAAGCACCACATAGTGCACGGTCCAGACTCCATATAATCATAAAAGAATTAGCCAGCACAAAGAACTAGAGGACTAGGGGAAACCATGGTGGACCCTCTCCGAGTTGGGAAAACCACCATTAGGCCATTTGTTAACCAAGACCAAGCATAATTTAGTGGTTGTGCATCACGTCATCCAAGTAGTCCAAACCCCAGGAAACCCCCTTCCGTGTAAAGAGGACCAAATAAATCTCTAATCAACAAAGCCATATGCCTTGGAAAAAAACATCTTCCAAAATATACCATTTGCCTTCAAGCCTTCCATCTACCATGATCCTAGATGCCATAACCATGCAATCTATTAAATGTCTACCTAGCATAAAGACCGATTAAGTACATGAAATGATGGTCGAAATCCCAACGAAGATGCTTGGCAACCAACTTAGTCAAAATGAGGTAGATGGCATTTAAGAAATCTATATATATGCTCGTTGCCTTAATTTCCATGTCTTAATCCTCAATAAGACATGTGACATCATTCTGTCGCATCCAAAAAAACTACGACATTCTACAGAAACAAATCGAGAAACCCTCGATCTCGAGGAACCATCAACACTGCGATAAAAAAACTACACCCCTCACTTCATGAGCTCCTCCCTGGTATATCTGAATATTCCTAACTTAAACTAAAACTATGGGCCCCAAAACACGGCCATCATACCCCCACCTTAGGGAACATGTTTCTTTAAACCCTCAAAATGAGTAACTACCGCAACCCCAACCTCCTACTCATCATTAGGGGAGCACATGGATCGGATAAAATTCGTAATCCAATACAATCCATTGTCATTGGATTGGATCGATTTGGATTTGTAATTGAAATAGATCATATCAGTCCTGAAATTTTACAAATCCGTTCATTTATGGATTGATCGGATTATTGTCAAAATCCAATAGGATCAAATATATTAATCCATTAATTAACAAATAATATATAATAATTCATTTATTGTCATTAAAGCATATTATATATTTAATTTTATTTAAAAATTGTGATAATACCCAAGCTACTCTCTCTGTACTTTAAACCCATTCCAACTGAAGATTTACCTCACACCACATACCGGAAACCCCCTTACACAACCCACTGGTTGATTTGAAAAAAAATGATACATGCTCACAACGCCCTTCGGGCCCTTCCAATTTTCCAAACGAAACACCGTTCTAAAAAGATAATATCTAAATCTAAAGTTCTAAACTCCCTTAAGACCTTCCAAACAAAACACTCACATGCGCTACACACATCTCAACCCTCGAGCGCGTACATCTACACTGGATGTCGTCCTCATCCCCAACTGCGCGCATGCGCAGCCAGACCTCCCTCGCGTACGTACAGCCAGACCTCGTCCTCTGCTCTCCATGTCCTCTCCCATGCATGTAAGCTAGATCTCATCCTCAACTAGATGTCGTCTTGTCCTCAGCCGCGCCTGCCTCGTCCCCACCTGCACGTACGCGTAGCTAGACCTCCCTTGTGCATGCACGGCCAGACCTTGTCTTTGGCTCTCCCAGACCTCCACCGCGCACGTGCATCCAGGAACCTCAGATACATCCCTCCCCACCACGCATTCGCACGTAGTTCTTGTCCCTGACCTCACTTCTGCACGGTCCTCCCTCTTGCAGAGCGTAGCCAAGCAGGTTAGTTGTACTTCCTATTTGATATATACAAACTTGCAATTTTATTCGAAGTCAATGTGATGCTTCTATACTTTCTACGGATCACAAGTATGTTATTTATACTAATACATTGATTGTTCGTACTAAATCCATAACAAGCATATACTTTCCAAAGAACTTTCGAGTCAAATTGCTTTCCAAAAATTAACTATCGTTTGCTTTACATTTATCTATAATCTCAATTTTAGAACCATGATTCGAATGTCGAGGTCTAGTGTGCTAAAAACTTGATCATAGCTTAGCTGAGCAAGAATTAAATATCTGAACCAATCCGATCCAATCTGTAATCTGATGAATTGGGTTGGATTTGCATGTTTAATGGATTGGATCGGAAAACTCAAAAATCCGTTACATGTGAATTGGAGACGAATTAAGCCAAAATCAGATCCAATCCGATCCATGTACACCCCTACTCACCATACAAGCATACACCATGCAATCCGAGTCATCAGGGATTCAACAATTGTATCTTCGAAGCCCTCCTCGAGTAGCCAAGCCAACTCGACTCTATAAAACGACGCCTGAATAAAAAATGTGGTGTATGTGATCCAAGTAGAAGCGTGGTAGCATGCTCGTATAAGACAATTGGAAGATATCCAGAAAGTCCACAAAATGAAAGAATCAATCAATAAGTGACCTAGAAGACGAATTCCTCCACGTATGTATGCAGACAACATCATCCATTACCTAAAGCCGTGGTTACCTATAAGAGAAACAAAGTCAACAAATCCAAAGTTTTGATCATCCTGTATGGAAAAGATCCACAACATATAACACAACATTAAGATAACCTACAATTACCCAAGGGAGATCGAGAAAGCGAATATGTACTATACAGAAATAATCCTAGTGCTCGCCACGATGCAAGGGTTCAGTCATGCCTTGTAGATTCGTAACGACTAAGCTCATATAATCAATGTATCTTTTAAAGACTATCAAAATGGACATTCCCGGGAAGCCCGTCCTCCAACTATAGAGATGGACCCAACCAAAAACTATCAAACTCACCGTCAAGTGCCTAAATATCAAAAAATATTCATCTGGAAATCGATTTCCATATGTAGTTGTCACGACCATTAAACCTAAACCCTTAGACACAAACCAAGTTAGCCTTCCAGGAGCCTAATAGCATATTGTCGCATCATGTTTCCCCGACATCCCCAAGCCTATAGAATTCCTAGAACTTCTCGAGATTGTAAATTGAATTTGAATAACTGCGATATATGCTCATCTCTATGGAAATTTTATCAAATACGCTGCATATACATAAATTGACTCAATATCCGATTCTTTATAAATAGTAAAAAGATGGTTTTTATATCTTATTTTCATGGAAGAGAGATGGAAACTTTTGATAATCCTTCAAGTGAGATCAATTCAACAAAGATTTTGAAGCGTTAGCCTAGCTATCTAATCCATATGAAGTCACTCAACACGTATCAGACTAAGCTGAAATCGTCGGTTGTATTTAAAATGATCACCTGAGAAATGAATCATTTGACATCGAATCTTGATCGCTCCCATGGGGTGCCTCCTATATTTGGTCGAACCACATACGAGGACAAAAAGACATGTTGATTGCTTTAACCGCAAGGGAATTACATACTATATAGTAATAGAATAGCTAGAATGGGCACTGCTCAAATTAAGCCTAAGGAAGCAAGATATGAACTAGCTGATAAGTATGACTAACATCGCAAATGCCTCTCACTCAAACGACTAGTGAAGTAGGCGATGTTAGTCAAGCTAAAATCTTATGAAAAGAAGGGTTACGGTCTCCCCATTAAGATCTGCACCTACATGCCTTGGCGAACTCTCAATGCAATGGTCATCAGGATTTAGTGGGATGAGTTTAATAAGGTGCATTAGCAAGATCACTAACATCACCGGCTTCCAAATCACAAATCTGTCAACCAACTTCATCAGTATACCTCATTTTTCTAATTAAAAATCCAAAGTCCATTAATTTCAACTTCCACAAGACTTTTGACACCACCATTCTTAGACATCAATCCCTCCAAATGTGAGTGTCCGCTACATAAGGCTTCTATAAACTTGGTTGTAGGAAGCATCATCCCATACTTTGATTTCCATCCCCCACAAAAGACCTCTGGAGGTCCTCAAAAAGGGAGTTACCTCTAGTTAATTTCCCTCGAATCTCATTGTCAAAAGGACCTCAAAAGGGTCGAGCAGAAAAAACAAAAAAGGATCAGATCAATCCGACTTGACTTGATGCCCCCAATAGACCTACCCAAGAAGGTGTGTCATGGATCCTAGATAGGAATCCCCTATCACAGCATATTCACCTCTGCAAACGGGACCTACATGAAAACCATTTCAATAAACTATGTCAAAAAACTTTTGATAGTTGTACCAGGAATATAGGAAGGTCGGTCATTGCCGTTGTTGGATGCTCGACATGCAAAACAATCATATCAATCGCTACTTCCGTCGCCGACATATCCATGTCCAGAGAGTCTGTTGTCTTTGCACCTAGCAAATATGCAAAACTTGAAATTTGTCTGGCCATCGATAAGGGTGGTCACAGTTGGCAAACAACAAATGCATGAAAGCTCTACCTTAAAGTAGAATGCTGGCCCCTACAGAGCCAGATGAAAGCAACCTCTCCAGCATAACCAACTTTGTAAGATCCATCTTCATAGTCAAGAGATCTTTGGACGAGAGAGATTACATCGATAGTGGCACCATTGAAAACCACCAGCTTAGTATAATAAGATATACTAATTTGGATAATCCCCAAAAGTCTAAAATCCTCAACTTGAACAATGGTCGCCTTCTTCAAAAGTAGGAAAAGGAAGAAGTGGTTGATCATATCATATGTAGAGTAGCTAGCAAAAAAATTAATCATGGTAATGATATCTACCCGGAAAAGGCTTCAAAATTCTAGGTTAAGATAGCAACGGATCCCCATCAGGGATCAAGGAACCATCTTATTTCACAACATGAAGATGGTGAACACATCCTCAATGGCATTTCGCATGATCGGCTAGACTGCTACAAGATCCATCCATGAATAGCCTTCAAACAAGTAAAACACCTGAAGTGGTCCTATTGCATAGACCTAATGGAATTATCCCTCCATTTACTCACTATCGACCTTAATTTTAGTAATTGTGTTTTCATCCTCTTTTTGCTTATATTTGAAGTGGATGAAGCGAGTTTTGAATCAACATCTTTCTGTAAAGCAGTCTCTCCACCACAACAACATTGTAACAACCATCTTGATGGTCACAAGATCTTTGGACAAGAGATTACCTCAGCAATGGCACCACTAAGAGCTATTAGCTTAGCTATAATAAGATATACAAGGTTGTAAAAGTCGGTAATCGGTACTCGGTCATTGACTAAAGATTAATCAGCAGTCGGGCGACTAATCAGATTTAGTCAGACTTTAATCGGCTTTGAATTTTATGATATTTTAAATATATAACTCATTTTATTACATATATTTACATAGAATTTGCACATTTTTATGATGTCATAATAAAATAAAAGAAGTGATTGAATTTAAATAAAATATTAAGCATATTATAATAAGTTTGCTTATAAAAAACAAAACACAAAAAAATGGTATCTCCAAGTAAAAATTGGTCGACTAATATGCCTAGTCGGAATTAGTCGGCACTCAGTCGGCCACCCCTCTGACTAGACTAGTCGGACGTACTAGTCGGTCCAGTCGGACGGCTTTTACAACACCGAAGATATATCGAATTATTTTTGAAAAGAAGATGTCAAGTTGAATAATGTCAAAGGACTAAAATCCTCAATTCGATCAAAAGTCTCATTCTTGATAAGGAGGAAAAGGAAGAAGAGGTTGATCATATCAAACGTAGAGTTACTAACAAAAAACTCTCTAACCCACAGCAATGATCTTCGCCCTTAAAAAGCTCCAAAGTTTTATGTAGAATAGTACTGAAACCCTATCAGGATTCGAGGAACCATCTTGTTTCAAGGAGACAATAAATACATTCTCAGTGGCATCTCGTATGATCGACTTGACAGCTAATTCCATCCATGAGGCAAATCTGCCCTTGAAATCTAAGAATCTAGAACCTTCAAAAAAACAAGTAAAAACACTTGAAGTGGTCAGCTCACATGACCCAATATTTTTGGGCAAAAAAGCAATAAGATTCCATTATTACCCATGGCCTCCTCGGTACCAACCTTAATTTTAATATTATGTTTTTCTTTGCTTATTGCTCGTACGGAAGTGGAAGACAAGAATATTTGCATCACCCTCTTTAATAAATCATGTCTCAAGTATTATCTCCAATCTACCTCAAGTTATACATCCTCCTCAGTGGCCAATATATAGACTCGCCCAAGTTAAAAATTCAATTGATGGAAATGTACAACCACCCTCAAGGCGATCAAATCTATCAATCTCACAAAAAGGAGCATTCATGCAATAGTCCATCTCTCCCTTAGCCTCCGCTTGAATTCAATCAAAGGAATTGAAGGAATCTAATCTTTACTAACATACACCAAATAACAAGGGATCCAACCGGAAGACTTCGTCGACGATTAGTTACCAACTCATAAAACAAGGGGTCATTATAGCCATATGGCCTAACAGATCTCTTTCAGCAAGGAAAAGATGGTCTAATGTCGAGAAGATGCCCACACAAAAACCTTTTATATACTAACAACTTCACGGCGTACAATTACAAAGATCAAGAGAATTGGAGGCTCTTGATATGCTACAACACATTTTCCATACACATTCTTTCACCTTGAAAAATGGTCTATTTTGTGTCAACCACATGGACCAAAGAATAGTTGTGATCCAGACCTTGCCAAGTCTAGACCAATCCCAATCCTTTAATGGACTGCCAAAAGGCAATCGCACCAAGGTCACCACCAAGCCGATGCCAGCCATCGTCCAAAAACTCCTCGAAACATAAAATCCACAAACATATGATAAACGTCTACAAAGTAGCAATGACACGTCCCATCCATGCCCATGAAAAATCTAGCCATATGCTCACCATTCAGGAGCCGATCCCTCCCCAGCAACCAAATGGAGATCTGAACCTACAGTGACACCTTTCACTTCAAAATATGTCTCTACAGAACGGATGCAATCTCTATGACAAAGTCTGTTACTGCATAAAATACCATACAAGCTTTTCTAATCGTGAAGTGCCCCCAGATGCCCATGTCCAGTCATCAATGGCCCTCATGTGAGCTTTATAAACATAGGTCATGCCTCTGACAGCTCCAGAAACTCTGGAAATCATTAATCTGTCAAATCTAAGAGACAACGAGGGAACCACCCACCGCCTCATTATACACCTCACGAAACAATTCCCATAAACCACCAACTCAAACAATATAAGATTAAATAAATGCATAGGAACTACCTTCACTGTGGAAATCGAGAATGTCACTAACAATGCTACATAAACCATGTAGAGATAGATATTATTATGCTATGTACCTGTTTGTTATTTCTTTGTTTTCTCTGGACTACTTTGTACTTTACCCTTAAGGTATCTCCCTATATAAGAGAGCCTAGGGTTTCTCTGAATAATTATTCTCAGTTTTTCTCCCAACATGGTATCAGAGCCCAAGCCCTAGGGCTCTCTCCCTCTCCCCACCCGCCGCCCTCTCGCCTCTCTCAACCCGCCGCCGCCGTCGGCTCGGTTCCCAGCCGCGCCACCCCCCCCCCCCCCCCCACGGCCCCCTAGTCCCGCCGCCACCCCCCCGGCGGCCCCCTACTCCCGCCGCCACCCCCCTGGTGGCCCCCTACTCCCGCCGCCACCCCCCCGGCGGCCCCCTACTCCCGCCGCCACCCCCCCGGCGGCCCCCTACTCCCGCCGCCACCCCCCCCCGGCGGCCCCCTAGTCCCGCCGCCACCCCCCCCGGCGGCCCTCTAGTCCCGCCGCCACCACCCCCCGGCGACCCTAGCAGATCTTCCGGCGTGCCCTAGCCGATACTCGGCGATCCCCGGCGTGCCCGTACTCGTCTCTTCCTCCGGATAGATGGATTTGAGTGCGTAACGTCTACATACGCACTCGAATCCTATGCAGTTTGTGTAGACATCTATCACTTTGTCTGCAAACCCTATTCTCCAGCGGCAATATGTCAGAATCGAAGGTTGATATGCCCTCCATAGGCGCATTCAAAGGTCCTGCGCCAATAGTCAAGATGGGCGGGTCGAATTATGAGCTCTGGGCGATGCAGTTCATGAGCCTGATGAAGTCGAATGGTAAGAAGCACATTCTTACCGAGGATGAGCCAGCAGAGAAGACAGGGATATATGCCTCGTGGGAGGCTGATGACTCCTATGCAAAGGTCTGGTTGTCAGGTACATTGACGTTGGAGATTGCCAATGATGTCCTCCATCAGCCCACTGCCAAGGCAATGTGGGATATCCTAGCTGCTACATATTCGCAGGTGCGAAATGAGATCAAGATGTTACAGCTTCAGCATAACATATTCACGATGAAGCAGAGCGGCAGACCTCTTCACTCCTTATACACATCCCTGAGGGGAATGTTTCAGAAGTTATACAGTATTATCCCACTCACAGCGACTCCTGAACAGCATAAGACATTTCGGAATGCCACCATGGTGGGCGTCTTACTTGCGACCCTTGATCCTGAATATGACGCCGCCCGTTCTCAGATCTTAGCCGACGCAGTTATTCCTCCAGTAGAGGATGTTTACAGGAGACTCAGTTGCATTACAGTTTCTTCCAGTTCTTCTACTCCACCCCCATCGGCGATGGCAGTTTCGCGTGGGAGAGGTGGCCCGTCTTCTGGTCGTGGACGTGGACGTGGACCCCAGGGAAGGGGTGGTCGCTTTAGTCAGCCATGTTCCTATTGACACCGCACAGGACACTCGGAGGAGACATGCTATTCTAAGCATGGGTTCCCAGCATCGGCACGTGTTGCAGAGCACTCTCAGTCCCAGTTGGCATCTACTGCAGACAACCGTTTTGAGGAACTTGTGGCACGTCTTCGTGATATTATGCCACAATCATCTGGTGATTCTTATGGTGGACCTTCAGATGTTGCTGCTACAGCCTCCGCCAGTTCATCTGCTGCTGCTACTACCTCAGGTAGATCTACTGCATTTACACCGTCTCATGATATCTCTGATTGGATTATAGATTCAGGTGCCACACATCATCTCTGCCGAGATCGAGATAGACTTGAGTCCTACAGGGACATTCCTCACGGCCGCTCAGTGCAGATCGCAGATGGTACTCATTCCCCCCTTGTTGGACAGGGGGAGGTCTCCCTATCCTCTACTATGCATCTACAGAATGTCCTACATGCTCCTGAGTTCTCGATGAATTTATTATCTATTAGTCAGATTACGAAGGATTTGCATTGTCGTGCTATATTTGACTCGTTTTCTCTTATTTTCAGGACATACTAACGGGCAGGGTGATTGGTTGTGGCTCTGAGCAGAATGGTCTATATCGGCTGGTTCGGAATTCTTATGCTGGCGTCTCCTCTCATTCGGCCGGATCAGTTTCTCCGTACATCTGGCATCTACGTTTTGGTCGCCTCCCGCTCCAGAAAATGCGCCATCTTCTACCTCAAATCTCTCCCAGTTCGTCCTTTCGTTGTGAAGCATGTCAGTTGGGAAAGCATCATCAGTCGAGCTTTCCTAGTCGTCAGAGTCGGAGCAGTATCTCCCCGTTCGAGTTGTTTCATATAGATATATGGGGTCCAAGTCGTGTACCCGATGATTTCTCTCGTGTATCTTGGGTCTTTCTTTTAAAGAATAAATCTGAAGCAGGGAAGGTGATCAAGAATTTGATTAATGAAGTGCAAAATGTGTTCTCTTCTATTGTCAAGTATGTTCGTACAGATAATGCCCTAGAATTTTGCACACGGTCCCTTTCTCAATTTCTTTCATCAAAGGGCATTATTCACCAAACCACTTGTACGTACACATCTCAACAGAATGGTGTGGCAGAAAGAAAGCATCGCCAAGGTTGCAGAAAACAGTAGTCGGTATTCGGTCGGCGGGGTCACTGACTAAGGATTAATCGACAGTCGGGCGACTAATCGGATTTAGTCGGTCATTAGTCGGTTTTGAAGTTTTTAGTTATTTTAAATATATAAATCAACTTTTATACACATATTCTTATATATTTACATTGATTTGTGCATTTTATATACTTTCAAGGCCTTAAATGTCGGTTTCGGTCACCATTTCGGTATTGACCAAAACAGAATTTCGATGGAATTTCGGTGGAATTTCGACCGAAATTTCGATCATTTCAGACATTTTTTGTACTAGCACCCCCATATTTCGGTCATTTCGGTCGAATTTCGATTTCGACTGGATATCGATATTCGACAGAAATTCGACCGAATTTCGCTGAAATTTGAGGCCATGTATACTTTCATAATGAAATAAAAGAAGTAATTGTCTTTAATTATAACATTAAGCATATTAGAATAAGTTTGCTTTTAAAAAAAATCGAAAAAGTAAAAAATTAAAAAATCTCTATGTAAAAGTCGGTCTTGTAGTCGGCCGACTAGGCTGACTAGTCGGCATGATTAGTCGGGTTGACCGACTAATGACCGACTAGGCCTAGTCGAGTCGGCTACCCCACCGACTCGACTAGTCGGACCGACTAATCGGCCTAGTCGGCCGACTTTTACAACAGTGAGCATCGCCATCTCCTTGACATTACTCGAACCCTACTGATTCAGAGTTGTGCTCCTATTTCTTTCTGGGGGGATGTTGTTCTTACCGCGTGCTATCTGGTCAATCGTATGCCATCCTCTGTTCTTGGTGAGAAAATACCTCTCTCTATCATTTTTCCTGACAAGGAATTATTCTCACTTACTCCACGTGTCTTTGGTATTGTGGCTTTTGTTCATCTTCTGTCTCCTGGACTTGACAAACTCTCTCCTAGAGCTGTCAAGTGTGTCTTTGTTGGTTATTCTCGGACTCAGAAGGGCTATCGGTGTTATGATCCCATAAACAAGAAATACTTCGTTAGTGCTGATGTCACATTCTTTGAGTCTGTTATGTATTTTTCTCCTGTAGGTGATAGACTGGTACCATCCACTACCAATGATGATGTCCATGTCCCTCCACCTCCTACTTGGAGTTCACCTGAGTCTCCTCCTGTTTCTGCCCCTACATCAACTTCACCAGCACCACCTCCACCTCCACCTCTTCCACGACCTCCCATTCCGCCTCTACCAAAATTCTATACACATCGGTCAGGTCCTGCTCAGGCTACACGTCAGCCACCCATCACGCCTCAGGTATGTTCAGATGGCATTACTACTGACGGGTCAGATATGGTACATGTGCAGGATTCTTCATTGCAGGAGGAAACTACACCATCCAGTACAGCAGAAGATGATCTTGATATTCCTATTGCTATCCGGAAGCAGAAGCGGATGTGTGCCTCTTATCCCTTTGCTTCACAGGTGTCATTTCACCGTCTCACCGGAGACTTTCAGAGATTTGCTGCAGCGTTGTCTTCCGTGGATATACCACATCTACCAGGAAGCTATGAAGATTGATTGCTGGAGATTGGCTATGGAAGATGAGATGCGTGCATTGCAGTCTCGTGGCACATGGTCTTTGGTTATTGCTCCTCCTGATGCATCTATTGTGAGCTGTAAGTAGGTCTTCACAATTAAATATCATGCAGATGGCAGTCTAGATCGCTACAAAGCACGTTTGGTCGCGCGTGTTTTACACAAACCTATGGCGTAGACTACATGGACTCTCTCTCCAGTGGCTCGACATTCTACACTTCGCATTCTCTTATCTGTGGTTGTGGTCCGTGACTGGAGTATATCTCAACTGGATGTCAAGAATGTCTTCTTGTATGGAGATCTGCAAGAGGAAGTCTACATGCAGCAGACACCAGGGTTTACTGCTGAGGGGGAGAAGCATATGGTGTGTAGACTTTACAAGGCAATTTATGGCCTCAAACAGAGTCCAAGAGCGTGGTTCCAGAAGCTTTCCAATCTTATTAAACAACAGGGATTCAAGAGGTCAAATGCAGACCACTCATTGTTTGTTCAGAAGTCATCGGTAGGTATGGTTGTTATCATGGTCTATGTTGATGATATTCTGGTTACAGGAGATGATATTCAGGGCATAGAAAGGGCGAAGGTGTTCCTAGGCCGTCAGTTCGTTACGAAGGATCTTGGAACCCTAAGATATTTTCTGTGGTTGGAATTTGCCAGGAATGCACAGGGTTTGGTGATGACCCAACGGAAGTACATTACAGATTTCTTGATTGAAACAGGCATGGCTGGATGCAAACCATCAAGTATTCCCATGGATCCAAGCATGAAGTTGTATGATGGTGATACTGCCAAAGTGGATAAATGGAGATATAGAGAAATGGTGGGTAAGCTCCTTTATATTACCATAACTCGACCTGATATTGCCTTTGCAGTAAGCAGGGTGAGTCAATTTATGGAGCAGCCAAGACAAGTTCATATGGATGCTATACACATGATACTGAGGTATCTGAAGTCTTCTCCAGGTTCAGGGTTGTTGTTTCGGAAGGGCACAGATTTGTCTATCTCAACATGTGCAGACGCCGATTATGCAGGATGTCCTAAGGATCGAATCAACCTCAGGATTCGCAGGGTTTGTTGGAAGCTCTCTGGTTTCTTGGAAAAGCAAGAAACAAACTGTTATGGCAAGGTCCAGTGCTGAATCTGAATATAGGGTCATGGCGCAAGCCAGCACGGAGATGATGTGGGTTCGATCTGTACTAGAAGATCTACATGTAGCCGTACCTCTACCCATGCAGCTTCAGTGTGACAATCAGGCAGCCTTGTTCATTACCAACAATCCAGCTTTTCATGAAAGAACCAAGCATATCGAAGTTGACTGCCATTACACTAGAGACTTGATCCAGAGAGGATTGATATCTACAACTCATGTGAGCTCGGATCAGACTGCGGATGTATTCACCAAGTCGTTGCTCAGAGGACCTTTTCAGAGATGTTCATCCAAGCTGAGCATGATAGACATCTATGCTCCACCTCGAGGGGGAGTGTAGAGATAGATATTATTATGCTATGTACATGTTTGTTATTTCTTTGTTTTCTCTGGACTACTTTGTACTTTACCCTTAAGGTCTCTCCCTATATAAGAGAGCCTAGGGTTTCTCTGAATAATTATTCTCAGTTTTTCTCCCAACAAACCAAGAGTCCATAACCTCAATCTGGTTTGCTTGAACACAGTGCTTCACTGCATACATTTTTTTAACACGGTGCTTCACCGCATACAATGACAATTGGAACAAGAAGATCCATCAGTCCCATCTTCTTAAAACAACAACAAAGCCTTCTCCTGCATCAAGTAGGGTCGGCTACATGAATTCTTTGCCTACATTCAAATCTATTTTAGGTCATTCTCATACTTAGATCCAAATAACTAAGATCCCTTTGGATAGTCTCCTTCCAACACGTCGTGGGCCTTCCTCGCCCACTCTTAGTTGTCTCAACATCTTAAATCTCACATCTTCCAACCGATGCATTAGTTGACCTCCTTTGCAAATGGTGAAACCACCTTAGGCGATTTTCTCTCATCTTATTCTCTATCGAAGCTACACCAACTTTTCTTCTGATCACATTGTTCCAAATCTAATCTTTTCGTACATAACTACACATCAAATATAGCATTTTCATTTCTATTATTGCCATTCTCTGCACATGTATATGGTTTACAAGCCAACATTCAGATCCATAGAGTATAACATGTCTCACAGCTGCTTTGTAATACTTTCATTTGAGTTCAAAGGAATTTTCTTATCACATATAACAGTAGTGGCTCTCTCTGCTTCAGCCAACCTACATTTATTCTTCGAGTAACATCACCATAGATTTCCCCATCATGTTGCATAATAGATCCCAAGTATCTAAAAGAGTCATCCTTCTAAATGTTATCTTCTCCAATCATCACCTCAATTGTGTGCACTCCGTATATTCAGTCTTAATCATACTTATATGAAATCATTAATCTCTAAGGCATGTTTCCAAACCTGAAGCTTATAATTCACTCCATCTATAGTTTCATCAACCAACACAATATCATGAAGCACGTCTCAAAGTCATGTCTCCAACACTCAAGCTTCTCATTAGAGACGAAATCCTTTAGTCCCTAAGGCATGTCTCCAAACCTCAAGCTTCTCATTTACTCCATCTCACATCCCATCTCCTCAATGTTATCTAAAAAATCCAACATAGATGGCATCAAAGTGGCACGGTGTTTCAATCTTTCATTAGTTAGTTTGGCGGTGGTATTGATGTCACTATTGAATGAAAGCAATCGCTCCCTAGCGAAATTGGTCATTGCTCTCGTATCTACCCACAACTCTGCAATTTCGATCAATCAACCTATAGGACTAGAGCACAAATGATTGTAGAAGTATCAAAAGCAAATGTCAGTAGCCCCGAACTAGACCAAGAAACCTCTAGATGAAAATATCTTGTTTTCCACATTATGAGGTAGTTGTCCGACATTTCTATAGATTCCAATCCATAGTACTTAAATTATGCCCTGATTCCCACCCTCAACTCTTACGGTTCATCAACATGTATAAATTTTGTTTCCTATAGAAGGAAGATACCAATGTCACAATCTCGCAACATCCAAAAATTCTCGCCGTCACTCATCATCCCCCCATATTCCACGTGATAATATTCGTTTTGACAAAAAAGGCCCCCCGTCCAGGGATAGTATTATGGCTACTGCAAAATCTGCATCCCTTCCCGCTAGAAGAGATAAGGCACCATGTTTTGGAGCTTGCATCTAAATTTTAATGTTTATCATCAAGACTGGACCCATGCACCTCTTGTTTTTACAGAGTAATGTTCCCACCTCTGTAGTATAGGCATGAGAAATGTTGAAACAAATGGGTGGCTGCTGACAATGGTCAGACCCCCCATGCCACACATAAAGAAATGCAAGGAGCTCTTTCACTGGAACCAATCCGAACGAATAAAGGTCCCTCCTCGACTACAAGGTGAAGAAGAAATTTATCTGCCCATTTTATCACCACAGCCACCACTAATAGGAGATAACCTCATGATCAAAGAAGTCCCAAATATATGGGAACAAATGGCCCTCTAGAAACAGTCACTATCGGAGAAATCCTTAATACAAGTGAACAAAAGCCCTTACAGACTTAGGAATGGGATCCTCCTAAATGAACCCAACCAAAAGAGGGCTCCTTCACAGAGTTGGAGCCAAGGTTCGAAAAAACGAAAGGCGGAACAAGGCGTTTTCCCTGGAAGCGAGGCGAGGCGTAGCCTCGAGACGGTCGAGGCGTAAGCCTCAGTTTGTATAGAAAAATAAGTATAAAATATATAATAAATATATTTATTGGTGAAAAATAATATAATCTGGCAAACATATAGTATATAACAATGTAATATTATGATGATATTATGAAGATAAGAGCATGAAAAAAGGATATATCAATGACTCAATGCCATAAATCTTTCTACTAAATTTCTACCCAATCAAAAGGAAATCATTGGCTATAACTATCACTAAAATTTTTATCTAAAATGGATTGACTATAGTTGTCATTATAGATATCCAAATTGTTGATGTGAATCATATGATTTGAATCCTAACTATATGTTCTACTATACCCAGATGAAGAACAGTCTGATGTCCTCCCTGTGCCGCCATACCCTACCAGTACGGGGGTCTCGTTGCAATAACCCTACCCAAATTTTTTTTCTTATATGAGTATTCGAATTCGTATACACTTTTTTATATGTTTAAGGATGTAATAGTAAGAGTTCACTGAAATAATTTGACATGTTAATGGTAATATGAATATGACAGAGGTCAAATTTAAGCATATGAATATGAAAGAGGTCAAATTTAAGCATTCATCTTGCATAAATTAATAGTTAGACATAATTAATAGTAACTATGAAGCAATTTGCTGAAATAGTTACACATACTTAATAATAAATATGGAGTTATGGGTACGAACGAAACATCAGATTTAGGCATTTAACTTGTATAATCATTATCCTAAACAAGTATATATTTATAAGCTTCTCAAACCACCAAATAAACTATTAAAATCATAATAAAAATCTTCAAAAAAATAAAAACGCCTCGAAAGTCTCGAGGCGGAACGCCTCGAGGATACGCCTCAGCCACTTGAGGCGTACGCCTCACTGGACAGGGCTGAGGTGCATGCCTCGAGGCTAAAAAGGCCCGCCTCGCCTCGACCACCTCGAGGCGCATTTTTTAAACCATGGTTGCATGCAGAAACACTGCTTGTAATCGAAAAAAATAATACACATTTGAGAAAATCTTAAAAAAACAACAGACCCATCTGAAGCATCCATATCAACCCCGCAAGGGAAACAAATCGAGTCATTAAATCAATGGTTGGAGTTCCCCAAATTTCTATCCACTTAAATTACGTCAGACATTTTGACTTCTGTGACGAAACCGGTTTGACATGGGCATAGAACTATGATTTAGCTATGCCATGGATGTAGGTGAGATGAAATATACTTAGACTACGGCAGCAAGTAATCTACAATAAACCCCCCAGTCCATAACTACAACAACAACAAAGCCTTTTCCCACATTATGTAGGGTCGGCTATATGGATTCTTCGCCTCCATTCAGATCCTTGGGCAGTGCTCAAGAAATCGGCCACAAGGGCCGCACATGCAACCGCATATGCCCATACGGCATGCAGACTGAACCAACTTTTTGAATCGGTGCATTGTGTGCCCTCCCCGTATATGCCCCGCATACTGCTTTAACAGCTCCAACTCTCCAATCCTCTCATTCAGGAGCTTACCTCCGTAACTCTGCCTCTTCCTCCATTCAATTGTAAGAATATGCAATGCACCTGTATACAAATGCAATGTATTATACCATTATGTATATGTAATGTTTTATGTTTTCTCATGTATTGTTTTCATGAGTATATGCAATGACAATGTATGGTCAAATATTTTAATATATGTCAACTAAGATTTTGCTCATGTGCATGCATGTGTACTGAAGTTTTTATGAAGTATCTAATATCTACACTTTTATGGCTAAATGTTTTAAAATTAAATGTTAGGAAACTAAAAGCATCTAATCAACCATCTAACATGAACCATTTTTCTTATATCTTCTTTTACTCTTTTTTGATACATAAATCAGTAATAATGTTATTTATCGATATTTAATTATTTTTAAATAGAAAATTAGAAAACTGCACAGAACACTATATACCCCGCATATGCCCATGCATACCACTTATTCAGTATTCAGTGACATGTCCGAATGCATACGCATACTGCTTTCTTGAGCCTTGATTTTGGATCATTCTCGACCTTAGATTTAAAAAACTAAGATCCCTTCGGATAGTATCATTCCAACACTTCGTGGGCCTTCCTTGCCCTCTCTTAGCCAGCTCAACATCCCAACACTCGCATCTCCTAACTGGTACATCACCCAGCTCCTTTGCAAATGACAAAACCACCTTATGCGAATTTCCCGCATCTTATCCTCGATCGGGGTTACACCCACTTTCCTTCTGATTGCATTATTCGAGCCGGAATACAATGGACCTTAAAAACTAGGTGGACATAGCTAGATGGACTTAAACCCTTGTTAGTAATTAAATCACACAATACAATGGACCTTAAAAAAATGCTACTTGGACCAATTATTAACCTTTTTACCATAATGCTTGTGTAGTTTTTGTATTTGTTAGTGATGTATTTCTGTTTCTCATTATAACCCCTCTAAGGGTACTTATGTACTTTCCTGATTTGTGAGCTATATAGGGTTCCGTCCTAAATAATGACCCTAAACCTCTTGAATAAATTATCTCATTACATTCTCTCTCTGTTTTCCACATGGTATCAAACCAGCAATCATAGACCAGTGTTTTAACTTATATCTCGCTGCCACCACCAGCCTCTCGTCACCTCCTTCATAGAGAAGCCCTTGCGCAAGCCTCTTCCAATAATCAAGGCCTCGTGCGAGGGAATGTGGCTTCTCTAAGAGGTCTCGTAGGCCCCTAGAATCTTCGCTGAGAGGTTTTGCTCCATTGTAAGGAGCCACCAAGCGGCTCCAGAGCACCAGTGGTGCATCATGCCTTCCGCCATGAGGTTTGCACCACCATCAGTGATGCTTCGATCCTCCACGGAGCTCCACCAGGGAGCCTGAAGGTGTTGCTACCATCTGCGACCCTCCAACAGGAGGTTTGAACCTCTCCAGGAGGCTTGAACCCTCCGTCTTGAGCCTTGAAGGCTTCCCACGGGTACCCCAACCCCCTTCAAGTTGTCGTCAGAAGCCTTGAAGGCTTCCTAGGGGTAGACCAGCACCTCCAAGTTACCGCCAACAGTCCTAAATACCACCAGCAGCTTCTTGAGCACCATTGATCTTCCCAAAAGATTGCTTTTTTGTTACTTTAATGCTTAATTAAGACAATTATTCCTTTCTAGGTCACTTTTTCTTGACCTACACGATCACCATGACATCCACAGAGATCAAACCCATGTACCCGACTTCTTCTGTGATGGTACAGAATACTTCTATCAAGTTGAAATCTCTGAGAACTATGTAATGTGGTATCGATCCTTTAAAGTGTTCATTAGTGGTCAACGCAAGAACTATGTTCTCACCAAGGATCCACCCAAGGAGACGGACAAGGACTACGATACATGGTACGTTGATAGCTGTCAGGTAACGACTTGGATGACCAACAGCGTGGATCCGAATATTGCATCAAATCTACTCTATGGAGAGTCTTGAGTACGCCTACTTCTAGGAGACTACTAAGTCCCAACTCTCGGATACATACACGCGGATTTGGTCTGCTACTCAGGGAGATTCAAGTCTTGTTGAGTATTACAGACTTCTCATGAGCATGTTCAAGGAGCTCGTCATTTTTCAACCATCTTGTTGTGATAAGCATATAGGAGAACGTGTTGAATTGCAGGTTTATCGATTTCTGTCTGGACTGCATCCACGATACAAACATATAAAGGGCCAATTTCTGGCAGCCAATGTTCTACCCACCATTAAGACCATCTTTGGTCGCCTAACTTGATTCTCCTACTGAGCGTCCTCTTACTATTCCATCTGCGAAGACTACAACTCATTATGCATCGTCGGGAAACAGACGATGACACAGCTACCAAGGAGGACGAGGCCACAAAATGGGGTAGCGGAAAGGAAACTCGAACATCTACTAAACATTGCTCGCTCCCTTCTCACCTAAATGAAAGTTCCTAAAACCTACTAGGGCGATGTTGAAACCAGCTTCTTCAATTAGTCTATCACAGATATTCCTCTAGACCTTCCTCCTCCACCCATTGTATATACGCGCAAGCATATATCTACATCACCATTTGTTCCATTACATGTCACTTCGTTGCAGAATGATATGCCTTCTTCAAGTGCCCCCGCCACTGCTGTCCCGAATGATCCTCAGGAGCTTCCCATCGCTCTATGCAGAACTAAGAGGCAATGTACTTTTCATCTCATGTCTCATTTCACTTCTATTGCTAGCTTATCATCAACTAAAAGAAGATATGCATATGCCCTCATGACTATTTCTGCTCCCAGAGACCATCGTAGCGCATCGCAGGATTGTGGATGGTGGCAGGCAATGAATGAGGAGAGGGATTCTCTCACTTCTAAAGGGACATGGGATCTTGTACAGTGTCCCAAGGGGACTAGACCTGTATCTTGCAGATGGATCTTCACAACTAAGCAGTCGTCAGATGGGTCCATTGACAGATTGAAAGCTCGACTTGTGGCTAAAGGCTTTATGCAGACATATGGAGTTGATTACTTCAAGACTTTCTCTTCTGTTGCACGAATGGGCTCTATACGGACTATTATTTCTGTAGCAGCAAACAAGGCGCGGTCTATCTTGCAGCTTGATGTGAAAAATGCATTCATATATGGCGATCTCGAGGAGGAAGTTTATATGATGCAGCCTCCTGGTTACGAAGTGAAACGGGGTATGTATATCGACTTCGCAAAGCAATTTATGGTCTGAAGCAGAGCCCAAGGACATGGTTCGACAGACTTACTACAGAAATTAGCACTCTTGACTTCCAGAGAACAACATATGACTACTCTGTGTTTGTTAGAAGATGACCAGATGGTACTGTCATACTTGTTGTTTACAAGGTTGCAGAAAGTGGTAGTTGGTACTCGGTCGGCAGGGACACCCACTAAGTATTAATCAGCAGTCGGGTGACTAATCGGATTTAGTCGGTCATTAATAGATTGTGACTTTTTTAATTGTTCTAAATATATAAATCATTTTTATACATATATTCTTATATATTAACATAGATTTGTACATTTTCTATACTATCATTATGAAATAAAAGAAGTAATTGACTTTAAATATAACATTAAGAATATTAGAATAAGTTTACTTTTAAAAAAAGTAAGGAAAATAAAAAAATAAAAAATAAAAAGGCTCTATATAAAAAGCGATCGATTAATCAGCCGACTAGTTAACCCTATTAGTCACGTTGACCGACTAAAGACCAACTAGGCCAAGTCGAGTCGGCTACCCCACCCCCCCAACTCGACTAGTCAGGCCGACTTTTACAAGCATGGTTGTTTACGTGGATGACATGGTTATCACAAGTGATGATGATGAGGTAGAGGGAATCGACGGTGCGAGAGTGAAAGTAGTAGTTGTAAATAAAGGAGATTATAGTAGTTATAGATCCACCGCGATCTTTCAATTCATTAATAGAATAAGCGCATGTAGACTAAGGAAGCTGACAACCCCCTTTTTCATAGTCTCTTCCCTCCCCGCGCTGCCTTCTTGGTCATCTAGACCCTCCCTCGTTTACACGCACTAATCTGAATCTGTGTACTGAGTCAAACTCTCTCCATTCTTGGCAGAGGGACATGACCGCAACTATACAACACCTGCATGAGTCTCTGTTTGTGGTGACATAATTTGGCATACTCGCCCAAAAAAAGAGCAGACCCCATTGAAGACGAGAGTGAGGAAAGTGTACGTTTACAAGCATGGTTGTTTACGTGGATGACATGGTTATCACAGGTGATGATGATGAAGGTGTACTAGAGACCAATGCTTTTCTTTAGAAGGCCTTCGTCACCAAGGACCTTGGTCAACTTCATTATTTTTTGGACATAGAAAAATTATGCACTGCAGAGGGACTCCATCTCTCACAGAGGAAGTAGTGCATGTGCATGGACATCCTTACTGAAGCTGGATTACTTGGATGCAAGCCCTTAGGTATTCCAGCAAATCCAAAGAAACACTCTACGTCCATCGATCATGTCTTTGAAGATACTACGTGATATAGAAGCATGATTGGCAAACTCTTCTACCCCAACCAAACTGAATGTCTCCTACACTATGAGTAAAGCTAGCCAACACACGGAGTAACCATGTTACAGTCACTGGTAGGATGCCCTCCAGATCCTAAGATACTTGAAGGAATCCCCAGGATGTGGCCACTTACATGGGGCAAATGGAAACATTGATGTTATTGCCTATGTTGATGTTGATTATGTAAGTTCATCTTAGGATCGCCGCTCCACTACAGGATATACTATGATGGTTGGAGGAAATCTTATGACTATTATGATCAAGAAGTAGACTATTGTATCTAGATCCAATGCAGAAGTTGAATACAGGGTGATGGCTCAGGTCACCTGTGACATCACGTGGTTATTAACCTTCCGGCAGGAACTCCGTATTGCAGTCACCACTCCTATTCCTCTATAATGTGATAACAAATCCGCTACTTATATTGCCATGAATCCTGTATTCCATGAGCGAACTAAGCATATAGAGATTGACTGCCATTTTGTCTTGTGCGAGTTGACGTGATTACTACGCCACACATCACGACTGATATTCAGCTTGCAGATGTATTTACGAAGGCTTTACATAAGAAGCGCTTCTCGTGGATAACTTCCAAGTTGGGCATGATCGATAGAGTTACTCCAACTTGAAGGGGAGTGTTAGTGATGTATTTACGATCAAGGTTGCAAAAGTCGGCAGTCGGTACTCGATCGGTTGGGATACTGACTAAGGATTAATCGGTAGTCGGACGACTAATCGGATTTAATCGGACTTTTATCGACTTTGAATTTTATGATTATTTTAAATATATATCTCATTTTTATACATATATTTACATAGATTTTGTACATGTTTATACTATCATAATAAAATAAAAAAAGTAATTGACTATAAATAAAACACTAAGCATACTATAATGGGTTTGCTTATAAAAAAGAAAAACATATAAAAATATGGTATCTCCAAGCAAAAATTGGTCGACTAGTGTGCCAAGTCGGAATTAGTCGGTACTCGGTCGGTCACCCCACTGACTAGACTAGTCGGACCTACTAGTCGAGCCAGTCGAGCGACTTTTATAACATTGTTTACGATTTTCTATTTCTCACAGTAACCCCTCTAGGGGCACTTGTGTGCTTTCTCTGTTTTTGAGCTCACTAGAGTTCTGTCCTATATAAGGACCCCTAGACCTCTTGAATACATTATCTCATTACGTTCTCTCTATGTTTTCCATGGTACTTAAACAAGGGACTACAACACCAATACCAAGACCATTATGGCATGTAGGGGTGCACACGAATCGAACAAAATCTGTAATCCGATCCAATCCGATGCTATCGGATTGGATTGGTTTGGTTTTATCATTCTAATGGATCGGATTGGATTGGAATTTTTCAAATCCGTTCAAGTATGGATTGGATCGGCTCTTTACTAAAATCTGATCCGATCCAATCCGTTAACGTTAATATTCACACACACACAAATACGCATATACATATACATACTTACAAACAAACTTAATTAAATACATATAATATCTATGTGCACTCATTTCGAATTCCTGTATGGCCATAATCAAGGACATTCATCTCATTTTTTCTCGTATAATATTAAATACAAGTCCTCATGTTGCCACTATTTCTTCTCTCTTGAAAGCCAAACGTTACATTTCTGAAATAACAAAGTATGACTATAACTTTTAAAATTGTAAAGCATGTTCTGTTATTCTCCACCTAGTTCCCTTTCTCTCTCTCATTTCACTCTTGACTGCCAATATTCCTCTCAGTCTTTCTGGGTCCGATTAGATGATGCCCCCTCCTGCACAATGTTATTTCCTTTTGTACAACCCACTGCCACATCCCTCACGATGTCGCCACTCATCTCATACAACGACATCCCCCTCAAATGCGATACCATTTGTCCTTAGTATGTTGTCACTCTTCCGATCTTCATTAAAAGAAAATAGTTTTGGGGGGTAGTTGCCTAATATATTTGTTAGTTATGCGTTACCTCTGTGCTTCTTATCTTTTACTTTCTCTAGCTTGCAACCAGGGATGAAACTGAATCTGTTACATAATCAAATGTACACACCCATCTAAGAACAAATAAGCATTCAAATCCTTTTATTTTAAAATTGATATATGATTTTGATTCATATTATTCATAAAATATGTATATTTTTATTATAGTTATAATCTTACAAATAAATTCTATTTCAAGTCTATTTTAAACGAGAGGTATGTTTCTCAAGTGATGAGCTATATTTAAGTTAATTTTATCTTGGATATTCAATCGAGTATGAATGTTATTTGATTATAGTTTGTTAATGATATATTATACAGCTTTGAAGGGTGTTTTTGGATGTGGTTGGGTTAATCATGGACTTCATGAATAACCGACAACAGAGATCATGTTTTAATTTATCTAGATTGTGTATGTATCCTTATTTGGTAACTTGCATTATTCTTATTCGTATCATTAATTTGTTGAAAATTAATTATAAAAAACAAACATATGCATCATTTGTAAGAAGAAAATTAAATTTCGATTTCAATATAATCATTTAGTTTAATTGTGTGCTCTTCAATTTTTTTACTATAGATTAATGGAATCCTTCAACTTTCATCTGATTAAGTCATTCTCTTTTTTACATCTATTCATCTTATTGATTTTTAAGATATTATTCAGATGTCTAGGACTAGTGGAATAAAAAATACAAACACGAGAGAGTATATTATTGAGCGGGAAATGTAAGTATAAAAATCTAATCAAATCTGATCCAATCCGTAATCTGATGGATTGGATCGGATCGGAATGAAGTATTTGATGGATTGATTCAAAAAAATAAAAATCCATTAAGATTGGATTGGACACGGATTAAGCTAAAATCCAATCCGATCCGATCCACGCACACCCCTAATGGCATGTGATGAAATGAGCAGGCTATTCCAACCAAGGAAGCTCGAATGAAAGAAATTCTCTTCGACACAACAATACACCTACGAAAATGGCGATACTGGATAGCATTCATAGTAAGTCTCAATTACAAATCAAAGCTGTAAAGACTACATAGGTCCAAATCCTAGATGAGTTGATGGGGGACAACGCTCCCTTGACCAAAAGTACATATATTATACGTAAAATAAATCTCTCGATGAATTCGTCCGTAGAGACGAAACACAGAAAACAAGCCTTTACGTTGAGAACAAACAAGGACGAGTAAAAAGTAATAGAAAAGGAGCAGCAGCCTGAGAAGGGGATAACAGATAATTAAACAGGACAAGAGTCAAAGAGATCAAGAGAGAAGAGAGAGAGTAGCTTTTGAATAAGAGAATGAACACCAATTAAAATTGTTTGACCCCAACGCTACCTTTTGGGAAGACCCCTTTCATCTAACCCAAGATGGGTGAGATTGATCGAAACAGAACTTTGACAATCTTCCATCCAAAAAAGTAAAGTTGGCATTCAATACAATACTCGGCCGTCAGATTAATCAGCAAGAATTAAATGGTGGCATGACTCTCTGCATATTCTTTTCTACTTACAAATAAAAGAAGTCAAACCTGAGTTGAGTTCATCAAACCCAAGCTTTTCTCCGATAAATTTGTAATTCAACTTAAATGGACAATTTGAGTTTAAATTCCAAGTTAATTAAAAACGAATACCACTGACATTATAAATACTTTCGACAATTTCTCAAGATAATTATAACACATCCAGCAATTCTATTATAACGCCTTATTAGTGAATGACTAGAAACAAAGTCAACAACAAAGTCACATTTAATTCTATTTTTCTGAGAGAAAAAAGGGTATTCGCCGCAAAGGTGTGCACCCAAGAACGTCATCCATTCACATGGTTAAGAGTACAAGTCTACGCCTTTGCAAGTTAAAAATACAAAAACCACAGTTCCATCAAGATCTACCTACATTTTCTGCATAGAATCTCTCCTAACAATCTAACATAAGACAACTCCAACAATCTAACGGAAGACAACTCCAATTCTCACCAAGCAAAGGGGCCATATCAAAGCAAGGGCCATCGTTCTACCCCTCTCAGAGATCCTCCGGTTCGAACCAATGGATGCCCAAAAGTTTGAAGCATCATCACCATCAGTTCCAACAACTTAAGCCAAATACCACGCTTCCTTCGAACTTTTTAAGCCAAATACCATGCTTCCTTCAAACTTTTTCAAGCAAACCTCCTTTGTTGAGAATTTTGTTATCATTATTATTGTTTTACTTATTTTCTATTTCTTTTGCCCTTGCCTTGTAATTTTTCCAATAGGTTCCTCTCCTATATAAGAGAACTCTATGGCCTCTCACTAATGCATTCGATTATTTTCCCTCAACATGGTATCAGAATGACGATCCTAGACCGGAGTTCCCGTATCCGAACCTAAACTTAACCCTACCGGCCTGCCTCGTCTCCATCTTCTCGTACATGCTAGGCCGCCGCCGCCCCTTCCCCGGCGCCACCCAGCCCTCCCTCCGACGTCGCCCAGCCTCCCCCTCGACATCACCCAGATCCCCCGGCACCGCCTCTCCCTCGGTGACTCCCCAGGCTGCCGCCTAGGATCTTTCCAGGCTGCAGTCGCGGCATATAGGTTGTTGCCTAGGCATTTCCAAGCTGCAGCCCCAGCCTCGGGTCGCAGCCGCAGCATCTAGGTTGTTGCCGGGCACATCTAGACCGCAGCCCTCGTCTTCGAGGTTGTCTTCGACCATCCTGTATGCCTCCGCGCACCCCTGCAAGACATTCTGAGGTCTGAATTGGTATGGTTTGACCGGAAAACATGATTTCAGACTTATAAATCACGTTTTCAGGCCCTAGCAAGAAGATTGGTAAAGATGGTTATATAAGTCTACACGTACAACCAATCCTCTGTATGATCGTGTAGACTCGTTTATATCAGTCTACTCCCCAGTTGAGTTCCGTTATGTGGATGTCTTATCATCATGTCAGAGAACAAGGGTAACATTTTCTCGTTTGGAGCCTTCAAGGGCCCAGCTCGCATCGCTAAGACAGATGGGACCAACTATGAGTTGTGGTCCATGCAGTTTCTCACCCTCATGCAGTGCAACAATAAGGAGCACATCCTGACAGATCCAGAGCCAACGGATAAGACTGGGACAAATGCTTCTTGGAAGCAAGATGACGCATATGCGCGTGTTTGGCTTTGTGGGACTCTCACAACAGAAATAGCCAATGATATTCTGACTCAGCCCACCGCCAAGGCAATGTGGGACACTTTGACATCAACATATGCTCAAGCGAAGAATGAGGCCAAGATTCTTCAGCTACAGTCTCATATCTACAATGCCAAGCAGAATGGTCGCCCCTTACATGTTTAGTACTCTTCGCTTCGTGGCATGTTTGAGAAGCTTCATAGCTACATGTCTATTACGACATCTACTGAGCAACAAAAGACGTATAGGAACTCCACGATAGTTGGAGTTTCCATGGCTGGACTGGATACAGAATATGATATTGCGCGTACTCAGCTTCTTACTGGAGCTACCATGCCTCCCATAGAGGAGGTCTATAACCATCTCAAGACGATCCAGTCTAGAGGACGCACCCCTCGAGGCATAGGCAGTGGTCGCCAGCGTGGTCCTTACACCTACTGTCGCAAGCATGGACATGTAGAGGATACATGTTATCAGAAGCATGAATATCATGTTTCTGGTTGAGTAGCAGAGCAGATTGTGTCTTAAGAGACTTCGGCTTCTCAAGCCGATCCTCGTCTGGTGATATTGTCTCTCGCACCACCACTACAGATATTGCAGCCGCAGGCTCGCAGCCAAAGCCTCTTCGAGCTCCATAGGAATTGCCTATGCCTTTACTAGTAGTACTAATGCAGACATGACTGAGTGGATTATGGATTCTAGTGCTTCTCACCACTTGTGTGGAGACAGAGCACAACTGAGGTCCTACGGGACTATACCACCTGGCAGATGGGTTATCATTGCTAATGGCGACCACTTACCTGTTACAGGACAAGGGAAAGTGCATTTGACACCGTCATTGCACCTTCAGAATGTTTTATATGCTCCTGGCTTTCAGATGAATTTACTTTCTATTAGTCAGATCACTAAGGATCTGCATTGTCGTGTTGTCTTTGACCCTTCATCTCTTGTGTTTCAGGACATACTCACGGGCAGGGTGATTGGGTGTGGCCGTGAGCAGCGGGGGCTCTACAGACTGGTCCAGCCTCCTCATGCTAGTGTTTCTACTATACCTACTGGACCAGTCTCTCCATATATGTGGCATCTTCATTTTGGACATCTTCCTCTGTAGAAGCTATGTCATGTTCTCCCTCATATTTCTACGAGATCCTCCTTTCAGTGTGAGGCATGCCAGCTTGGGAAGCATCACCGTTCCTCCTTTCCATCCCGTCAAAGTCGGAGTAGTTCTCAGTTATTTGAGCTCCTTCATTTAGACATCGGGGGTCCAAGTCGTGTTCCTGATCACCAGGGACACCATTTTTATATAGTTGTTGTCGATGATTTTTCTAAACTTTCCTGGGTCTTTTTATTAAAGAATAAGTCTGATGTTGTTGGATCTGTGATCAAGTATTTCATTAATGAGATAAAGAATATTTTTTCTGCTAATGTCAAATATCTCCATTCTGATAATGCCTTGGAATTCTGCACTTTACAGCTTTCTGAGTTTTTTAGATTTCATGACGTTGTTCACCATACCTCATATGCTTATACTGCACAGCAAAACGGTTTGTCGAGCGCAAACACCGTCACTTACTTGATATGACCAGAACCTTGTTGATACAGAGCCGTGCTCCTTACGCTTACTGAGGAGATGCAGTCCTTACTTCTTGTTATTTGGTAACCGTATGCCCTCGTCTGTGTTGGGAGAAAAGATTCCTTTATCGATTGCGTTTCCCAAGAAGGATCGTTTCTCTTTTACACCTCGTGTGTTCGGATATGTTGCCTTTGTTTATGATGTCTCTCCACTCCAGGTCGTGACAAGCTCTCTCCTAGAGCTGTCAAGTGTGTATTTGTCGACTACTCTCGTACCCAAAAGGGGTATCACTGTTTTGATCCACTAAGGCGGAAATATTTTGTAGTGTTGATGTTACTTTCTTTGAGTCTGTCATGTATTTTTCCCCTACAGGTGACAGACTTGCTCCATCTGACTCTGACGATGAGATATACATGCCACCACCTCCTACTGTCAGTCCTTCACTTCCCTCTACTCATGCTCCTCCTTCATCACCACCACCGCTTGCTCTTGTGGTTCACTTTTTGCCACGTGTTTTTACTCGCAGGTCTCTCTCAGTCCCCCTCTGCTCGCAGGTCTTGCCCATCATCCAGCACACCTCAGGTATGTAATGAGCATATTGTTTTTACTAATAGCACTAGTGAGTTGTCTGTGCAGCAGGATTCTAAACAGTATGAGCAGGTGCCCTCCCCAGAGGGAAACTTACAGGCTCCAGACTTGGCAGATGATCTTGACATGCCAACTGCTCTGTGAAAGCAGAAGCGTACATGTGCTACATGTGCCTCTTGCAGACCAGGTTTCCTTGAGCAGATTGTCAGAGGATTTCAAAAGGCTTGCTTTGGCACTATCAGCCGTGCAGATACCGCGGACATATCAGGAGGCTCTTCGGGACAATCATTGGAGGTTGGCTATGAGAGAAGAGATGGTCGCATTACAGTCATGTGGTACGTGGAGTCTTGTTTGTACTCCAGTTGACGCATCCGTTGTAGGATGTAAATGGGTGTTCACAATGAAACACCGTGCAGATGGCAGTGTAGATCGCTACAAGGCGAGACTTGTGGCACGAGGGTTCACCCAGACATATGGGGTGGACTATCAAGATACTTTCTCACCAGTTGCCAGACGTTCTACTCTACGTATTCTACTTTCTATTGTTGTGACACGAGATTGGTCCCTTTATCAGGTTGATGTGAAGAATGCCTTTCTCTATGGTGATCTACATGAGGAGGTTTACATGCAGCAGCCACCTAAGCTTGCTGCTGAAGGGGAGTGTCAGAAGGTTTGCAGGTTACGCAAGGCTATCTATGGCCTTAAGCAGAGTCCAAGAGCATGGTTCCAAAAGCTCTCGGACTTGATAGAGCTGCAGGGATTGTGAGATCAACTACTGATCACTTCTTGTTTGTACAGTCATTTTTTTACAGAAAACCCGGAGAGGTACTATAGTCATTCTTGTTTATGTTGATGACAATATTGTTACAGGAGATGACGGGCAGGGCATTCAGGGCGCTAAGGACTTCCTAGGTCAGCAATTTGTGACCAAGGACCTTGGACATTTACGTTACTTCCTTGGACTGGAGTTTGTCAGGAACCAGCGAGGTCTTGTCAGGACCAAGAGGAAGTATGTTACAGACATTCTTTCAGAGATAGGCATGGCATATTGCAGACCTGCCACTACTCCTATTGACCCGAGTATGAAGCTTTATGATGATGACACTGAGGAGGTCGACAAGAGAAGGTACAGGGAACTTGTTGGCAAGCTGTTATATGTGACCATTACCAGGCCTGTCATATCCTTTGTCGTAAGCAAAGTAAGTCAGTTTATGGAGCAGCCCAGACAGCCACATATGGATGCAGTCCATATGATTTTGAGATATCTGAAGACTTCACCTGGTACAGGACTCCTTTTCAGTAGAGGCGCCTCTCTTTCAGTTACCGCATGTGCATATGCAGATTATGTTAGGTGTCCAAAGGATAGGAAGTCTACATCAGGCTTTGCTGTGTTTATAGGGAATTCTATGATTTCATGGAAGAGCAAGAAGCGGACTGAGGTTACCAGATCGAGTGCCGACTCAGAATACAAGGCCATGGCGCAAGCTAGCACAGAAATGATGTGTCAGATCTGTTCTTACTAACATGACGATAGAGGTGTCTCTTCCCATGCACCTCCAATGTGACAATCAGGTTACTCTCTTTATTGCCAACAATCCAGCCTTTCATAAAAGGATGAAGCACATAGAGGTGGATTGTCACTACACTCGTGACATGATACAGAAGGGTCTTATCGCTACTATGCATGTCAGTTCTGGAGACCAGACAGCAAATGTTCTTTCTAAGGTCCAAGCCAGAGGGCCTTGTCAGAGATGTTCCAAGCTGAGTCTGATCAATATCTATGCTCCAGCTTGAGGGGGAATGTTGAGATATTGTTATCATTGTTGTTGTTTTACTTATTTTCTATTTCTTTTATCCTTGCCTTGTAATTTTCCCAATAGGTTCCTCTCCTATATAAGAGAACCCTAGGGTCTCTCATTAATGCATTCGATTCTTTTCCCTCAACATCCTTCAACTTGGCACACACGAAAAAGAGGTGCCCAACATCTTCGTCCTAATCGCACAATGGATACACAAGGCATTAGCACCATGAAAGATCCTCCCATGAGAAGCACGAGTCATTATTCCCCTTAACATTAAGAGCCACAAAAATATCTTGACCTGATCCAAAATCTTCCCTTCCCAAATCATTCTGTATTCTGAAGACATCCTCCAAAATCAAACATATTAGTATTGCAAAAGGTTCTATTGCCATCATACTAAGTCCAGTGGTCCCACCCAGAAAAAGGTGTGTCGCATCGAGCCAGAAAGCTCGGCAAAGACACCAAGTCCTCGACCCTTTGGTCCGACAGATATGTCCTTGTCCTGTAAGCAACCCTCACCTCTGAATCCAAAGTCAAAGCAAACAGTCAAGGGAACCTCACCCTTCGTTTAGTCATCACGCCTAAACTAAAGCCATACCTATCCCCCAAAATCGATCGCAGTGAAGGTATGACATCTGAAAGCACAAAGCGAATAGCCCTCCAAAATATCTAAGGTGAAACAACAGGTCCTACATTCCTCAGAAATCGGTAGAGAAACCATAGATCTTCCGCACAAATAAACACAACAAGTTTATACCATCACCCCCAGATGCGGCATATTCACTTAGAAAGGAGACCATATTCATCTCCTTCAAGTTAAGGACCCCAATCTCGACGTCATTTTTTTCCAAAATAACCACTTTCTACTTAAAAATGGAGGCCCAATGAGCTCCAATAGAAAGAGCAGAGGATTCTCCTCATCAAAGATTTAAGCTTGTTCCTAGTACCAATCAAAAGAAGCCTAGATGAGAGAAAGAACACATGGATAGCAATGAACACGGACCAGAGGCATCCTAAAATATGGTAATGGTAGACATTCCTTGGGAGTCTTAAACACAATACTGACAATCCACTATCTCCTTTGCTCTCAAACCAAAAGACACATGTACATTTTCTATTGATCCTCATACTAGAGACATCACCAAAAAGGTCCAAAACTACAAAGAGACCTCTGCAAACAAAATCGCGTCATCAACATACTGAAGATAGTTGACTCAAAAAAAACACATTGAAGAATATGCACCAAAATCTAATCCAGATTGTAACAGAGAACAAAATCCACAACTCATAGCCCTATCTATCAACGTTGTCAAAGCATCAACGATCGAAACAAAAAGTAGGGAGGGCAAGGGGCATCCGTGCATCACTCCTCTTTATAACTGGAAAAACCCACCACGCGACACATTGTTCATAACTTTTGGAATATGTGTCATACATGGTAATTGGATCCATCAAAGGCCCAATTACCACATCTAAAGGTTTAGTCTCACATCATCAATTAGTATGACTTGATCATACCGATGGGGCTATATAAAGAGCTCCGCACCCATTGTAACAGTTGAAAAAGAGTTCAATATACACATCAACCCTTAAAGACGGTTCTCACATGGTTTCATCACGCTCCTTATGGAGTAGGGTTCCATGTAAAATCTCAATGTTCTCATCATTTTATACACTTTATCTTTGATTATTATGCTCCGCATTCTCGCTTTCTACATAGTATAGAGAGGGTTCGATTTTGATAATTTATTCTTGAAAACTTTTATGTTTGAGATTTAATCGAGAATTCCAGGGTTTTACGAAACCCTAATTAGGTTCCTCCTACAAGCATCTTATTCCAAGGTTCTGAGTATTGCCATCAGTCAAGCATCATGTTATGGGTTCATCATTGAACTCTAAATCTCCAGGCATGCACAGTTTAGCGATCATGTGCACACCAACTTGTGTAGACACTAGCAGATGCAGCATGTGCAATGCTCTAAACGCATCAGTGCGTGGTGCGGGCCATCAGTGTATGATGCAGCATGTTTATCGACGAGATGTAGGTACCGATATTTATATAGATATTGTTTTCTAGGATATCGACCGATTCGGTGATATAGCGCCATATCGAGCCATATCGCTCGAAATTGAATGGTTTCAGTACAAAATTTCTCATATGTCGATCGATATCGTCGATATTTCACTGATATCTATATATGTATCAATGATATTCCCCTTGTAAGCTTAATTTCACTACTTATCACTCTAGTCTTCTCCACCATATTTCCATCACCCTTTGTACACCTTCATCAACTTAGCCTCCTACCGGAGGCATCAACACCCATCTTCAACCAGCACTGCTTCTCCACCTCCTCACCAGAACCTCCTTCGAGCTTCATCGACAACTAGAAGGTCATCCACCTTCGGTCTCTTCCTAGACAACGGTGGAGATCCCATCTTTATCACCATCAGTCGAAGAATGCACACTGCTCTGCTTCGAGTCCAAGTCACCAGGTGTTCTTCATCGACTTCCTCCTACAAACACCACCAGCAGCTTCCCGAGGGCCCCTGTCTTCACCGACTCCACAGGAGATAGCCACACCTCCAAATGCCATCGGAGAAATCCCCCTCCGCCTCCAGGATGGTCTATACATGCTCCCCCTTGAACCCCCCACCCCAGGTTGACCCCCATCTGGTAGGGTAGGGTGCTACATGGGGGTGCATACGACGGTTCATCAAATGGTGGACTTCGACCTCTTTGGCAATAGAGGTGAAAACAAGTCTAATGTTGATCAAGTTAGAATAACATGTCCAGAATACATCTCAGCAGTCAGCTCAGCTGTCATTGTCAGCATTAACAACCAGTGATTTGTGCGATATAATGTGTATTGGTGTACTAAATACACCGCGTTCTTGCATATAAATGTGTATTTGTATGTTATTTACTGTTTTAATAACTAGGATGATCTCAATTCAGGAAAAATGCTTTTTTACATCAGTTTCGACCAGGCGGACCGATACGATATCAATATCGATATTTCCTATCTTGCCCTATACAAAACTCTTGGTTCTAAACCCCTCATGAATAGGTAATCTCTTTTACAATATTGCATTAAATTACATTTTTTTCATTTATTTTTGTGAATAGATAAATCTTTATATCAAAGAAACATCATCTCATTAATCATTATGTACATTTTTTGAATCAAATGGCTCATCTCAATGTCATTCATAGCCTTCCATGAATAAAACAGATGTTATAAGTGTGCTTAACTTAGCTACTTTGATTCCATCCAATATCTATTAATCACCAATCAATATTAACAAAGATATGTTCGATATGACGGATATGTGCAATATAAGGGTCATATATGATCTATACGTATTATCTAAGTGTATATATGTAAGTTATTTAATGTTATAAGAACTTGGATTAAATCCATTTCGAATATCTATAAGTCAGCAATCAACGTTAGCAGTGACATGTTCGATATGATCGATATGTGCGACATATGGGGTATAAATGACCGCTATGCCTAATATAAGTGTGTATTTGAAGGTTATTTGTTGTTTTAATATCTTGGATGATCTTAATTTCTGAAAAAATGGTAAAAATGGTTTTTTTAGCCATTTCTGACATTTTCACCAATATCGTCGATATATCGACGATATATCCCGACATATCCTTTTCCGGGCTAGCCCATACGATATCGATATCGATATTTCCTACCTTGCAGTGGACCTATTTCAAAAGAATGAAAGGGGTTGAAAATGAAAGGAAAAAGGATTAGCATATAAATTTTAGGCACAATTTTGGTCCACATCTAGACAAAAAGTGCAACAGTCGGTTTGAAAAAAAGGAAAGGAAAACGACTGACTATAAAAAATGAGAGGAAAGGCCAAAAAATGTGATGACTTATGTGAAAAAAAAGGAGAACGACTTTTAGTTTTTGTTTTGGGTTTCACCTATTCTATTCTTCTCCCAACTTAGTCGATGTCATCCTTTTCCAACAAGGTTTGGAGAAAGGGTAGTATTTTGTAGAGCTTTCATATTTTAAATTTTACCAGTTCGAGGCACTCCATGTTCGAGTGACTCAGGTTTTCCGAATTCTCCAACGAGGAGACTCAATTTCAAACTCCATTATCCAATGATCGTGAACTTCAGTACGAGATCATTCCGAGGTTCAAATGAGAGAGAACCCACCTCAAGGTTCTTATGATAGAGACACATCTTTAAAGATATGTATATGCATATTCCCACAACATTCTTTATTTGTCCCTTCATAAAGAAGGAGCAATCTTCAATGAAGGAGACATATTGCGGGATAAAGTTCTCCCACGAGGAAACTCATTCCAATTCCACGTGACTGCATAGTACAAAGCACATATTGTCCGATGAGGAGACCCAGTTTAGTTCCGATGACTGTGGCAGATGCAGTACATAGCACACGTTCTCCGATAAGAGATTTGGTTCACATTGCAGCTCTTTAGTTCCTCCTCACCAGCAATAAGCAATGTCCTCAGCAAGTAGCTAGTAGAGTACGTGTTGAGTTGATATTATCTGTAGTGTCTTATATTGTGTAAAGTGAGTGATTTCTTTTTATTTGTTCAAGCTGAGCATTGCATGCTCCAACTTGAGGGGGAGTGCTGGAGTATGCGTCATAGATGGTTAATTGGATCCCTCCATGATCCAATTATCACATCCATAGGTTTAATCATACACCATCTATTAGTGTGACTTGATCATACTTGTAAGGCTATATAAAAGCCCATTGTAACAGATGAGAGAGAGAGTTACAATATACACATCAGTCCTTTGAGGTGGTTTCTCCATAATTTCATTTCACTCCTTATGGAGTAAGGATCCACGTAAAATCTTGAAGTTCTTATCGTTATATATCCTTTATCTCTCATTATTATTCTTCCGCATTCTCATTTTCTACAATAACCATAACAGATGGCATGATAACAAATCGTTTTATCAAAGAGACTCATAAGTCCGAGAAACCACAGCATTGCAAGCAGGTCCATAAAACCGCAATCCACAAAGATATAAACCTTGGAGTAAGTCAATCGTCCACATCACATTTACATTACATCTCTTCCGATACGAAATGATATGTGGTCATCATTACACGGGCCATAATCGCCTTTCCAGAAGAAACGTCGTATGAGCCGGAAAAATGATCTTGTTCAAGACACCCTTAAATCGAATGAATAACAAAAAATGAGATAGATAGCTATAGAGAGCAATGGGTGGAAATCCTCCACCTTTAATGTGGCATCTTCCTTGGGTATAAGAATGATGAAAGAATGATCCAATCTATCAAAACCAAGACAATACAAGACATTGTCTCAAAGATATCAATTACCACGACATCTCGAAATTGTATAAAGAAGAGAACTAGAAAATCATCTAAATAGGTCATCTTTTTGCATTCAAAGCAAATATCACACTGCCAACCTTCTACAGTTATACATGTTTGATCATTTACGACGTTACCACCTCCGAGATTTGACTCACCCCTTGCAAAATCCATTTGCTTGATAATGGGTCCATCCTCTCGTTGGCAACTCTGAAATAGCCATCAATGGTTCCATGGTAAATCATACCACCCAACTCTATGGAATAAAAGAGGTTTCTCTGATGCCTCCCTCTTGACAGCGCCTAAAAAAAATATTGTGTATGTATCTCCCTCCTTCAACCATTCCTGCCTCAATCTCTATCTCCAATCTACCTCCCACTTAAGATCCTCCTCCTTACTCGTCTTCTGCAAGGCATGGTGGGCCAAAAATTAATCAAGATCAAGATCATGCTCATCCTCCAAGCCATCAAGCAGCATGCTCTCATCATGCGCATCGACTTGCCTCGTTTCCATCTCCAATTAAAACTCACGCATGTACAACACTAGCCTCAAGGAAAGATCCCAAAGCTTAAGAGCCAATCGCCTTGATGTAGAACCCTCCAGAGAAACCAACACAAAATGCAAACACCATTTCCCAGAATCCTCCCTTGAAGAGCCACGATGTTTCAAATTGAACCCAAAAATACATGTGGCACTCCTCGTTGCTATAAAAATACAAGGGAGTATGATCCAAACGAGAACGAGGCTACAAACAGACTCTCGACGACACAAACACTCCATCGCCTTAACTGAAATCAAGAATGATCGATATATGTATTGGACAAGGAGTTTCTCCAAGCATATTAGTAGTTGGAGGTGTTTACGACTTTCAACTCCAACTCGTCTACCACTTCAATGTATAAACGAGAACATGGAATCAAGCCCCCTCTAGTCATCGAGTGATCAACAGACAAAAGCCACATGTTGAAGTCCCCTCCAAATCCATATTGACTATGGAAATCCGGTTCAAATATACCTCAAATTGGTCTATAGCTCCACATTGGTCGAAGATCTCGACTCACCTTAAGCAAAGGTCACAACAATCTTGACCTCAGTTGTAAGGTGATCAAGAACCATTGTGATAGATTATAACTAAAACAGTCTCGCCAACCAACTTCAACAAATCCCAATTCTACCTCACCACCACAGCTCTTGAACTTCCAACTGCATCAGTCGCCCTGAGCTCAGGGAGGCACTCCCCAAATATCGATATCTACTTGTTGCTACCCTAACGATCGACCATGTTTCTTGTAAGCATATAATATCCGCATGCAAACTACCAAGACGAGGCCCCACCGTCACTACCTTCTTCACTTGACCCAAACCCCTCATATTCCAAGTCACCATCTTTGTTGTGCAACTGAGAGGATTGACCCCACCACAGAACCCCCACATAATGTCGCCACTTCACTCATGTGAACACAATCAATTGCATGGTTCCCTTCTATCACAAGCACAACATAGATTCATAACCTAACACCAGACCTCCCTCCTTCTAAACATAGAGAAACAACAAAGGCTTCGTCCCCCATCGGTTTCAACATGAATGTCGCATTCAGGCGTGTGAAAGAGGTTCTGCATCAAACCTTTCACATGTAGTATCTCACCCATCAGCCCCCCTTCCAAATGCTTAGACAACGACCAGGTTAATGGACCCAATCCATCAGTGATGGCCTAGATCCATGAGGTCGTTATTAGCCCTCACGATGACATAATCCGGCATGGGCTCCTGACTCGCAAAACGAAAAGCCAGGACTTGGATCCCAGCTCCATAAAGATAGACTTCGAAGCATGGCTTACAAATACGGCTTCGATAAAAAATAATCTCCCAAGCCTAAAACTCCTCAACAAAATCCATGCGTGAAAAAATCCCAGCAAATTTCTCATGTAATGGCTCTAGGGATCTTGCCACAAGATTCTCATGTGCCACCTGCATCATTGGGTTGATTGCTCGACACCCTCCACCACTTCAACCACAGAGGCATCGCCGATCTTTCAAGCTTCATCTGCACCCACAAGGCCACAACCAGCTCCTTCCAGATGCATCCATAAAGGAGGACAACTATTCACAAACCCCTCCCCGATCTCAAGCTATCACCGACGATCACCACAACCTCGATCGATGCTGGAGAGGGTCTTGTTAGAAAATAGAAATGCAAAGGCATATCAGAGAAGATAGAATAAACATTTGAGGAACATCAGGATTTTAATGTGGAACCCTACTCCCTACGGAGCGGGATGCAACCACGGAAGGCCTCAAAGGGACATGGAAGGAAATATCGCGATATACCATCGATATATCGTTGATATATCGATATCGAGATGAGATCGATATCGGTATTGATATGGCGATATATTCTCCTTTTCAGGCATTTTCTTCACAAAAGTGCATCGATATGGGTGATATTTCGACAATATATCGTCGATCTATCATCGAAATATCACATCGACACGATATTGAAATGATAACGATATCGATATGGCCTTTCATGCAAAGGGTCATATGTTTCATTGAACTTTCTCACTAGATACAGGAGGTCTGGGGTTTCTTATATAGCTTCCACAGGCTCTCCAAGTACCACCACTGGTAGATGTGGGACTAAACTATGGATGGTGTAAATGGATCTTGAAAGGATCCATTTACCCATCTTACATATGAATGACGCATACTCTAACACTCCCCCTCAAGCTGGAGCATGCAATCTCAACTTGGACAAACAGGAAGAAATCACCCAAACTCACAATACAAGACGCTACAGACAATGTCAACTCAACGTACACAATTATCGGTTGTTGTCGAGGATGTTGCTTCTCATGTCGTTATGGTGAGAAGGAACAAATGGGCTAGAGTGTCACTGGAAGGCCGTATCGGCGATATATCGACGATATATCACCGATATATCGGTTTCGACAGGGTGGGGGTTTTGATATTACCTAGTATCTCCTTTTACAGGGATATCGGCGATATATCGCCGATATATCAGCGATATATCGAAATATCGGCTCATATCGGTCAAAAATGACTAGTTTCAGTAGAAAAAATCCCGGATATCGATCGATATCGTCGATATTTCGTCGATATTTCTATATATCAATGTTATTATTCATAGAAGATTGATTCAATACCTAGTATTAAAACACATATATCTAGCTACACCTAGTATTAAAACACACAATGGTTTATATATATTTTGTTTCGGGTCGGGGGCGCTGCCCCCGCACCCCCGCAAGGGGGGGCCAGCCTGGGCCCCCCCTAGCCCCTCCAGGCTTGCTGACCGGGCAGCGAGACCCCCGTACTGGTAGGGTATGATGCGGCAGGAAGGTGCATACAATGGTTCTTCAACTTGGTGTATGTTTACAAGTTATTCATGTTGTACGACTTGAATGAAATCGATTTCTAATATCTATAAGTCAATTCTTTAAAAACAAAATAACAAGAATCAAACATTAATATCGATATGTTCAAAATGATCGATATATACGATATAAGCTTCATAGATTGATCGATATGTGTGATCTAAGGTGGCGTTTGGTTGGTGGGTTATCCAGGGGTGGATAACCCGGTTTTGTGTTTGTGTGTTTGGTTGGTGGGTTAAGGGTTGGGAGGGTTTGTGTGATGTGATTGTATTGGAATTTGAAAAAGTTGGTAGTTATTATGATATGATTGTATTGAAATTTGAAAAAGTGGGTGATTGTTGTGATGTGATTGTATTGAAGTTTGGAATAGTGAGTAGAAGTTGATTATTTTATGATTTTTAGATGATATGATGGTATAATATATAATTTTTTGATGAGAAGGGAGTGGGCCCCACTAGTGGGTTAAAAGTGGAGGGTTTTTGGGGGTTACCCACCCAAAGTGGGGGGTAACCCCCCAACCGAACGTGGCCTAAGAGTATATTTGAAGGCTATTTAGTGATCTAAGAACTTGGATGAACTCCATTTTCAATGTATATAGGTCAACAACTAACAGTACCAACGATATTTTGATATGATCGATATGTGCAATATAAGGATCATAGTCTTCACAAATGATCTATATGTGTCATCTAAGTGTATATTTGTATAGTATTTAATGTTATAAGAACTTGAATTGAATCAATTTCCAATATCTAAAGGTCAGGAATAAACACTAACAGCGATATGTTCGATATGATGACCGATATGTGCGATATATGGTCTATAAATGACTGATATGTGTGATATAAGTGTGTATTTGTAGGTTATTTGTTAATCTAATATCTTGGATGATCTTAATTTATGAAAAAATGCCAAAAAAATTGGCTTTTTTGAGTCATTTTCGACATTTCCACCGATATCGTCGATATATCCATTTCCGGGCAGACCGAAACGATATCGATATCGATACGGCCTTCCATGAGTGTGAGTCAAACTGAATCTCCTCATCAAAGAGCATGTGCTCTATATTGCGCCGGTCAGAGTCACTGCAACTAAAAATGAGTCTCCACTTGGAGAATTCTGACCTGCCACAATAATGCAGGTAACTGCTCCATCTCTGAAAGGGCCGAACTAAAATGCCGTGGAGACAATCCTCGTCGGAGTCCACGGTCGCTAGAGAATGGAGTCTGAAAAGTCTCCTTGTCGGAGAACTGGGTCTCTCCCATACTGGCTCAGAGAATGGGATCTCTACTCTGAAGTCCCTATGAAACCACATGAAAACCCTAGCCCACATGGCATAGGGAATGGGATCTCTACTTTGGAGTCCCTATGGAACACATGAAAACTCTGATCCGACCATAAAAGATGGGGACCACACAAAAAGATTGCAAACACGTGCGAATCAAAATGAAGACTCGGAATCTGAATGTCGAGTCTGAACAATTGTAGAGTCTGGAAAATCTGGTCTGAAGAATCTAAGATGAAGAATCTAGAATCTAAGGAATCTGAATCATGGCTGAAGAACTATATACTATACTCGTCCCTTCTCCCATACTTGTCGGAAATCAATGGCATCAAAATAGTTGGGGGAAGACAAAAGAATGGGGAAACAAAACATGAATCACTTAGTCGATAATAATAATAATAAATTTGGTTTTCTCAATCATTTTTTTAATCATCATTTTCTCGACTATTCCATTTTTGTAGCTGACTCTTAATCTTTTAAAAAAGCGTACGACTTTTCTTTTGTATGTGCCTTTTTCGCAAAAATATTTTTTAAACAAAATCACTCAGCTCAAAGCCCAAACCTCTCTTTTTTTTAACATTGGACAAATAGGACCACCCCTCTCCTTTTTAAAAAATGCCCAAATAGGGCTAAAGGTTGCAGCTCTCTCTCTCTTTACTTCGACGCGATTCTCTTTTTTTATTTACTGGGTTCCCACTTGGGAACCCTTCTTCGTAGACACCCCACCCTTTATGGAGCTCCTCTTGCCGTGTCGCCTACTGGAGATGAGGGGAGGGACGATGTGATCCACCGCCTGGAGCAAGCTCGACGCCGCCTGCAGACACGCACTGTTGTAAAAGTTGGTCAACTAGGCCAATTAGTCGGTCTGACTAGTCGAGTCGGTGGGATAGCCGACTCAACTAGGCCTAGTCGGCCATTAGTCGGTCAACCCGACTAATCGGGTCGACTATAAGGCCGACTTTTATATAAAGATTATTAAATTTTTTAGTTTTTCGATTTTTTTAGGAGAAAAATCATTCTAATATGCTTGATGTTATATTTAAAGACAATTGCTTCTTTTATTTCATAATGATAGTATAGAAAATGTACAAATCAATGTAAATATATAAGAATATGTGTATCAAAAATAATTGGGATTTTATCAGTTGTGCCCCTCTGAGATATCGCAATATCAGTTATGCCCCTATCTTTTTGATAATATCAGTTGTGCCCCCGACTTCTTGCCAATATTTCACTTGTGCCCCTCAGAGGGGCATAACTGATATAAGATTTTTATCAGGTTTGCCCCTATGAGGGGCACAAGTGAAATATTGGCAAGAAATCGGGGGCACAACTGATATTACCAAAAAGATAGGGGCATAACTGATATTGCGATATCTCGGAGGGGCACAACTGATAAAAACCCAAAATAATTTATATATTTAAAATAATTAAAAAAATTCAAAATCGAGTAATGGCCGACTAAATCCGATTAGTCGCCCAACTGCCGATTAATCCTTAGTCAGTGACCCCGCCGACCGAGTACTGATTACCGCTTTATGCAACCTTGCAGGCATGTGGACTGGAGATCGCACGGAGTGGAGGAGCTCCATGTGGAGGTGCTACTGCCGCTGGAGGGGAGGAGGGAGTCGATTGAGAAGAGTAACCGCCTGCTGCTACGATGGGGAGGCCTCGCCTCCTGGAGCATCGCCGCCTGGAGCCATATGCGACCGGAAGGGAGGTACGCGAAGGCCTGGAGGGAGATGCGGTGCGAAGGTATGTATCTTGCATATCAGCAGGAGAGTCGCCTCGTCTTGAGACGATGGAGGGCTCGCACGGAGATGAGGAACTCACATGGGATGCGGCGATGCGCCGATCGGCACTTCCTTTTTTTTAAACACACGCGGATCTGATTTTCCCAAAAGAGAGCATTCGATCTTTGGTGGGAGGGAGAGCTCCGAAGCTACGCTTGGAAAAGGGCACCGCACCGCCTGCGCGATGCGGCTACTGCTTGGAAGCGGCTGCATGTGCCGATAAAGCACCTCCGCCCTGGAATTTTCCATCAACTAGAGGGAGAAGCAGTCGCGCAAGGTCCCGCGCTGGAAGAGGATGCGTCGGGATATGCCTGGAAGAGATGCACACTCCATGGTGCTCCTCCTAAAGCATGTGATGCGTGATGCGCCTTCACAAAACCAGATCTAGGGTTTCATATAAACCCTAGAACAAGAATTTGATCGAACAATAAAAAATTCAAATAATCTTCAAGAATAAACCAGAATCGAACTTCTTGATAACTGAATATCAAAACAAAACAAAGAACATAATGAAAAACCTCGAGAATCGAACCCGCTCTGATACTATGTTAGAAAATATGAACTCGGAAGCGGTAACCAGAGAAAAAAATAAACATGAAAGAACTTGGGATTTAACGTGGAATCCTGCTCCCTAAGGAGCAAGATGAAACCACATGAGATGGCCTCACCAAAGGGTTGTATGTTTCATTGAACTTTCTCACTGGATACAGGAGGTCTAGGGCTTCTTATATAGCCTCCACAGACTCTCCAAGTCCCACCACTGGTAGATGTGGGACTAAACTCTAGATGGGATAAATGGATCTTGGAAGGATCCATTTACCCATCTTACATATGAATGACGCATGCTCTAACAGGTCTATTGAACTCTCCTCGAATTATGACTCTGTAAAAGTACTCCTAACACCTGAGCCCTCTAACAAGCCCTCCAACACTCCTCCACCTTCAACGAACCATTAAAGAAGTGCGGGCGGTGCCAAATACTCAAGGGCGCCTCCCATTAACCTTGAAGTCAAAACCGTCTTCACCCCTTATCAAGTGGCCACAAAAACAAAAAGATTCTCCACTCAGTCAGATAGCATCGACATGCATGCTATCCGTGTGGGCCCATCCAACAAAGTGTTGCAAAAGTCGATATTTGGTATTCAATTGAAGGGTCACTAGATAGAGAATAATGGGTATTCAGAGGATTGTTCGAAATTATTCAGTTTTGCATTTTTATTATTTTTATTTAAAAATAAATTTAACACATACATCTTATATATTTATACATGTATTATCATCAATCAACAAGAATCCAAAAAAAGTATCCACTAACAGCAAACATAAAGAGCTTTGTCATTTTTGGTAATATCATAACAAATGATAACTCTTGAGAATTTAAAAAAAATAAAAAAAATACAGCAGTTAACTACCAGTCAGCCGAATAATCGGACCGACTATTCGGTTAGGCCAACTATTGGCCGACTAAAGGTTATTCAGTCGTTGACCCCCTGCATCTCATAGTCGGACCGAATAATCAGCCTATTCAGTCGACTATTGCAACATTGATCCAACATGATCATTTACTAGTTGAAGCTCCTAATCTAGGCCACCAATTATCACAATATTGTCAACTAGATTCAACGTTGCATCAAGGTCCTCTGTAGCGACCCAATGAAGCTCAAGATATCTCCATGCTTGGGGTTATCATCAGTAGAGTTGCACTCAACCTTCACCAATCTCCACGTACAAAACACTCCCTCCTACAATGACGTGGTTGGCTACAGCTAAAGCAAAGCAGCATCGTAGACGTGCATGATTTGACCATATGTCCGACCCTGCTGCAGCAAAAACACCAAGTCGCATGCGACAAGATTCGAGAAAAACAAGGGCACCTCCTCATGGGAACTCACCATTCCCCCTCAAAGGAGCAATCAGGAGCCTACTCAGCAACATCTGCAACCGCAGCTTTTTTAAGTAATTCGTAACCCCTCATTCACAATGGCAATATCCTTTCCCCTCGATCCTCGAAAGACTCTCCCTTACCACTCTGCCCCACCATCTCGATGAGACCTATCATCTTTTCCTTGAAATATTGTTTATCATTTGAAGTTTACATTTTAATACCGTTGAGGTTTCATCAAACAACCAAGCTATACTTGATTATAGACGACATACACGAACAATTTTCTATTGCATCAAAATGTAGAACCTTTGTTTCTATAATTGTGGCTATAAATATGGTAATACTTACAGGCGAATCTTTGAAGTATTTATCCTTCTCTAAAAAGGGGGCAAAAAGGAAACTATAATGGAAAGAACTAAAAAATTAGCATAAACAAAGTTTGTAATGACATAACAATACCATCATTATAGTTTTCCTTGCTGGAGATGCCATCCGTAAATCATACAAAACAATGCTGCGATCACTGTAAAAAAGATACATGAAGCATTTTTTTGTAAGAAGCAAATATATGCAAGGAAATAAGCTTGTGGAACTTATAACAAGGTAGGAAACAAGATAGATAACAGGACTGAATATAATTTAGGATCTTCAAAAAAATCTGTGTACACAACTATTTTCTCAAGAGAAACAAACTATTAAAATGACTGACTTACACAGAATTCCTCAATTAACCAAAATTTTCTAAAAGGCTCTGAACATTGCATTATTATTTTAGCAGTAAAATACGGCATCATATATATTACCAGAATACATACATACATATATATATAGCAATCTGAATTATAATTCTTCCACACTTAATAATTTGCACTTTCCAACACCCGGCATTGACATATAAATGCTAAATTATGAATAACCATCCGTCTATAATGGTCATCATCTGGCCTTCCTGTTAAAATAAAAAATAGAGATAAAACACAGCAAGCCATAAAAAATATTGACCTTATATTAGTTTGAGACAAGATGAATGACAGCTTTGCTCAATGGGAGAAAGCGGTCTAATAGCCATGTTTTCTCACGAACCTTCTTACAGGAACCTTTATAACAAAGCCCGATTTATAAGCCCCACTCACACCCTACTCTTCTACAGTAGGCGATCTGGGACTAAACACATAAGTTCCCGTACTAGAATACACCCAACTCCTCAATCCTTCAATAATCCCAGCACTTTAAAAAATGCAGAATTTCAAGCATCAACCGGCAATTACAAACATGTTGACTTGTCTTGATGAACTCAACAAGAGCCATCAATATCTTTTAAGAATGGTATTCAGTGTTTATAATTAAAAAACTATGAAGGGATACAGCTTAGTACAGTCGTTTACAAACTTTTGTAACCTAGCACATTCTTTGTATATTAATCAAGATTTGATCAAAACAAGGCCAAAACGTGAAACACCATTGCAAATTAATATGAACCGGCAACTATCCGTTTTCAAAAAAATGACAAACTTACAAAAAATATGCATGTTAAATAAAAACGAAGGTGACGTTGTAGTAAGTTGTCGGTTCCGCATTTCAAAGTTTCAAATATCAATTTCAGTGTCGTTCCGCTAACGTCTGGAAAGGGAAAACCGTGCAAATGTCTTATAAGAATGTTTTTTTCATAAAATTATGGTTCTCAATTTTCTTTACTCAATAAATAAGATAGAAGTACGCATGTGTTAGCTAAAAATGCATAATAATCATGTTGAAGTTGTGCTATGTAATATGCTGCTTGCTAAAATATGGCTGTGTGTGTGTATCTTACGAAGTAAATAAGCAACTACCAAAAGAAACTATAATGCAATATATGTCTAATGATAATAGAAATTAGAATTTGTAAAATAAATAGAATACTAGATTATAGACACTACTAAATACTTGTTCTGTTGCCAATAAGAACAAGAAATTCCGGGCGTGGATCCATGTATCATCTATGCTACCCCTACGTGCAGCCCAACAATGTCTATGTTTTGACGCATCTTCGGACATCTAATCCTCTTTCGCAGGTGATGATGACTTATTATATTAGGGAAAAGGTTATCTTTCGAGTTCAGATATAGAGAAAAGAGCCCGGCAGAGAAGGAAACGCTTGGAAGGCACGAGTGTGAGGTGGGTTGCCTAAGAGTTCTGAGAGTGGGAAGAGAGTAAAAGGAGTCAAGTTGAGGACCGATGAGAATGTAGGAAAGAGAAGTGAGTTCTTCTGGTGCGAGTCGGCTGAATGAGTATTGATGAAAGGTCAATCAAAATCATGTAATAGCCTGAAGAGCAGACAAAGAGTAGTCTGTAGGAGCTCTACCCCGGTAGGGGGGAGATCCCCTTCAGCTAGTTCCACTTTGGATGATAACGCTATCATAGGATAGCGAAGTATATGATTTTATATCAATTACATATTGCATATATTCATATAGGTCATATCTATAGAGGGAGTTGATGTGAGTATTTAGGACATGCCCTCCTACAACTACCAAGATACAATTGGGATCCCGGCCCAAGCCCAAAGTTCAAAGGTATTTTTACATCACAAACACTATAAACTTTGCCCGTTATCCGCTAGCCCATATGTTCATTGTAGTTATTCCGAGAATCATATAAACTTGTTTCATTTAACACCACAACACTTGCCATCAATTTATCTCTTCTTGAGTTAATTTGCTTGAATTAAAGCACGTGAGATCTATAGAGCCTAAGCATACAAGGATACCATTGATCGTAGCTCATAAGTTACAATCGATAACATTTGCAACTACATCCACATCATATTTATAAGCCAGATCCATTTTTTTTGAAGTCTAAAAAAGGGGGAAACACTCAGTGATGTCCACCCCTGCATATTATTAAAAGAAAAAATAGAAAAGGAACTTTACAAGGTATCAACCGCGATACCTAAAAGGGAACTAAACCATCGACCAATCATCAACTAAACGGGTACAGTGTAACAGCACATTCTCTTTGTAAAAACACTGCCCTGTAAAGATAGCATCTGTTGGGAGAAATGAGCAACTTATATTCAAGAGAACCCTGGCCTCTCTTATATAAGGAGAGACCTAATGGGTAAAATACAGAGTAGTCCAGAGAACAATAAGAAAATACTAAACAGTACATAACATATAATAATAATACTCTCTACACTCCCCCTCAAGGTGGAGCATAGATGTCGATCATGCTCAGCTTGGAAGAACATCTCTGGAAGGGTCCTCTGAGCAACGGCTTGGCGAGTATATCAACAGTCTGATCCCCTGAGCTCACATGAGATGTAGAAATCAAGCCTCTCTGGATCAAGTCTCTAGTGTAGTGGCAGTCAACTTCAATATGCTTTGTTCTCTCATGGAATGCTGGACTATTGGCAATAAACAATGCTGCCTGATTGTCACACAGAAGTTGCATAGGTACAGGTACGGCTACATGTAGATCCTCCAGCACAGATCGAACCCACATCATTTCCGTGCTTGCTTGCGCCATATATTCAGATTCTGCACTGGACCTAGCCACAACGGTTTGCTTCTTGCTTTTCCAAGAGACCAAAGAGCTCCCAACAAAAAACGGCAAATCCTGAGGTTGACTTTCTATCCTTAGGCCATCCTGCATAATCAGCATCTGCACATGCTAAAATAGATAGATATGTGCCCTTTCGGAATAGCAACCCTGAACCTGGAGAAGACTTTAGATACCTCAGTATCATGTATATGGCATCCGTATGAACTTGTCTTGGTTGCTCCATAAATTGACTCACCCGGCTTACTGTTAAGGCAATATCAGGTCGAGTTATGGTAATATAAAGGAGCTTACCCACCATTTCTCTATATCTCCTCTTGTCTACTTCCGCAGTGTCATCAACATACAGCTTCATGCTTGGATCCATGGGAATACTCGATGATCTGCATCCAACCATGCATGTTTCAGTCAAGAAATATGTAATGTACTTCCTTTGGGTCATCACTAGACCCTGTGCATTCCTGGCAAATTCCAACCCCAGAAAGTATCTTAGGGTTCCAAGAACCTTCATGACGAACTGACGGCCTAGGAACGCTTTTGCCCTCTCTATTCCCTGAACATCATCTCCTCAACAACAGCAACAAAGCCTTTTCCCACAATTAAGTAGGGTCGGCTACATGGATTCTTCGCCTCCATTCAGATCTATCTTGGGTCAATCTCGGGCTTGTATCCAAAAAACTAAGATCCCTTCGTATAGTCTCTTTCCAACACTTCTTGGTCCGTCCTCGCCCTCTCTTAGTCGGCTCAACATCCCAACACTCGCATCTCCTAACCGGTGCATCAGCTGACCTTCTTTGCAAATGACCAAACCATCTTAAGCGATTTTCTCGCATCTTATCCTCGATCGGAGCTACACCAACTTTCTTTCTGATTGCATCATTTCGAATCCGATCTTTACGTGTATGTCCACACATCCATCTTAGCATTTTCATTTCTGCTACAGCCATTCTCTGCACATGTCTATGGTTCACAGGCCAACATTCAGATCCATAAAGCATAGCAGGTCTCACGGCTGCTTTGTAAAACTTTCCTTTAATTTTTAAAGGAATTTTCTTATCACAGAGAACAACGGAGGCTCCTCTCCACTTTAACCAGCATGCATTTATTCTATTAGTAACATCTCCATCAATTTCCCCATCATGTTGCAAAATAGATCCCAGATATCTAAAAGAATCTCTCTTCTGAATGTTATCGTCACCAATCTTCACCTCGATTCCTTCACCATTGCTTCCATCAAAGGTGCATTCCATATATTCCGTCTTAGCCCTACTTATACGAAAACCTTTAGTCTCCAATGCATGTCTCCAAACCTCAAGCTTCTCATTTACTCATCTCTAGTCTCGTCAATCAACATAATATAATCAGCAAATAACATACACCAAGGTAACTCATCCTGAATGTGACTTGTCAACTCGTCCATAATCAAAGTAAAAAGAAATGGACTCAAAACTGAACCTTGATGTAAACCTAAGAAGCTGAACATCATCTCCTGTAACCAGAATATCATCAACATAGACCATGATGACAACCGTACTTGTAGAGGACTTCTGAATAAACAGTGAGCGGTCTGCATTCGATCTCTTGAACCCCTGTCGTTCAATCAGATGAGAAAGTTTCTGGAACCATGCCCTTGCGCTCTGTTTAAGGCCATAAATTGCCTTGTGAAGTCTACACACCTTATGCTTCTCCCCCTCAGCGGTAAACCCTGGTGGCTGCTGCATGTAGACTTCCTCCTGCAGATCTCCATACAGGAATGCATTCTTGACATCAAGTTGAGATATAGTCTAGTCACGTACCACTGCAATTGATAGGAGTATGCGAAGGGTAGAATGACGAGCCACCGGAGAAAATGTATCCATATAATCCACACCATAGGTCTGTGTGAAGCCTCGAGCGACCAACCGAGCCTTGTGGCGATCTAGACTGCCATCTGCGTGGTATTTAACTGTGAATACCTATTTACAGCTAACAATGGATGCATCAGGAGGAGCAGTAACCAAGCTCCATGTGTCACAAGACTGTAAGGCCCGCATCTCGTCTTCCATAGCCAATCGCCATACATCAATCTTCATAGCTTCCTGATAGGTCCGTGGTATGTCCACGAATGACAAAGCTGCTGCAAATCTCTGAAAAACGCTTGTGAGGCGATGAAAAGACACCAAAGAAGCAAAGGGATAAGAAGCACATGTCCTCTTTTGCTTCTGAATAGCAATAGGAATATCTAGGTCATCGTCCACTGAACTCGATGGTGTAGTCTCCTCCTGCAATAAAGAATCCTGCACATGTACCATATCTGACTCGTCAGTAGAAATGTCATCAACACATACCTGAGGCGTGATGGATGTCGGACGTGTAGCCTGAGCAGGACCTGACCGACGCGTATAGAACTTTGGTAAAGGTGGAATAGGAGGTTGTGGAGGTGGTGGTGGCGGAGGTGGTGGTGGTGAAGATGACGTAGTAACTGGTGCAGGAGTAGACTCAGGTGAACCCCAGGTTGGAGGTGGAGGAACATAGACATCATCATTGGTTGTGGATGGTACCAGCCTGTCATCTGTAAGAGAGAAATACATAACAGACTCAAAGAACGTGACATCAGCACTGACAAAGTATTTCTTGTTTATGGGGTCATAACAGCGATAGCCCTTCTGAGTCCGAGAGTAACCAACAAAGACACACTTGACAGCTCTAGGAGAGAGTTTGTCAAGTCCTGGAGTGAGAAGATGAACAAAGGCAACAATACCGAAGACAAGAGGAGTAAGTGAGAATAATTCCTTATCAGGAAAAAGGATAAACACAGGAATTTTCTCACCTGGAACAGAAGACGGCATACGATTGACCAGGTAACAAGCTGTCAGAACAGCATCCCTCCAGAAAGATATAGGAGCACAACTCTGAATAAGAAGAGTTCGAGTAATGTCAAGAAGATGACGGTGCTTTCTTTCTGCCACGCCATTCTGCTGAGATATGTAAGGACAAGTAGTTTGGTGAATAATGCCCTTTGAGGAGAGAAACTGAGAGAGAAACCGTGTGCAGAATTCCAGAGCATTATCTGTACGAACATATTTGACAGTAGAGGAAAAAACATTCTGCACTTCATTAATCAATTTTTTAATCACATCTCCTGCTTCAGATTTATTCTTTAAAAGAAAGACCCAAGATACACGAGAGAAATCATCCACTACAACTAGATAGAACCTGTGTCCCTGGTGATCGGGAACACGACTCGGACCCCAAATATCAATATGAAACAACTCAAACGGGGAGCTACTGCTCCGACTCTGACGACTAGGAAAGCTGGACCTATGATGCTTTCCCAACTGACACGTGTCACAGCGAAAGGAAGAACTGGGAGAGATATGAGGCAGAAGGTGTCGCATTTTCTGGAGCGGGAGATGACCAAAGCGAAGATGCCAGATGTACGGAGATACTGGTCCGGCGGAATAAGAAGAGACACCAGCATAAGAATTCTGGACCAGGCGATACAGACCATTTTACTCAGAGCCACAGCCAATCACCCTGCCCGTTAGTATGTCCTGAAAATTAAGAGAAGAGGGGTCAAATATAGCACGACAGTGCAAATCCTTCGTAATCTGACTAATAGACAACAGGTTCATGGAGAACTTGGGAGCATGCATCACATTCCGTAGATGCATGGAAGAAGATAGAACGACCTCCCCCAGTCCAATAAAGGGAGAATGGGTACTATCTGCGATCTGTACTGAACGGCCATGGGGAATGTCCCTGTAGGACTCAAGTCTCTCTCGATCTTGACAGATGTGATGTATAGCACCAGAATCTATAATCCAATCAGATATATCATGACAAGTTGTAAATGCAGTAGCACTACCTGAGGTACTAGCGACAGCCGAGGAACTGGCAGAGGCAGAGGCAGAGGCAGCAACATCAGAAGGTCCAACAGAATAGTCAGCAGTAGATTGTGGCATAATATCACGTAGACGTGCCACGAGCTCCTCAAAGCGGTTGTCTGCATTGGATGCTGAATGGGGCAGAACATGCTCAGCTACACACGCCGATGCTGGGAACCCATGCTTAGATTAGCATGTATCCTCCGAGTGGCATATGCGGTGACAGTACGAACAGGGGTGATGAAAGCGACCACCCCTACCACCTCCACGTCCACGTCTACGACCAGAAGACTGACCACCTCTGCCACGCGATACCGCCATCGCCGATGGGGGTGGAGTAGATGAGCTGGAAGGCACTGATATGCGACTGAGCCTCCGGTAAGCATCCTCCATTGGAGGAATAACTACATCGGCCAAAAACTGAGAGCGGGCAGCCTCGTACTCAGGATCTAGGGCTGCAAGTAGAACGCCCACCATGGTGGCATTCGGAAACGTCTTCTGCTGCTCAGGGGTTGCTGTGAGTGGAATGGTACTGTATAGCTTCTCAAACATCCCTCTCAGGGACGTGTACAAGGAGTCAAGTGGTCTGTCGTTCTGCTTCATCGTGAATATATCATGCTGAAGCTGTAACATCTTGGTTTCATTCCGCACTTGTAAGTATGTTGCAGTCAGAATATCCCACATTGCCTTGGCAGTGGGCTGATGGAGGACATCATTGGCAATCTCCATCGACAGTGTGTCTGACAGCCAAACCTTGGCATACGAATCATCAGCCTCCCACAAGGCATAAATCCCTGTCTTCTCTGCTGGCTCATCCTCGGTAAGAATGTGCTTCTTACCGTTTGACTTCATGAGACTCATGAACTGCATCGCCCAGAGCCTGTAGTTTGAACCATCCATCTTCACTATTGGCGTGGGACCTTTGAACGCGCTTATGGAGGGCATATCCACCTTGGATTCTGACATATCGCCGCTGTAGAAGAACTAGGGTTTGTAGACAGAGTGACAAATGTCTACATAGACTGCATAGGATTTGAGTGCGTATGTAGACGTTACACACCCAAACCCATAGATCCGGAGGACGAGCGGGCTGCGATCAAGCCAACGGGGCTAGGGCACGGCCGCCTAGGTCACGGCCGAAGTTGGAGGCGTAGGCGAGATCCTGGAGCGGGACTGGTGGGGGCCTGGCTAGGGCACGACGAGCAGGACTGGTGGGGGCCGGGCTAGAGCACGGCGGTGCGGCGTGGTTGGCGGGAGCCCGTCACGAGGGCTGGGAGGCGGGCTGGGTACCGCCTAGAGGCGGAACCGGCGAGAGAGAGGGGACGGCGAGAGGAGGGAGGGAGGGAGGTGGCGGGTGGGGGTGCCGGGTGGGGGGGGCGACAGGTGGCGGGTGGTGGGATGAGCCTTAGGGTTTAGGCTCTGATACCATGTTGGGAGAAATGAGCAACTTATATTCAAGAGAACCCTGGCCTCTTTTATATAGGGAGAGACCTAATGGGTAAAATACAGAGTAGTCCAGAGACAATAAGAAAATACTAAACAGTACATAACATATAATAATTATACTCTCTACAGCATCATTTCAGCTAAGCCAAATTGCTCAAACCTTCGCCAAGGGCCGCAGCAACTCCCTACACTCCCTGCTCTTGTTTGCCACCATCGAGTCCCAGAAAGACGCCAAATCCGTGAAGCACACCCAGGTATCAGTCGCCTCTTCCCAAACACCCATCACCGTCGGGCACGCGAAGAAAAGATGCTCCAGAGTTTCCACGGCATTATTACAAAGAATACAACTATCAGGGATAGTCCCAATCAGTCTCGCGCAGCGATCCCTCGTCATCAATCTCTGTCTTCGAACCAGCCAAAGGAAGAAGCCCACTCTCTCAGGAAGCCTCAGACCCCATAAAAAACCGCAATCGCGCACCATCGCCTCCGGCCCGGGAAGAGGGGAGGAAGAAACCGCCACATACGCCTTTCTGATCGAGAAGCCCCCCCCCCTTCCACGTCCAGTAATCCCTCCTGCCCGAGGGATGACAGGCACCCCCGACGGCCCCCAAAAGAAGGAGATAGTCGCGGAGCCTCTGCTCCGAGAGGTTATCACGGAAGAGAGAACCAACCGGCCTCGGTCCAGCAGGAGGCAACGCAAGCATTTCCATCAACCGCCAAAGCGAACAACCGAGGGAACCTCGAACAAAGAGGTTCCTCCCCCGTCCAAACATCTTTCCAGAATTTGAAAGTAAGACCATCACCAAGAACCGGAGCAAAGAAAGACGAGAGTTTAGAGAAACTCTCCAGCACCCCCCTCCAAAAAGGCGTCTGAGGCCCCAACCCAGCAGCCTCCATCGAAAACGCCCCGACAAAACCATGAATCTTCCGCAAAACCTCACTGCAAAAATCTTCACCAGAGCCCCATAACCTGCTGACCCATTTAAGGAGAAGGGCCTCATTAACATGGTCCAACCTCCGGACGCCCAGACCCCCATCGCTCTTCCGTCTCGTAACCTCATTCCACCCCACCAAGTGCATCCCACCCGAAGATTCCCCATTTTTCCCTACAAAAACCACCACATGAGCTTCTCGAGATGACATCGAATCCCCACCGGCAAGCGACGGTTAGATAAGAAATACACTGGGATAGATGAAAGCAACGCCTTGAGAAGGACGAGGCGCCCCCCCCCCTTCGAAAGCATGGCAGATCTCCAACTGGCAAGCCTCTTCTCAACCTTCTCCACCACCTTGGACCAATCTCTCAGCAGAGTCCTGCCCGAGACCAGCGGCATCCCCAAATACTCAACAGGCAGGGCGCAAGGCTGAGAACCCAAAATCGAACCGCACTCGGCCACCTCCTCCATGCTAAGACCAAACGGAACCACCTTCGACTTGGTGGCATTTTTGAACAGACCCGACATCTCACTGAACACCTCAAGCGTAGCCGCCATGGCCGAGACCTCCGCAGGGCCCCCCTCGATGAAAAGATAGTGTCGTCGGCATACTAGAGCAAGGGAACCACCACCCCGTCACAAGAGAACCCCCTTTAGAGGCCACACTCGATTACCCGGCAAGCCATCCGAGCAAGGACGTCCACAGCCACCACGAACAGCAGAGGTGCAAGGGGGCAGCCTGCCGGACCCCCCTCCTAGGCTGGAAAGAGCCCCCCTCAAAGCGCCCATTAACCATGACCGAAAAGGAGGCCGTAGTGACACAACGGCACATCCAAGAAATCCATACCTCCGGGAAGCCCATCCTCCTCAAAACCGACCGAATGAAACTCCAGTCAAGGCAGTCATACGCCTTCACAAAGTCAACCTTCCACAGCACACCACGACACCCCTCCCTAGTCCACTTCGCAACCATCTCCGAAGCCAAAGTGATACAATCCGCAATTTGTCTTCCCCGAACAAAAACAGCCTGCATAGGCGAGATAACAGTGTCAAGTACCCGAGCCAGCCTCAGAGCGAACACCTTCGCCACGATCAAATAGAGAGCATTCGATATAGCAATCGGGCGGAAATCATCAATACGCTCCGCCGAAGAGGACTTAGGAAGCAACACAATGAGGGCTCTATTGATTTTATCAAAGCATGCATTACCATCACAAAACTCGGAGATTACCTCCAACACCTCCGTGCCCACCAAGCCCCAAAAGTCTTTGTAGAAGGCCACCGAGAAGCCGTCAGGACCCGGAGATCCATCCGCGTTAAGATCTCACACTGCCGCTTTTACATCCTCCAAAGTTACCTTCCTCATCAGATCCTCGAAAAGCGAGGGCGATAGCAGCGGAGCCCCAACCCCCGCCCACCTCCACAATCTCGGGACGCGCCTCCCCGAGAAATCCTTGAAATAATCCATAATCGCCCGCCCCATAGCCTCGTCACCCAGCACCCATTGCAACCAGGGAAATCATATCTTGGAGATGACTAGAGGCTTTCCTATACACAGGAGTGAGGAGCACGATTAAATTAGTTACTGCTTTTAATTGCATTTTAGCAACAGCTTGCAGCTGGTCTTATTGTTCTCTTAAAAAAATCTTGTGGGTAAAATTTATTCTTCAACCATTCTAAAGTTCTCGATTAATGTGAACTCGCTATACTCTGTCGAATGAACCTCTAGTTCAAGAGGCATTTTGCATGACAAACTAATGGTGTGTTGTATAATATTTTCCTGAAACCCTTAATATGAGACTATACAAGAATATTGGGGCTTTACCCTTTTGAATTACGACTAAAATGAGTGTGCGCTAAAGATATTATCATTGAATATGATATTTGGGAGATTATCAAGTGTGTTGTTATATATATGTAACTTGGGCAGCCCCGGCACAAGAATGACCCACTAAATTCAGGTCGGGCTTCGGCTTCGGTCGAACCTTGATAAATTTTGTGGACCTCGGCCCGGACCAAAGCACACAATGTTAAAAGGGCTTGGGACTGAGCCTGTACAGCCCAACCTAATGATCATCCATGACCTAGAATCATAACATGTTCCTTAGCCCGAAGTAGTTGCGATTGAGATCCATGTTCAAGAATCCTTATAATTGGGGGGGAGGGGGGGCTCCACAACTGGGATATCACATTTTACAAGAACCAATGCATGTGTAAATTGTGTCAAGTTTTAATAAGATCCGTGTATCAAGATCTGTTTATATTGACAGAGGTTACATAAGATCTGGGATAATCGCAAAGTCATCAATCTGGCAACACAAAAACTTGGATGCCAAGCTTCTTACAAGAGCAAGAGGTTTCACTAAAGAAGCAGTAGAAACAACAACTCTTTCTCCTAATTACAGGAAATATGTTGAAAAAAATGGGGAAAATTGCTGATATGGGGCAAAATTTAACAAAAGTATAGGAAAAATCCAAGGAATATTCACATTGTGCCCGTATTTTCGAGATGCCTCCAATATCAATATGTAGGTGATATCAGGCAAGTAATGACATCCTAGAAAAATAAAGAGCATATAGACAAGGGACGAATTGCTGAAATGAGATTTTGAGCAAAAGTTTGCCAAATTCCTCGATAACAGAGCACACCCTACAATTCACTACGCAAAGATCAAGTATTGTCTAAATAGTGCTTCGTTGCATGCACAAGTCCGTCTCCATTCCATTTGGTGTTTCTCTTTTCTGCATCAAGATTACAGGCCATCGATCATTCATGGGGAAATGTCAGATCTGGGAAAAGGCTTGCTGAATAAATCTAAGTGTTCTTTCGTTTTGGTTATTGTTAAAGTTGCTTCTGCATTACTTTTTTACATAGTATCAAAGCAAGTCAAATTTGGGGATGGCTTCCCCATTGTATTACTGCTCCTATATGAGTTAAAGTTTCTACGCATTTTTTGTTATTAAGGTTTTATGAGATCAATCGATCGTTGTTAAGATGCCCCTCTAAATCGATTCCATGATGCAGATCGATGGGTTCTCAAACCCTAACAAACAAGGTTGCAAAAGTCGGTAGTCGGTACTCGGTCGGCCGAGTCACTGACTAAGGACTAATCGACAGTCGGACGACTAACCGGAGTTAGTCGGACTTTAATCGGGCTTTGAATGTTATGATTATTTTAAATATATATCTCATTTTTATACATATCTTTACATAGATTCTGTACATTTTTATACTATCATAATAAAATATAAGAAATAATTGAATTTAAATAAAATATTAAGCATATTATAATAAGTTTGCTTATAAAAAAGTAAAACATAAAAAATATGGTGTCTCCAAGCAAAAATTGGTCGACTAGTGTGCCTAGTCGGAATTAGTCGGTACTCAGTCAGTCAGCCCACTGACTAGACTAGTCGGACCTAATAGTCGGGTCAGTCAGGTGACTTTTACAGCACTACTAACAAGTGTAGACAATGACCCACAAAGTGCATGTGATGATGCCCTAAATCCCCCCAAGTACAGGTGATGATGCCCTAAATCCCCCAAGTGCAGGCGATGATGATGAAGAGGCATCGGAGGCAAGGTTCGAAAAATCGATATCGATATCATATATGTCCGCCCAGAAAAGAATATATAGGGAATATATAACGATATCGGTGAAAATCTCGAAAATGACGTAAAAGATATTTTTTCACGAATTAAGATAATCATAGTTACTAAAACAATAAATAAAATACACATTTATACGCAAGATGAGGTGTATTTTGCACACCAATACACATTATATCGCACATATCAGTGGCGGTCAATGCTGACCGTTTACTGTTGAGAGCTATTAGAAAGGAAATGATGAAATTAAAACAACTTAGAGACACAAAGCACATGTATTTGTTACATTATGTTTATATTGCAACACATATTATGCATAAACAAAATGTTGAGCTATATAAAAAATCAAACAAATAAAGAGCATAATAACATATAGTTTTTAAAGAACATAATTATAATAATATTTTGAATGAAAGAAGATGAATTAAAATCGATTGGACACCCCCAAGTTAAAGAGTGGTCATATGCACCCCCCTTGTCGCGCCATACCCTACCAGACGGGGGTCTTGCTTGGAGAAGCTAGATAAGTAATGAAATCAAGCTTTCATGAGTAATAACATTGATATACATATATATATCAATGAAATATCGGTGATATCGGTCGATAGCTGAGAAATTTTGCATTGAAATCTATCATTTTTTAGCTATATGGCATGATATGGCGATGTATCGCGAGATATCAGCCCATATCCTGGAAAAGGATATATATGTAGATATCAATAGCTCCATCTCGTCGATACCAATATATCGAAATATCTTAACCCATGATCTGAGGTGGAGGTGATGTTAAGAATCGGGAACCCTGCATGATGGGTTTTCCCGGTTGGGCACTCTAGTTGAAAATAAAAGGGGAGACTCCTCTCCGCCTTTTATTCAAATGCAAATTTCTTTATTTCTAGTAGGGCTCATCAAGGCAACTGTTGTTATAAAAAGAAGGGGAGAATGGCCTATAAAATGAAGGGGCTGGAAAATAGCTATATAAAAAGGGATGGCAAAAAAAATGAGAAAAAATGATAAAGATGGAAGAAGATGTTTCTTATTTGAGCCATCTTCATTTGTTCACTCAACTTGATCTAGTATCCCCATTCTCTGACAAGTACGGAAGAAAGGGAAAGTATTTAGTAGAGGTTTCAGACTCTACCATTGTTTTACGAACTCTAGTCTAAGTTAGAGTGACTTATATTCTCATTGCAGTATCCATCCTCTATTTTTTTGACAAGAAAAAAGGTGAAGTTTCAAAACAGAACCCACCTCAAGGTTTCATTAAAATGAAGCAATTACAGAGTTGTAAATGGGAGGACCAAAAGCACCGCAAAGCTTCACCACAATCTAGTACATTTTCGTAATAAAAAGACTAACCATCAAAAATACTCGCATTCCTTGCAAACCAAAGAGCACATATGATTGCTAAAGGAAGTGTCGAGTCATGTGAGTTCCCACAGAACATTGAAGTCCAGAAGGAAACTGTGATGCTCGTCTAGAGCCATCAAATGCCAGCATGTTCCCAGAGTTGCGCAATCAAACAAGAGATGGTATAAATCCTCCACAGTCACTGCAACTTGAATACGCCATATCGTCATTCCTAAGAAGCATGTCCCTATGCATCTTTATGAGTATCCGACCTTGTCTAAGTAACCAAAGAAAAACCTTGATTCAATGCAGGTTCCTTGCCTTCCAAATCAAACTGCGGTCCTACCTTATCTTCGCCCATATCTCCTCCTGAGATGTCATGAAACTCATTTAAGCCTTTTTAATAGAGAAGCGTACATCCGCCCACTCCCAGTGATCCCTTTCATCCATGAACCGTCCAAATCTTCTAGCTCTTTTAGACATGCGCATGACCTCAACCAATCTCTGCTTAGAGAACTCCTTCACAAAAGAAGGTGCTTATGTGCCTCCAGACCAAGCTTGCCCCATAGTGAGGTCGTGATCACTTGTCAATGCATACAATATGGGAAAACGTAACGCGTGGGAGCCTGCTAGACCAATATCCACCCAAAAGTGAAAAGATTCTCTACATCCCACCCAAAGGAGACATCTACTACGTCATTTCGAGAAATACTCTAGAAATACCCAACCAAAACAACGAAGGCATTCTTGTTGGTGAAGCTACCAAAAGATACAATCCCATAAATCTGTCGCACAATACTGCACACCAAGTCTTCAGTTTTGTCGCGTAATCTAATAATTTACTTCGCCAAAAAGGCCTTATTCAAGTCCTCCAACCGTAGAACTCCTAAACCCCAACTCTCTTCTTCTCAGTAATAGTATCTCGTGAGACAAGTGCATCACATTCCTCTTCTACTTGGGAGTCGCCAAGATGAAACACCACATTATCGATTCAATACATGTTTCGTAGAATAGAGAAGAAGGTGATAACCGAAGAGACATGCTTGAGAAGGACCAAACACAACGCCTTCCAATTGGCCATCGTCCTCTTTGATCTTATCCAAAACAAGTTGTTAATTGGTTGCAAGTATTCTACCACCCACCAAAACGAGTCCCAGGTTTGTAATTTGGAGGGCAAAGACCGTTGTTGTAAAAATCAGCCAATAACCCGATTGGTCAGTCTGATTAATCCAATCAGATAGGGAACCTACTCGACTAGGTCGAATCGGGCATTAGTCGGATAGATCCGATTAGTCGGCCAACTAATCGGTTTAATCGACCGAGTAAACAACCACTTATTAGATAGGGAATCTGGATCTGAAAAACAAAACCGAGCATGAATACCCGATTTTCAGCCGCTTTGGGGGTTTAGGGGTTATCGTTCTCCGATAAATATTGTTCCATACCATCACACTTGAACACTCTGCATAATGAAAACCCCTTCGATCGCCATCGGAGGTCATCGTTGCCACCTCCATTACATCGTCAACGACATTACAAACAAGACCTCTGTGCGTCAAACCTCCGATGTGCTCTCCTCTCCTTCCCGACCCCCATCCTACTGCCAAGAACAAGGACTAAGGTACTCGTTAGGGTTTTTTCATTCCATTTTTTCATTACCATTTGATTGCTCTCATTGTCATCTATTGGTTGGGAGTTGTTGTTATGTTCAATGTATACTTCATATTTTATCATTTATTTTTGTTTTACTCCTATGTATCATTGTAATGTATCAATATTATATATCAATGTGGGAGGACAGTAGCAAGAAGAGTGTTGCTACCACCCCACCGCCTTGTTGAATAGTATACCTAGCCTAGGGTTGCTATTTGCTTATTTGTTGTTGTAAAAGGGAAGCCCCGGGAGGGCTAGAACTGAAGCTTCCATCTACATGTTTCTAATTTTCCAAAATGATTTGCTTCTATCGTCTACTTTTTTGCTATAATGCTTCTTCTTTTAAGCTCTTATAAATATGAAAATTGTCAAATCTATGCATATGTATATATATATGAGTACATGTATTAAAAATCAGTTTATATACTTAGAATAATTGAAAAATTCAAAATCGATTAAAGCCCGACTAAATCCAATTAGTCTCTCGATTGTCGATTAATCCTTAGTCAGTGACCCGACCGACCACCAAGGCCTTAAATGTCGGTTTCGGTCACCATTTCGGTATCGACCAAAACCAGAATTTCGATGGAATTTCGGTGGAATTTCGACCAAAATTTCGGTCATTTCGGTCATTTTTTGTACTAGGACCCCCATATTTCGGCCATTTCGGTCATTTCGGTCGAATTTCGATTTCGACTGGATATCGATATTCGACAGAAATTCGACCGAATTTCGCTGAAATTTGAGGCCATGCCGACCACCGACTAGCGACTTCTGCAGCCTTGGCAGAGACTGGACAACAAGAGCAAAGGAAGCCTCTTGAACATTGTTCTGCGAGTAGCCAAAGGGGACGGATGATAACTTCTCCCTATTGATGCGAAGGCCAGAAACGTCACCAACAATGTCAATAACGAATGAAGCCCACTTTACTTATTCCACTTCGCTCTCAATGAAGACAACAATATCATTCATGTACCGTGAGATGGGCAATGATATGTCTCCACATCTATATCTTGGGTAAAGACGGCAATCTAATGGCAATCTCATCATCATGGTTCAAGAACTGCAATCAACACAACAAAATAAGCGGTGCCAAATGACATCCTTGTCTAAAGACTCTAAACACCCCTCTATAATTGAAAGAAACCCCCTCAATGTGGCCATTGACGAGTAAACGAATATGAAAACATCATAATGCATCGTTTCATCCACGCAACCCATGTGTCCGGAAAACCTCGACGTTGTAAGGATGTCCATATGAAGCGTCAATAAATGCAGTCGCGAGCTTTCGAGAAGTCCGCTTTCCAAGCAAAGCCATATATATTATTCCTCTTTCAATCCAACATGATCTCTGATGCAATAACTAAGCCATCACACATCAATCTACCGTGCACAAAAGCAATCTACTTAGACTACTCATCAGAGATAATAGAGCCCAACAAGTCCCAAAGCCGATTCGCCAAGACCTTTGCAGTAATGAGGTAAATAGCATTTGACAACACTATTGGTCTGAAATCCTCCACCCATGTCATGACATCCCTCTTAGGAGGCAGAAAGAGGGAGGGCCTTATTAAGACTCTCGAAAAGAATTCCCATCTCTAAACTCGTGCAACACCTCCAAAAGATAATCCTTCACCACCACCCACATTTCTCTATAGAATAGCATGGGAAATCCATCCAGGCCAGGTATTCGATCGTATTAAGTTGGAAAACCGCATTCTTAACCTTCTGTGTAGTAAACTCTTGCACCAAACTAGTCGCATGCTCCTACAATATGCAATTAACCCCTCTGTCCAACCTTCCTTAAAACCTCTTCTACCCCAGCTCCAGAAATGGGCAACGAGAGCTCTCCCCACATCACGATCGTCAGGCACCGTCAGACCATCAATCATTATTGAGTAAATAAAATTTTGTCTTCACCTTATGTTGGCCATCGAATGAAAGAAGGTTCAAAATCTCGAATTCAATTTTGTTTCAATCTCCACGGAAATGGAAACTTCATGTTCACAAAATTTCAATGATTTCGCTGGAAATCTCGGAAATGACTCAAAAAAGTCATTTTTTTTGCCATTTTCCGCAATAAGATCATCCAATTTGTTGAACAACAAAGAACTTACAAATACACATTTATATCACATATATCGCTCATTTGTACCCTTTATATTGCACATATCATTCATATCGATCATATCGTTGTTGATGTTGATTGCTAACTGATAGATATTGGAAATAGAGTTCATCCAAGTTCTTAAAACAGTAAATAACTTACAAATATACACTTATATCATAACATATCAATCATCTATGACCCTTATATTGCACATATCGATCATAAGTTCATAACAAACATATCGAGATTAATGTTGATTGTTGATTGATAGATATTGGAAATGGAAACAAAATAGTTAAACTAACCACACATTAAACACATCTTGTGTCATAAAAAATAGATGAGACGTTTGATTCTAAAATGTAGATAATGATTAATGAGACATCGCCGATATATGTTATAAACTTATAAACATACCTATGTATATTTAGAATATGTAGATAATGATTAAGATGTCGACAACCACACCGGTCGTGGTACAAGCCTCAGTCTATATAGGAAAATATACATAAAATACAATTAAACATACCTATATATATTTGTAAAATCATAAATTTAGATACTCCCTAACATATTCATCATATATGTTATAAACAAGAGAACATAACACTCTTTATCTACAAATATTCTTTGCATGTTTTGCTTTGAATATTGGTCTAGTGGTAGTACAGTGTATCTACCACAAAAAAGACCAGGGTTCAAATCCCACTCTTGCAGGGGTTGCTTAGGTAGTCGACGGCCAGCGTAAAAAATAGTCGAATCTTTCAACATGGATTTGAGCAAGAATCCATGTAGCCGACCCTGCTTATAGTGGGAAAAGGCTTAGTACATTTTTATGTTTTGCTTTGAAACATAACTCGTATTGTAATCCATATTCAATGCAAAGCTTACTATGACCTCATGGCAAGGAGGCTAACATATATATTGATATGTTTTAAATCCTAACCATCCGCTTTGTTAAACTTGGTTAAAGAATTGGTGTATGCACCCCCATGTCACACCATACCCTACCAGCACGGGGGTCTCCACACATACCCGAAACGATTTTTTTATATAGTGAAACCGATCACCGCCATTCAGTGATATATATATAAGTATATAACAAATAAATTGTTAATAATTTATTATATTGAAGATATCTTAATTATTAATGTATAAAATGTATAAAAAATGGTTATTTTGCTTAAATATGTAGTGAAAGCAAGTTCACATAGAAATATTATTGGTATATATAAATATCAGAGAAATCTCCTAGATATCGGTCGATATCCAAGAAAATTTGTACTGAAAACGATCAATTTTGATCGATATGGATCGATATGTTGAAATACAGTCGATATTTCAGACCATCTTGATTGAAATCCGAGAAACCAATAAAGAGTGGGATTTTCCATAACAATTGACGGTCAAAATTAAAACTGCGGTGAAATTTCATGAAATTTCAAAACCCTGGGAAGAAGCAGGTGTTAACATCACCCTCATGAAGCCAGCATTGCCCCGATCTCATCTTCCAATCCATCTCAAGTTTCTATCATCGTTATGAACAATCCACATGTGTACCCTTCGCTCCTTGTTCTCCTCGGTTAATAGCTCCCTTCCATTTTCGGCACTATCTAACATGGTGACAAACTTATGTGATGTATCGAATATGTCACTGTCATGATGTTCTTAGTGTACACCATTAACTGTGAGCAAATATGTCTCAAATTCGATGCAAAGTGAGAAGTCGATGGCCAACTCGCATGATGCTCCTTCTAATTCTTCTCCATTAATTCACGAAAGCCATCCTCCATGAGCCAAGAGTGCTCAAAAGAAATGTCTTGTATGGGTTCCCTCCCTGGACTCCAAGAGGACCAAGAGTAAAGGTGTGTAATCCGAATGTGCTCTCAATAACGCCTTAGCACAAGAAAGAGGGAATGCATCCAAGGCCTCAACTGACATCAAGAATCAATCAAAACGTGACCTCGATCTAGAGTTCCTCCACGTATAATGATACCACGACGCATCAATCACTTCCAACTGCATCTCGGAAATAAATTTAGAGAAACCATTAGATATGACATCCACGCCACCCAACAAAGCTGACATGTCTTCTACGCATAGGATGACGGTTTAAGTCCCCTCCCACGATCCATGCATCCAAACTACAATTATCCTTGGCTTAACGAAGTTCCTCCCAAAGCTACAGGAGACTAGAGTCCATACGCGCCCATCGGCCAATAGACATTGGTAATAAAAATACACTCACCATCTATCAACGTAATCAACCATCACAAAGGAATCAAGATAGAGTATCTCTCATAGATCTCTCGTACCACCGCCATGAATTCTCTTTATTCCAACATATATATAATCAAGCAGAGGCTCCCACAGATGACAAACCCCCAAAGGTCGACAATCGACGACTGAAGCAGTGGAATGTCAACACTAAACTCCATCAATAACTCCCTTTTTTAGGCACCCCAGCCCCCAGACATTCCATGTGAATATGTTCATATGTTAACCGTGATAAATGCTTTAGGTGGGACTACGTCCAAGCACACTGCTATTATCTTACAGTTCTCATCGTTCACGAAGTGTCCGCCCTGTGTATATCCCTCTATTGTGGAATCCTTGGTCCCAACCACATCCTTCCACGAGGTACATGCCCAATATACTTGCCTTGTCGCCTCTTCCTCAGAATGGATCACTTTGTCACCCTTTTGGGTTGAAAGTGCGAAAAAAACCCTCACCCAGCAACCATATGCCAAAATATTGGAAAACCCATGCTTTAGGTGAGAAACCCCCTCTTCTACTTCTGATTTCAATATCACGAAATCAACGGAGTTCCAATCCACATTTTCTTCATGCATCATAGCTCCCATGGCCGGCATTGGCTTCAAGAGTAAAGTAGGTGCCTGATGCGGAATTTCCTGATCGATCTCAAGGTGTTCCGTGCTCCTCTAGGTTGTGGGGGTCGATCGCTCCCAATTTTATGCCCACATGCTCAGTGGGCGACCACTCTCAACAAAAGCCAGCAAGCATCATATTTTGAGGGCCATCGAAGACAACCAGTTGTCCCACAACCCTCTATCTTAGCCTTCAGAGACCAATTTAGCATATTTATTAGGTCTCCATGGGAGGTAATGTCTAGGTCCACCGCATCCAACGATTACGAACAAATCAAACTCCCTCACGGATCCAAAACAAACTCATCCGAGCCTGACACCCCCGTAACATGAGGAGGAATCCTAGAATTAAATAGAGCCCCGACTCCCCTTTCATCTACCAGAAGGATCTCCCAACACAAAGGGCATATCTTCTCAAGAAGGAAAAATTAATCAATACAAATCGACGGTTCATCTTCTCCAAGTTTCGTGACTGGAATGTGAAGGGGTGTGATCAAGGTTGCAGAAGTCGGCAGTCGGTACTCAATTGCCGGTTCACTGACTAAGGATTAATCAGCATGCAGGCATCCAATCGGATTTAGCCAAGCATTAGTTGGCTTTGATTTTTTATTATTTTAAATATATAAATTATTATTTTTATACATATACTCTCATAAATTTGCATAGATTTAGAAATTTTCAATTTACAAGAGCTAAAGAAAGAAGCAACTGAAGGAAAAGAAGAAAAAAGAAGCAGATTAAGAACAAATGTTAGCTACATAACACGAGATAATGTACACAAACAGATACGACATGTCAAAACAAAAATAATCAAGTAGCAAGTAAAAAGTCATTCATCTCCATCAATGTCAGAAACTCACACGTTATCACTTGCATAAATAAGTTACCAATTACTATTCTATTAGTAACAATTATATATTAAAAATGTAACAAACCAAGTTATAACTTCACATAAGAACAAACAATCGCATTTAAATAAGAACAAACAAGCTACAACTGCTACAATGACATCTAAATAAAAAACAAATGAGCTACATTTGAGCTCGTACAATTACTAACGACTCGCCCAAGATACAGCTACAACTTCTACAACATAACACAATAGTATATAACAGTGTAACACATAGCACAATGTCAAGTAAAGGAAGAAATGCAAGTAGACCCATCTTAAGAACCATCCAACACAATAGTATATAACAAATGTCAAAAAAAACACTCAACATAATATCATATCAACATATGAGCATATCAGAATAGCATATCAGCACAACATAACCATGTACTCAACAAACGATCTTTAAAAGATAGTAAAAAAATAAAACTCTAACCTTCAGGAGAGGCAATGCTGGTTGGAGCGGGAGGAGAGGAATGCCGAGGAGGTGCTCAGCGGTCGGTTGGAGATGGTGATGTGGAGGAGAGTCCTTGGCAACTAGATCGGCTGGAGCTGGCGATTGGAGGAGTCGACGATCACATGGAGCTAGGTTTCAACGGGTGTCAAGTGAGGTTTTTCAAAAGGAGTATCGGGTGCGTAAGGTTTGGCTTAATGGTGGACAGTAATCTAAACCTCAACAAATGGCTTATTAATCCAACCCTTAAACGGGTATACGGATCCTTCTTGCAAAAAATCGGTCGATTAGTCGATTGACTAGGCCGACTAGTCGCTCTACCCAACTAAATGTTGACTAGACCTAGTCAAGTCGACCAGTATACCGATTTGACTCATCAGGCCGACCAGTCGACCAAGTTGATCGACACGATGATTCGTGTTCCATCGAAGACATCCCATGATTAGACACCGGCCCGATAACCGATATCTCCTCGACCGCAACCTAGAAGGTGGCCCTTCCCACAGCAAGATGCACCATGGTTGGTGGCGCATGGCCTCTTAAGGCGGTCTCGACGATTACATCCTTGCCCTCCCCTTTTTTGCAAACCATCCGTGACAACAAAAATGATCCTCCTGAAGCTCATAACAAGCTTAACCAACGTTGAGCTATCGTGCGAACGTAGGGGAATGCCTTTCAGTCCAAAAACCAGTAGGCCCAAACGTGTGTTGCACCATCTCGAAACACCAGCCTCTGGCATCAGAAAGTTGTGACAAAATGTGCATGCGGGTGAGCGTCCAAGAGAGTACGGACATCCAAGTCACACAAACCCCGAATGTATACCAGCGGGACGTTACCTCTAAAGGACTCTCCAACCCTCTTACCAATATCCTCAGTGGCTTCGAGCATGCATGATGATTGGGACGAACTAATTCCAATCAAGACCAATTCAATTGCGAACACTACCTTCCTTCGCGAGACTCCAATACTGCTGAGTGTTTCCTTCCACGATAAGATCCCTTGCCTTCTTATCTTTCGGACCTACCAAGCACGAGCCCGATGACCTATGCCCCTATATCGAAAGCAAGTCACTGCAACTGCAAGCTGCGGCCAGGTGTGTGCAGACGCTACACCTGAAGCATCTCAACCCACTGTCATAAGTGTACTCCAAAACAAGTATCTTTGTCATTTGTGGGTCCACCATTCTTAAACACCAATCTCCATTAGAGCTATGTCCCTGGAGCATGCAACATTCCACCCTTTTTGCTCGAGGATGTCACCATCGTAGATGAGTACCTCGCAATTTAGAGCCTCCTTTCATTGACCTAATCCAGCCACTCTCACATCTTTCTCCCATCGCTCATCCATCATCCATTAATTGTGGACTCCAGTACAAGATCCCTTCGAAGTTCCTATGAGAGAAAACCTACTTCGAGACACCACTTCCAACATAAAAACAACTCATATAACCAAAGGGTTCTAGGCTTGAAGCCTCAAAGACACCATCCCCGACACAAATCAGCAAGGTAATCCGAGGGTTATTGCTTTTAAAAAAATGGTAAGTCATTAATAATCCCAACAACCATCTCGTCCAAGGAGATTGGAGACAACTCCTAAAAAGTGATGATTCCACATCACAAAAAAGTCTTGATGTATCTGCTCAATAAGCAGACATCAAGCCATTGGCGACCTCCATCTTTGAAACCTTCACACAACCAATGGACTTTCGATCACCCCCTTTACCACCAGATGTGTCAAAATCAAGATCCATTGCCGCAGAACCACCACAATAGTAGCAAGCCACCTCTAAAACCACCACCATGAAGGAAGCCTTGCCAGTGAAGGCACATGTTGTGCTGTCAAGATAAATCCAACTACACCAGCAAACTCCAAGTGAACATCACTATCATTTCCAAAAAAAACCACTATCTTGACAATTATTCTTTAGAAAAGGCAAATCGAATACAGAGTAGATCAATTGAAGTCAAAGTTTGTTGGGAAGGAGAACCATAAGTGCATAGACTCCGTATCATTATAATTTACAAAATTCTGAGTATGTTACCTGGCAGACGTTGCAAACACATTTTGTTCTCCAGGATTAAATCTTACGGAAACAACACTGCCACTTCCCCATTCAAAACTACTAACAGGCTGAGACCTGTCCCAAAAAGATTCTAACATCAGAAAAAATATGGTATGTAAAATCAAGTCGCAAATACAGAGGAAACCATAAGCAAACCTGTTGTGATCCCATACATCAACCTGAGCGCCAGCTGTGGCAAACAGATTACCATTCCATTGATGATCAACGGCCCTGCAATATATAAAGGAGGCAAGATATATAAAATAGAACTTTATCATCAATATCATATTTCTACCGTCAGCTTAAACCAAACAGGAAGATCACCTGAAAGCATGTTTCCATGCATAAGTAACCAGAGGCTTGGGAAAAAGCAACCAATCAAGCAAGAAAATTAGTTAGTAAGCCATCAAGGTAGCAAATAATGTTCTGAGAAGAAGTTTCAGCTGTAAATATACTAACCTTCGGATCACCAATGGAGGAATTATATGGTTCCATTAGTTCAGATGTAGGAACCTTCCACAGCCTTACACTAACATATAAAGAACATAATAATTAACATAAGATAAAAATGCAAATGAAATTCGTGAAACTGCAACCAGGTATCTACAAATAACTGTAAAATAAAACTCACCTCATACATAACAATAAAATATCACTTCATCAAGGCAAACACGTAAAATAAGAACACAGAACAAGGATCCCACTTACATGCTATCGGTACCACAAGATATGAGAATTGAACACCATCCGTGGAAACTGCCAAACCATGAACAGCTCCTTGGTGACCAGGGAAACGGCACAAACTTTGCCTTCATAACAAGACTAGATGTGAGTATTTCACTATTCTCTCTATTTAACTATCTCAGTCAAGAAACTGGCTTAAAAATCAACGTTTTACAGGGTTGCTAACAAACCAAGAGATCCTAGATTCAAGAGCCCAAATGCAGGAAAATATCTAGATAAATCAGCATAATAGAATCGCGAGGAAATACATATTGACCTGGATGCAATATCCCACAGACGAATATCTGTTAAGAACAAGACAAAATCAACTTCAGTTGCAATCTACACAGAAAAGAAATACAGAAAAACAAAGGAGTGACAAAGACTGAATTTTTATGTTAAAGAAATCGATAATAACCAGCTTAAATTTGATGACTGTCCTATAGCAACTCCGTCTATTCCAACCAAGCAAAAAATTATAGGCACTACAAATACTTCTCAAACTGAGTGATGCGAACAATACTGGTTTTAGCTTCGTTTATTTTTCCTACAAGTTTCTTCTGCAAATTATCCTTTATATAACACATGGTTTGATATTTTTTTCAAATTTCAGCGAATTTTCAGTATCCCCGGGTGAGCAAAATTATTGTCCTACCAATTTTTTTCCTTTCAAGGATATCAATGTAGTGTCAATGAAATGTGGCGAAATGTTGGTGAAATGTGTGAAACTATCCTCTTGCTCAGACAAGAATCTTAAGATCTAAGCTTTCTATGTGGCATCGTATATCACTAGATTGCAAACGACTATTTAAGATAATCCTAGGAATCTATTTACCATATCCTGATATTTCACTTACTAAAACACCAACTCAAATAACTCACGCATCTTCTACTAGGTTTAGGATGAGCGCAACAAGACCCTGGTTTCAGAGGGGGGGGCTTTACTCCCGATTATTGAAGGATGTGAAGATAGAAATCAAATTTATAATTGATAAGAAATTATTTGGATATCAAATTACAATGGCATGGCAAGAATTGTTATTGTTGTTAATACATGGATGTACTAAAGAAACACATATGGGTAGCATAAGTGATACATAGACCAACTGCAATAACGTCTAGTCTATATGTATAACATAGTAAGTATTTACAGACTCGCGTATTTATCTGATATTTTATAAATTTTATTAATTATGTCATCAAATTACATGCATTGTAGGTTCTCTATTTAGTTGCATATTTTACTTTATAAGATAAATGGGTGCATGTTAAACATCATAAAGCTATTACTTAGAAATAATGTGTATTTAAGAACATTGGGAATCTTAATTCCAGAAAAAAAAGAGGAATGGAGTGATTAGTTCAATTTCCATAGTTTCAAGCGATATCAAGGAAATTCTCTGAAATTCCTTTTCGTGATTGATGAAACAACACCAAAACTTAAATTTGATTCAATAACGTTGTTGAAGTTATCTCTCTATTATTTCTATTCATTGTGTCTCTTTTATGTAATTCGCCCTCTATGGTCTCCCCCTCTCTATATAAGAAAGCCATATCCCCCCCTTGAAGTTATGTTATTATTTCTTTTCCACATGGTATCAAAGCGATGGTCCTCAACCGAGCCCCGATATCACTGCAACCCTAGCCCACACCATCGCCCCATCTTTCCTCATCATCGTCCATAGCCAACAACGGTCAATGAAGCCCGCCTGCCATCGGCAGACACCTACAACATTCACAGCTGTTGTCAGTGGTTGACACCACATCACGTGGTATCGCGAGGCACATCCCGCGACTCCCTCTTCGCCTTCATCCACCACATTGATCCCCCAACACAACCACATGGATTGACTATTGTTGTACCGCCACAACTCTTCTAGGAGTTTCTTGCGCAATAAAGGCTTGTGCGAGGTTTAATTTGGTGGTAGATAGAACGATTTTAGACCATTAAATCCTCTACGTCAGCCCTAAAGTGATCATGTGGTTGATGGGAACGGTTGTGGCATGAGTTTGCACACACAATTGGTTCCCAGTATGCTTGTGTAAGCACCTTCAAATCCGTTCTACAGCCCCAGTTGCATCCTTTCCAGACTTTTCCATCATCAAGTTAGAGAACAAGGTGGATTGATGGGGACGGGACTTCTCTTTCCACTGCTTCCATCAAATGTGCACTCCATGAATTCGGTCTTAGCATAATTTATACGAAAACCTTTAGTCTCTAGCGCTTGTCTCCTAACCTCAAGTTTCTCATTTACTCAATCTCTAGTCTCTTCAACCAACAGAATATCATCGACAAACACATGAACCAAGATATCTCATCCTTAATGTGACTAGTCAATTCGTCCATAATCAAAGGATTAGTGGGCCTATAGGCAAGCAAAGGATTGAAAAAGAAGGCCACAATAGACTAACATGCTCGTAGAGATAGATTTTAGAAGTTTCATAACCAATGTGAAAGTTTGGAGATCGTCTAAAACACGACTTTTTCCCAAGGCTCAGTCGCCCTTTTTTTAGGCCCAAAAGAGGGGGAGACACTCAGCGATGTTCGCCCCAATTAATTAATAAAAACAAGTAAACAGGTAGTTTACAAAGGTATCGAAAGAAACGACATAAATGAAGCTAAAACAAAACCCAATCATCGACTAAACGCGCACAGTGCAAAACGACGTTTTCCTTGTAAAAGCGATGTCCCGAGAAAAAGCTGCATTTCTGCCCGCCAAATCGCCCACAAGCTTGCCACGGCCACAGGAACGCCGTCCGCTCCCTATCTTTGTTGACCACCAACGAGCCACAGAAGGACGCCAAATCTGAAGTGCAAACCCAATCCACAGCCACTTCCTCCCATACCCCAGTGACCCTAGGGCACGCGAAGAAGAGGTGCTCAATGGACTCCACTGCATTATCGCACAAAACCTATCAGAGATACTGGCAAGCAGCCTAGCGCAACGATTCCCGCGTCATCAACCTCTGTCTACGAAAAAGCCACAGGAAGAATCCCACCCGTTCAGGGAGCCTCAGACCCCAAAAGAAACTGCAGTCACGCACCATAATCTCCCGAGCGCGAGGGCGGGGGCCTACAGATCGCCCCATACGCCTTCCTCGCCGAGAACGGGCCCCTCCGCCAAGCCCAATGATCTCTCCCCCCAGAAGGGCGACATGCATCCCTGATGGCGTCCAGCAAGCCGAGAAAATCCTCGAGCCTTTGATCAGAGAAATTAGCAGAGAAAGCCGGGAACCAACTGCCATCCGACCAGCAAGAGGCGACACAAGCATTTTTATCAGCTGCCAAAGCGAACAGGCGGGAAAGACAAGCATTTTTATCAGCTTCCTCGCCGAGACAGCTCAGTCGCCCTTGCCAAATGATTCAAATCTAGAAGGGGAAAGCAATTCAAAATTAATGTAGAAAATCATTATGTGAGGTATTTCATTAAAGAACCAATCCACTGTGGAAAGACAAGTCATGTGACTAATGTCATTTTGCAAATCAGTAAAGCTTTAGACTTTAGAGAGCATTCGCAAGAAAAATTAAAGTTTTAAGAGCCCGAAAATGAGAAGAAGAACAAGGATTGTCATTGAATTATTCTTTATAAGAAAGAGGGTGGTCATCCTTAGCAGGTGTCACTTGTTCCTTTTATTGCGAATAAACTAATTACAAAAGCAGTATGTCACATCTCGGGATCCCACCCTCTTTCCTCTCAAAAAAAAAATAATTACAAGAGAGCGAGCCAGGATTTACACAAAAGGATAGTGTGTGCTAGCAAAACGTCCCTCTCCTTTGAAAACTATTATGTTCCTGGTAAGCCATATTGCCCAAACAAACTACTAATATCTTTGCCCAATCCGCTCTAGAGCGAAAAGGCGAGGCCCTGAAGCTCTTCCTGCTCATGGTTAAGACATCCAACCAGCCTAAGACAATCTCTCTGTCACATTTCCATATTTCTATGACAACCAAAGAAAATATGGTCAATATCCAATAGGGCATTGAACTATTTTAGTTTCTTCTATTTCATGGAGATTTGAATGTTGTTAAGATTAGTATGCAGGAATTTCTTGTGTTTGGGCTATTGCTGAAAAACGTAAGAATGCTGCTATTGTATTCTCCTTTTTTTAAAATCAAGGTTAGCAACATCTTTGCATTAAAGTCTGTATAAGCAATTGTAATTATCCATCATTTTACTCCTGAACAAGTGTTTATATATTTACAGCTCAATTAGTTCAGTTTTAAAATTTGAAATATTCAGCCTCTCAATAGTTATAGAAGATATCTATCTAATTAATCATTGCATGTTAATACCAAAACAAGATGTAGAAAAACTACATGATGTTAATAACATGTGAACAAGATATATTTTTATTTATTGAGAAAAGTATAAAATGCTCGTAAAACTAAGCAAAATATGTCTCCATAACATAGTATGAGATGATAACAACATTCAACCTAACACTGAGCAGAAAACAAAGGAAGACAGAAAATGGATTAATAAAAATGTGTGAAATAGAGCGTCAAAAAAAATGTGTGAAATAATAATTTATTTGTTGAGAAAGTGGTGTGCAAACGCATTTAATAAAAATATGTGAAAAACTATATTTCTACCTCCATCCATGGAGCCAGAGAAGATGCTCTTCAAGTGATTTGGATTCTTTGCACATGCATGAAATAGCATCTATATGTCCATCCATTGCCCCAATAAAAGGTCTTGCAAAAATCTAACATCAAACAAGTTTAAAAAAGAAACACAAACTGCTGAGGGGGAAGTTGTGCAAAAGAAATTAGCCAAATCACATGAATAAAACTGAGAAATGGTACTTCTCCAACTTTGCAGCATTAAGAGCCCTTTGGTACTCAACTGCCTTCTCTTGCGTGCGAAGATTAGGATCAAAATCCGAAAAACTTTCTGCCATATCAGAAAGTTCATAGAAATACTTTATCAATTTTCCTAACTGAAATGGTTATTCTTTTCAAAACTACACAAATTGCAGTGACACTTCATTAGGTACAAAATTCTGACTCTGGTATTCAAACCAAATACTTTATTTTTCAAGTCGGGTGAACACATAAAAAAATCTAAAAGGCATTTAAGGTACTCCATATTGGTTCCTATGGCACCCCTGCAAACCCTACTCAGATCACTATAGAGTGCATTTGGGTCATCATAATGTAAAGTGATCCCGTGGAATTGGATTATAAAAGTTTGATAGCGAATGTAATCAAGTGTTTGTTGTCATGATCCATGAAGCTTTTTGTTAGATTTTTCTATGAATTTGTTAGTTAGGTCTTGCTGAGATATTCCGATCACTATTTGTGAAAAAGTAACCGCTGTTGCATTATCCTACATATGCATTCCGAAGTTTTAAGCCAGTAAAATAGCCTGTTGACATGTACGCTCCCATCTAAAGGACCAAGTTCAATGCAACACACGAAATGATATATAAAACTAGATAAAGTTGCATTTACAGTCTGCAGTAAGATTACAATTTTTAAAAAGAATTCCATATAATTACTCTAAATTTCCGAAACAAAAAAGATATGAAGAAATCCGTTGATAAGTAGATTCTGCTTCGTCGGCAGTAGATATAATCTATCATTCGATGTCATAATCCAATTTGATTTTTAGCTTTGGGAGTGCCAGAATTTACTTGGATATCCCCGCTGCGCTCCGCGGGTGAATTCTCAGTGGAGCGTGATACAACCTTCACCTTCATCTCTGAAGCACTCCAGGTAGACTTCGTCTAACTATAACACATAAGAGAAAATGAAAGAAGAATTAGTCAAGGTTCAGAAAGTCATCAAGCCGTGGTCATCCAGTCAAAACTGTCCAAAATGAGTATGAAGTACGTAGACATTTAGTCCTGCTTATACACGGTGAACGCCGTTTAATGACTTCTTACAAGGTTCAGAAACCGGTATGATGTAATCGTTCTGCCAAGCAGTTGGAACAGATTAAGAGGGCATGTGGATTAGTAAACGAGGCATATGCAGTTTGTAATATTTAATTTAAAATACTAAATAAATGTAAGAATTAACTATGGTGTTAGAGGTTTAATTTATAGTTGGCAATTCAACACATTCCAAAATAAAAATATTCAAGTTAATTAAGCTCAAATCTGGAGATTTAGTTTATGAATGCTCAAATCTACAGATAATTCAAGGATCAAGTTGCAAACAGTACACATCCATCAAATGCTTACAGCTTCCCTATGGACCTTATATCAATGCTTATCTAATATGACCATCTTCACACAAATGCTCTAGCTTGTTGGGAGTATTATGAATTTATGAGTATATTCACTGATCCTCTACTGAACAAGAAATAAAGATTATGATTTTTTATTATTTCTTCAGAAATTTAGTTTACATTATGCTATGCATTTTATAACATATGTGATCCTGCAATGTCCACTAATCCCTGCATAATATATTATTTTAAATATATATTATTTTATAACTGATGTATTTTAAAAATATATTAGTTTTGTCTCTCAACAGGTTTAGCCAAACAAAATTTTAAACGAAAGGATTAAGAAAAGGTAGTCTAATTTACAAAATGGTAATACGATGCTGGAGAAACTAAATAGAGACTAACCCAGTACTGATGCAATTGGAGCACACTGGATTACCTAACTAAATGTATAATTGCAGGAATGTGATGCAATGTCAAACAATCCAATTGAATGATATAACTATGCCACAGGGCACTGGGAGTTCGAGTTTGGTTAGATATATGTTCAGTGGCTTATGTTTGAGTTTGAGTTAGTTTGCATAGAGAATGTTCAATTTCGGTTTAATAATAGTCCGTTAGTTTTTTTCGTGCAAAACATCTTAAAATGAACAAGTTCCAGAATCAGGTTCCATTACAAAGTTCTATAATTTGAAAGGGTTTAGGGGAAGATTGTTACCACAACCAACAGGAAAGGTGTGACGTGTGCAGCAGGTCAAGAACCACGGAGTGGAGGTAGCCGCTGGGGAACCGGACTAGTACGGACGTCGGTGTGGTACTGGAGGCGGTGTGGTTGTAGAGAAGGATGGATGCTAGTCGTCGGAGAACCGGACCAGTAGGGGGGCGTGCGGAAGTCTGATGTCCCGTCGTTGTAACGGCGGAGGCAGGGCCTTGATCGAGAACGGGGTTAGGGCGGAAACTGGAGTGTTTGGTTGGAGAGTTACCCAAAACTTATATTCCCACCCCACTAGTGGGTCCAGACTCTTTCCAACCAAAAAAATATATTATACCATCATATCATCTAAAAATTATAAAATACTCAACTTTTACTCACTATTCCAAACTTCAATACAATCAAATAACAACAACCACCCACTTTTTCAAAATTCAATACAATCATACCATAATAACTACCAACTTTTTCAAATTCTAATACAATCATATCACACAAACCCTCCCAACCCTTAACCCACCAACCAAACACAAACACAAAACCGGATTATCCACCCCTGGATAACCCACGAGTGGTACGCACACAAATCGTAATAAATTTCACATTCCACCCTAAATTTCTCTTTCCACCCTAAATGCGTGAAAGGAACATATGCAATCAAAGCAGAACATATTACGTTGGATTAGCAGACCTAGTGGAAGAATTGCTTGGTTCGAACCTAGAACCTAGGTGCTTTTACACACGATTTTCTAAGCCGTAAATGGGTGGGTCTAGAGATAGGGTGTACACGAATGGGTGGATTAGAGAAAATTACAAATCTATCTATCATATATCAATATATAGTGGGAAAATAGGGATATTCTTTTCCGCAATTTTTTTATTTTTTTAAAAAATATCACCATGTATATTCATCTATATATATCCATCCAATATGTTATCCGAATTTCATCAGAAACAGAGATTCATATACCTTCCATCTAGAATATGTAATTATAGATATTTACATCTATAACCTTGAGTAATTTCATAATTACCTCAGAAATCCTCTATAATCATGAATTACACCAGGACCCCGAATAAATATTCCGTTTTACACATATAACCTTCGGTTAGTTTAATTCATTAACTCGATCATATGATAAGTTAATCTAACTAATTCAGGATCTAATGGCTAGGATTAACTAAAATTTAAAAGAAAAGATTTTTCTTACAAGGCTTGCAATCGGCGGCGGTGGGGTGGGGGGACTTGCAGGAGGGGGAGGCTTCGAGCAGGAGCTTCATGGTGGAGTCGGGCGGTCGAGTCAGGGGTTCTTATCGGGGGTGGCTTGCAGGTTGTTGTTGTGGTTGGGGGCGTAATTGGGTCCAGTACTTGTTGGCTGTCAGGAGAGGGGGGCTTGCAAAACGAGCGGAGCAGGGGTCGGGCTTCTAGGGGGAGGGGGTGTTGGGCGTGGGTTGGTTCTTGCTGACGGTCAGGGGAAGGGGTGGACTTGCAGGACGAGTGGGAGCAGGGGGCTTGGGCTTCCATCGTAGGGGGTTGGGCTTTCGTAGTGTGGGCTAGCGACGGGGGCTTCGTGGTGGAGGTTGGCGACGGGGAGGCTTCGTGGTGGAGGTTGGTGGCGGGGCTTGCTGACGGAGGTTGTGGGGGATGCTGGCAGGTGTTCGACTGGAGGAGGGAAGGAGGCGGCGGGGGCTTCTAGACATGGGTTGCATGGAGGAGGAAGGGGAGGTTGGCTGATTGGAGGAAAAGGGTCATTAGTAAATAACTGGATACTTAAAGGGTATAAAATGTAAAATATTTAATGAATATCATTATAGTCAATGGAAAATTAGATGAAAGTTAACACGGGGTTATGAATGTAAGAGTTAAGCATTATTCAGGGTCCTAGGTGAAATTCGTGCTTATAGAGGGTTCTGGGGTAATTACAAAAATACTCAGGGTTATGGCTGTAAATATCCCTAATTTTAACCGTCTACATTTTGTTGTAACCGACATGTTCTAGATGCGGGTATAGGAGTCTCCGTTTCTAACGAAATTCGAATGCATATTACAGGGATATATAAATGAATATGTATGTATATATATATATTTATATATATGATTGTATTTTCCAAAAAAAAATAAAAAAACGGTAGAAAAAATAATGTAGAGGTGGCTCCTTTGTTGCCCCTTGGGAGCAAACCCATCAAATCTATGTATAATGGCCTATGGATATATTACTGTTTAAAGCAATGTAGCACGTCCACGAAGGCTTAATCTATGTTTATATATATGTTGTGCTGGGAGCCTGGGTATATGCATGGTGTTCTGAGGCTGCATCATATATTTTCATTTATATAGTTATGCTTTGGGTACGCCCATGCACCATCACCTCAAGACGAGAATCCTCATTTTTATCTACTATCTAGGTGACCATCAAATCACATTTAGTGGTGTAAACAGACCGAACTTGAACAAACCTATAATTTTAAAGTTTGGTCAGTTTATTTAATCGAGCATAAACTTGTGTTTAGTCTTGATTTGTTTATCTTCGAATCGAACTTGAACCGAACATCTATTTAATCGAATCGAATCGAAAATGAAAGAATATCAGACTTGATAAATTTCTAATGAGAGTTGGTGAGAAGAAAAGAAATGGAGATATATATCATTAGAATAAATATTCATTCAATTTTCTCGTTATCTAACTCGTCTTCATCTTTTGTAAAAAAAATAGAATAATGAGGATCCTTCTCTTTGAAAAAAAATAATCGTGGTACATTTTCATATATATTCTAATGAGCGATAAGGAATAAGGTGGAGATAAAGGATAAATGATGTTTATACTTGTTCATTTAGTTTGAGGGATACAGAAGGGAAAAAGTAGACATATAGATAATGGATGTTGTAAACACGATTATGACCATTTATCTTGAAATAATTTATACTAATATAAAGTCTACTTGTCATGTAAATATTCATTTATCTCTAGACAATGTCCACTTATGCCGGGCCAAAATCTACTATCTCAAAATAAGGTCCACTTATCCAAATAAGGAGTTGTAATATATGTATATATGTGTGTTTCAAGCTTTTTACAAAACGAACTTAAGCGATCCTATGATTTTTAAGTTCGGTTCGTTTATTTAATCAAGCATAAACTTGTGTTCATGTTCGATTCATTCATTTTCCAAATGAATCTGAATCGAACTTTTAGCCGAATCTAAGCAAATATCGAACATGAGAATTTCAGATGGTAGCCCTTCTCTCCCTCTTGATCTACCGGGCATATTTTGATAAGCTTCAAGTACATTGCATGCAAGTAGGACTGTTTCGATCTACCTTACGCATTCACCTACATTACTCCCCCTGCAAGCCAGACAGTCACTTGCTCACTATATTATAGTTCATGAGCATTTGACCTCTCATAGGTGAGAAGTGCCATCTCCTTGCCATCGTCGATCCCCCTCTCTGCCTTCCCATTGGGTTGTTTGTGTGAATACGGGAGACGATTCTACCGCGTGGTGTGTGTATGTTGATGGCCAACAAATGGTTTTTTATGTCTCCGCTTGATCAGCTGGAGATGTTGTCGGCCACATAATTTGTAGATGTTTATTCGCTAGTTGTATGGCCATGGATGGTTCTTTTGTACACGTAGGAATTCTCTCAGATGAGTGTTGGTGCTTTCATAGCTGCTGATGAATCCATGATTCATTAACATTTCTGTTGCATTTTGTCTTAAACCCCTTAACAAATACATGTAAATATGAATTAATTCCTATCTTTTATCAAAACATCATTCGTGAATAAAAATGCCCTTTTAAGCATCAAAAATATGTAAATAAATAAAAGGATAAAAAATAAAGAAAAGAAGGCAGATTGTAAATGTGTATATATGTACAATATGACTTATAAATATAAATATAGCTGCAAGATATATTTATATAACCTAACCTCCGAGACCAAGTCAGCATGGATTGGTCGACAAACCAATAAGTAGGGGGAGATAAGGAAAGAAAACCATAAAAATAAATTAAGATACACTTGACACACTTTCCATTATTTATCAAATAAATACCAAAACTTCATTGATTTTTAATTAATTCATATGTACATATTTTCACCAAACTATTTTCCTAATTATTTCTAGAAATGTATATAAAACTATAAAAATAAGTTAAAAACATTATCCTGTATACATGCCAAGAAATCCTATTTTTAAATTGTAAAAATCTCAACTTCCGAACATCATAACTTCCTCATACGAACTCCAATTTCACTTTACTCACATTTAAAGTTCATTAAAATAATATTCTCTAATTAATAGAGGTGTTTCATTGAATTCGGAGTCCGTTTGCAAAAAGTCAGTTTTGGGACCTAATGACAAAGGGGTTTATGGGCTATTTATTTTATTTAGAACCCATTATCTACAGTTTTAATAATTTTATAATTTCTAATTATTTTCATGATATTGTATTTTCATCATGATTTATTTCAGAATTTTTGGAGCTTATTTATTATTTTAATAAAATCCAAAATCCTAATTTATAGATAAAACTGAACTAGTTAACCTATACTTGTATTTATTAATATATCTAAATTATTTTATTAAAATCCCTAGAAAATCATATAGCCTTTATTTATTATTCTAATAATTAAGAAAATGCAAAATTAATATTTAATTATCTATTTATTAAATTAAAAATCCAAAACTTGTTATTTATACATATTTATTAATATAATAATTATATTTCGAATAATATTTATTATTTATAAACAGTAATTATACTATAATTTAGATAATTTAATTATTTAATTTTTTTATATCTTTTAAAATAACATGATTTGATAATTATTATATAATTTATAAGCTATTTAATCATATGGCTAACCAGGTGCTGACACGTGTCAGCACCTGGTTCTACTTCAAGAACCCAGGTCGTTGGAACTTTGTTTTAACGCCTCCTCTTCACCAATTTTTCCAGCTCGATTCCTAACGTCTTCGATCGATCTCATCCCTTCATCCTCTTCTCCTACCCCCATAACACACGCCCATCCTTGGATTAGCCTTGAAGCCCAAGCAATTCATCTATAAATATCCATGAACTTGGTGAGATCCAACAACTCTTCCCTAACTGATTATTCTCCAGAAACACCAGCTGACCACCCAATTTCTCCTCGCGATTCCGGCAAACCGGGGAGGTGACAACTCCTCGTCTTTAGTCCGCGTGGAAGAAGGGAGATCGGAGGAGTCGTTCCAAGGTGCAGCACCACCTTGCATCGCCGCCTCGAGTAGCGTGGAGCTCCGGGAAGACGACCCGTCGAGCGAAGACCTAGAAGTCATAAACTTCCAATTCCAGATACGTTCTTCATCCTTTTCACTTTTTTTTTTTAATTTCTCGATTCATGTGCCAATATTAGCGTAGATAAATCATGTAATTAGCAAGCTTAATCATCCTTCTTAGACGCGCATCTAATCTCAACTCCAATTCATTTCAAAATTCAAACCAATTCACGTCCCACTTTTTGCCACCATTCACACCTTTCTTCACTAGTTCTGGAAACAACGTTTTCGATCTTGCAAATTATAACCCTTTGGCTGATTTCTTCACAAATTGAACGTATAATATCATTCCTTGCAGGATTAGCTTCTATCTAGAGCAAATGCAAGTCATTTGGAGCTCTTAACCTTCAAGCAAATCCCATTCAAAGAAGGCGCAACAACTTGACATCAATCTCCAGGACAGTCAACCAGCCACCTTCATCAGCAATTTCCCGCCGATCGAGAACATCTCCGATCAAGCACCACCGCGGGCGAGCTCGAGTGGTGGAGGAGCTACCCCTCTGGCCCTGCCGGGAGGCCCAAGACCCTCGCCAGCTGCAGATGAAAATTCAGAGAAGGAAGCCCCTTGGCCAGCTGCTTCAAGAGCGTGAAGATCTTCAAGAACACAAGACTCTGCAGGTGTGCGCCACGTGTCAGGATCGTGCGGCTCAGATCGCCCCACATATTTTAGTCTAGGCCGTCCACTGCGAAGGGGTGTGGAAATTGCAACATAAACCCAATCAGTTTCCAGGAATTACAGACTGCCTCCAAAAGTTTCTAGGATTGCAATTAGGTCCCTGTGCGGGGACCTAATTATAATAAAACATAGTTTTCTTGCATTTTAGTCCCTCCAGGGACTTTTTTGTAACAGAAACAAAGTATTTTTCTTGCAGTTAGGCCCTTGGCTTGTAAGGGTCGTTTAGACCTCGTATTTTTCTCATTTTCCCGTGATTTTTCTAGGGTAGCTTGATAACTACCCAAGGGATTTTTCGAGTATTTTCCCGAATTTTTCGTCGCTTTCTTGTGTTGTTTTGATTTTTTGCCTTCTCGAGTTTGTTTTCAACCGAATTTGTTTCAATTTCTTTCATTGTAAATTCAAGAATAAAAAGAGAATTTTTGTCAGAATTTATTCCTTGTCAAGAACCGTAGTTTGAACATTTCGCTTCCTTGTGTTCGACCCATGCACACTTACCTGGATAAATAAAACAGTGTAAGGTTTAAATAGGAGAGAAGCCGATTAATCCACTTCACTTTTCCTCTCTCTCTCTCTCCTATTTTAACCGACTTTTGTTTGATATAATTAGGATCTCTTTGTGGTTCTCCACACCGACAACACATTTCTATAATCGTAATTGGATCGTAATTTTATCAGCTGCGAGATACACATATTGTGCAATACGAGTTTCTGCCATCATGGGATCGTGATGGAGGGAGTAATGTTCATTCAGAGTGTAAAGGCTATCAAAAGGTGTTGTATTTAAAATATATAATTAGGCTTTAATTAGAAAGCTTGTGTAGTTATAATAGAGCTAATTTGGTCTCAATTGGGAAATCAAATGGATTAGAGAGAAAGTTGAGAATTCCCATATTTGAAACAATGAGTGTTAAGGGTGAAAGTTTAGTACCACATCTAGTGTTTCTAAACTTTTGGTGTACTTATATATGAGTTCACACCCCAAGTTCTTGTAGCAATAGTAGAGAGGAGGAATGGAGGGTCACACACGCGCGCGCGCTCCGCTCCATCTCCGGTTTGGGCTTGGGATCGGGAGAGTCTATTCGGATCTCGGATCTTGATACCTTTGTTGTGGGTTTCATTTGATTGATCGATTAAACTAATCAGACTGATTAATTTGGATTCAATCGTAATGGGAATCCGACTCGAGCCAAAACGACTCGTTTTAGCTGCAGTTTCGAAATCTAAAGGGCACACGCATTGAGGGGTATTTTCAGAAAATATAAAATACTGCGTGCTAGGGCACACAAGTCTCTTTGTATACTCCTCCCCCGACGTCGTTTTCTTCTCACGCAAGAAAACTCACTCGCCACGACATTTGCTCTTTGTTCTCCTATTGCATCTGCGATCTGTTCTTCTCGATTGCAAGTTCTCTGAGGTACCTTCGAGAATGGTCTTGGTCTTGTCGATGTGCACGGATGAAGATCATGTGCCATCGTATCCTAGAAGCGGATTGCCAGTACCCTACGCATCGGTATTGTGGGGGCGATATCCTCTCTAAGGACAGTCCATTTCATGGACTCTTCGGTGATTTATAATCTAATTTTTCTTTCTTTTTGTTTGCCACAAACTGTTTATTATTTTACCTAGTCTAGATCTCGCCCTAATTTCTGTTTCCGTTTAATTAGTCAGTTCTTGTTTGCATTGTGTAATCAGATAATGAATGGGAAACATGTGATTATCCTGATGTTAATCTTTATTGCTTCTTTGTTAAATAATTTGGATCCATTTAATTACTGATTAAAATAAGCATTGATGATCACATTAACAAAAATCACCGAGAGGATATTTATTGCGACACCGATTCCGGGCCGTCGGATCCTCCCATATCCGGATCTGGTTACTCAGCAACAATTTATCCAGCAATCACAACTAACATTCAGAAACAAACTGCAATTAAAAATAATCAGAAGAAAGTATTTTAACACTTTTCCATTCACAAAATAAAGTTCATATAATACATTATTCCACTATAACCATTTATATGTACATCAGCTTGAAAAGGAAAATACACAAAGATTATTAACTACCTTACAGAGAAAAGCTACTGTGGCCGGTTGGATGACTATGTTAACTGGATGGATTACTAAAGTCCTTGCGATTGCTCACCGATACCTGTTGGGTTATCCATAAATCATAGGATAAAAATTAGCGAATGTTAATTAACGAAGAAGAGAAAAGTAAATAAATTGTGTATTTTTTTTAAAAACTTGTTATCACAAAAGATTTCATTCCTTCTCGTTAATTTAAGTCATATTCCTTTACATTCTACATCAGGGATTGGTCCAGAGGAACCCCATCATTCTTGGACTCTGAAGTTGCGAACACTTCGGGATTGGAGATTGTGTTGATCTTGGTAAGCTTATGTCGTCGCACGTCGCCTCAACCAATCATCCGATACTACCATGACAAATTCCTTTTCTTTTATTAATCATGGTCTCAAATCCTCAGCCTGGAAAATAAATGAGCACACCATCCTCGGGGACTCGATTGCTTGAAACCTTATGCTAACATTATAACCTAACATCTTAAATACATGTTGTTGTGACCCAGCCGCTATTGAACCACCCGTGCCTCCATATGGCACGACCACATCTTCCGTCGTTCAACCCGAATATATTGGCTCCTGGTATCACGCGTTGCAAATTATTCATTTCGTGCTCACTTATCATAACAGGGCAACCGTGTACCACCTAGGTAGGGAAACGCCAATACAGGTTCCTTCCGACAAACCTACAGGTTGCATATCCAGCATGTAGTTCTACTCCAAGTCATCCTTAACGTGACTCCCGATTCTTTTCTTGATCCAACTTAAAACACAACAATTCCCATGATGTAATTCCTCTGTTAAGTCGTTATTAATGTAACCATAAATACCGAGTATAGACTTACACATATATTAATTCATATATTTATGTACTCAATTTATGCTCTTTTAACTCCCAAACCCTATCTTTCCAAGCCACTTTATCAATTCGATGCTTAAACCTTATTTTAGTGGAAATCACAAAGCAACTTTTCATACTTCAAAAAAATAGCCAAATTAGGGTTCTTTATAGCGAAGAACATAAAATCAGGAATTTCAATAACCTCGTATGAAAACCCAACAACAAAAGTAAGTATTTCGTTACCTAATCGAGCTCTCTCTCGCGTATGCAATGCTTTATCGGGTTTCGTTTTCAGAAAGGATGTTTTAAGGCTCATGAAAAGATCGAATTTCATTTTCGTATCAAAAATGCTAAGAACGTGTCAAGAACGTGGAGAACGAATGAAGAAAACGAAGAACACGAAGAATATATTTTCTCTTGAAATTTCAGCTGAGCTTCCCCTTATACAAGGTGATATTTCTAGAAAAATTTCGGCAGAGTTTCCCCTTATATCGGGACATATTTCAAAATAAAAACGAAAAGAGTTTCCTCTTTAAAATCAATCGAAAGGAAAACAACAGCGAAACTAAAAGAATATAATCAAACTGCAAGCAATGGAGAATCAATAGAAACCACGCATCTTAGGTGAGTGAATGTGTGATGAATCACATGGTTCATTGACGTGCATAGCCGCCCGCACCTAAGTAGGGTATTACACGGATTTCTCCATCAAAATAACTATAAAAGCGGAAAAGAAAGAACAATAAGCAATGGAGAATAGATAGACACCGCGCGTCTTAGGTAAGTGAATGCGTGACGAATCACAGGATTCACTAACGTGCATAGCCACCTGTACCTAAGTGGGGTGTTACACAGATTTCGCCTCGAACCACAACAGGAAACAAATCGGATAGAAAGATGAATCAAGAACAAAACTTGGAAGAAAAGAGGATGAATTGAAAGCCTAGCTTACGAAGCAAACTAAGAGAGGATCATACCTGATGAATATATAATTCATCACTCTTAAAGTTGAAAATAGAGTCTTGTTCCCAAGTAATTAGCTGCATATTTCCCCTTATAGTACATAATTAGCATTCATGTATGATAAGTAATATCTGAATTTTTGCATTCATAGTTGCATTAAAGAAGAAGCCCAATTCACTTGTAATTATTCACCTATTTATTTGTATTTTATATTCAGTCCAAAGTCAATAAAACCAACTCTATATTGTATATATTACTAACTGATAATACAAGGAAAAGTCTAAAATTTTCTAACTTGTAAAATTACCCAATAAAATCCCAAACTTAGTTGAAAATCTTAGGCCTGAGAATGTGCATATCTATCTCATACAACCTCAAATCTAGGTCTACTTACTTTTAAATTAATACATATTCAGATACCTTCAAAATGAGATCAATTTTATTTAAATCGGAGCTCGTATGCAAAACTTGGGTTTTGGGACCCCATTGTACATTATATGTATGCATATTTGTACCCTTATTTTAGTATTTTACTTGACCTCATCCCCGTTTTTGGTCAACATGAAACTTGTAGATCTCATCAAGATCTACAACTTTCATGTTTGAGTTTTTTCAAATTCGGCCATCTTCTCTCCCTTATTCCACATTTTCTTTCGGCCATTCAGATCAGGCCACGTGGCGCCCTCTAGTTGCCCCCACATGGCCCACTCATAAAGCGCCACACGCCCCTCTTTTTCCGTCATCTGATCCCTTTTCTTCACTCCAAATCTGTGCCATTCACTCTCCCAGTTGATCTCCATCCTCCGATCATCTCCAGATTAGATCTCCTCCGTCCACTAGCGCCTCACCCTCAACAAACCACGTGTTGACTTGTGAACCCTCTGATCTTCTCCAGGCACCTTCATCCCCACCACACACTTTTGCACTATTCTTATCCCTTCGATCAGATCCTCCAGATCTCATCCTAGCCGTTCTTCAACGTCACCCTCTCCTTTCACCACGTGTCTCACCCTTACCCCTTCGATCAAACCTCCCCGATTTGATCCAAGCCACTCCTTAGCGCCTCGATCTGGGCCGTTGGATCACAAGATCCAATGGTCCCGAGATTGTCTTCCACCTTGGGCCGCATCCCTCGCAGACGTCACCCACTTCACACGCTCGCCGCCCCCTTCCTATTTTCTCCTCCACCACAGCCACTCTCTCCACCCATTGGCTGCCCCACGATAAAGCCCCCACTCCCTTCATCTTCGTCGACCTCCATGATCTCCTTCCTCTTTGCTCCACGGACCCTACGAACCTCACGCCTCCATCACTAATACCTCCACCTTCTCTCTATAAAATCCCCGCCTCCGGCCACCGTTACACCTATCCACCAGTGCAAGAGAGAACCTAGAGCTACCCTCTACCTATCAGTGGCAATGATCTGGGCTTAGAAGCGAGCGACAACAAGATTCATCTCCGGCGAGATCCACTGCCAACTCTGCCGTGTCGCAGCTCCACCGACGAGCTGCACGAGCTCAGGAAGCTACCGGCCCTAGAGAGAAGACCAGGAAGCTCCTCCTCGAGCTTATGACTGCAGGTAGAATCCTCCATTCTCCTCCATTCGTCTTTATCTTTTCATCTCGCTTTCTCGCAATTTCGCCACTCTCTCCGATTAATTTCATCTTCCATCAACCATCCACCGAGCTTCACCTCGAAGCTCTGATCTTCGCTCGCTCCTTCGTTCGCCCCGACGATCCGTCGCACTAAACTCCGATCACAGCTCCGCCGGTCACGGTGGAACACCACCTTCGGCCGTCACCACTGCACACCTCATGCATCACCGCACTCGCGTACCTCCCACGAACACGAAGTACTCGCCCCCTTGCACAGACTAACCCTGCAGGCGCCATCCTCTTCATTGGTCGAAATCTCCACCGGAGCTGCATCGAGCTTCGTCGCCACCGACATTCAAACCCTTCAGCATCATCCATGACCTTCGACGGATCCCCGACACTCCCACGATCAATCTGAGCATTTCAGGAGCCATCGACAAGCCTCATCGAGCATTGGCCAATGAGGCGGAGCAAGGAGCTCTTGGCCGGAGCCCCGCCAAGTCCGCCGCAGGAGACGACAGACCGGAGAAGAAGAAGCCTAGTTACCGTTGGATCTTCCTGATCCTACAGTCCTCATATCGCCACGTAACCCTGAGTCCATCACCGTTGGATCATCCGGATCTAACGGTCTTTGATCGCGCTTATGAGGCTAAAGAATCGGTTTCGCGGCTTTCTTTTATTGAAGGAAGAAAGTAGTCGGTTGTAGCAGAAAGTCGTGAAATAAAAATCGGTTCTAGAACCTATCAAACAATTACGGTTTTCGGTCGGAAAACCGTTCATTAATATTTTACCAGGCAAGTATTCCTGGGTCGAACTCAAGGAAGCAAAATAAATTCCCTAGATTTTTGTCCTCGTAATTTTATTTTTAATTCTTCTCTAAGTGATCAAGTCAAAACACCTCTTTTTTATTGATGTTTATTTTTATTATTTTTATTTGATTTTATTAGTTTCAAATTTTTATTTAATTTTCAAAAAGGGGAATTTTTTAAAAGATTTACTTATTATATAATAGGTGAATATGATATAGGTGATACTATATATGATAGTGAACGGGGTTCGAGCCGCGAGCTCGAACTACACAAGAAATCAAAACAAAACAAGACGGCTTTCGATGAATCAAAACACGTCGAAAACTCGTCAAAAATCCACAAAATCTTTATACTAGGTAGTTGGGGTAGTTGTGTAACTACCCTCAAGAAATCGTCAAAATCCGAGGTCACAAGAAGAAGAAACAACCCCTACATCCCAGGGGCATAAGCGCAAGAAAAACTAATTAAAATGTTTGCAGTTAGGTCCTCAAGGACTGTTCTGTAGAGAAAGTAAACAAAGCTTTACATTTAGGTCCCTGCGGAAGGACCTAAATGCAAATAAAGAAAACCTGGGGGCGGAAATGAAATCTGGAAGCTTGCTGGGTTTAGTATGCAATATTTCCACCAGTTCATTTTGAATGGCCACGATTAGAAGTTGCAGGCGCGGATCGGATGCTCACAGATGCGCCACGTGTCGCGCACATGTGTGTCCTCTGTTCTTGAAGTTGTTGAAGCTCCTGGCAAAACGCTCGTCTTCTCCGATTTACTCCGGCCAACTGGCGACGGCTCTGGCGCTCCGGCGGGGCCAGAGGGGTGGCTCCTCCATCCCTCGAGCTCGCCCGCAGTAGAGAGGTGGCCGACGACGCTCCGAGCAGCGGTGGAACGTCGATGAAGACGTCGCCTTCAGCACCTGGCAGCTGATTCAGTCATGGCGAAGCTTCTTTGCAGATGATTTCCAATGATGATTGAAGGTTTCTAGTGGCGAAGAAAGGCCTCGCAAAGAACCTGGATCTGCAATGAACACAAGTATATGCTTGATTCGTGTCGAATCGGCCAACAAATGAAAGATCACAAGCTCCAAAGTTTAGAAAAAATCTCAAGTTCCCAGCAAAACAACCAGATGCGTGGATATGGCAATGAAAACGACGATCGATTTGAAATGATTGCGAAACGAATTGAGAGGGATTTTCGATTGTGCGTCTACGATGGATGATTAGACTACCTAAATCACGGATTAGCGTCGCTAATCGATGCACACAAATCGAGAAGAAAACGAAGGAAAATGGAGGAAAAAGCCTGGGGAATCTAGGTGTATTACCTGGACGAAGAAGCTCGACGGCGGCTTTTGACCGGAGCGAAACGCGGCGTACGCGGCGATGCAAGGCGGCGTGGCTACCTTGGAACCTTCTCCGACGTGCCTTCTTCCTCGTGAGCTCCTCCTCGGCGATGTCACCACCTCAGGTCGACTGGAGCGAAGGTTGGAAGGTGGGGGGTCGGTTAGCCTGGAGCTGAAGCTCTGGGTTGTTGAAGTTGGAGCCTTTATATAGGAGGGTTAGCTTGGGCTCCAAGGTCAAATCGACGGTGGCGATGGAGAGGGTAGTTAGGAGGAGAGATCGAAGGGTTTAGGTTGGTCGGAGAAGTTACAGGTTGCGCGGGAAAATTAGGGGAAGATGGCCGGTTGGTGCACAGTCTGGTGGAACCTCTTCTTGAAGAAGACGACCCAGGTGCTGACAAGTGTCAACACCTGGTTGGTCTAAAAGCGAAAATAACTTATAAATTAAATATTAAATAGTAATTTACGTTATTTTAAATAAGTGTAAATACAAAAAGTGTAGATAATTTAATTTCCTAATTTATGGACTAATTATTTTTAATAAATAATAAATATTATTTAAAATATAAATATTGTATTAATAAATATGTATTTATAAATAGGTTTTATATTTTTAAGTTAATAAATAAATAAGTAAAAATTAATTTTATATTTTCTTAATTATTAGGGTATTAATTAAGGTTTGTACGAATTTTTATAGATTTTTATAAATTAATTTACATATTTTAATAAATACAGTTAGTATCTAAATAGGTCATTTATACCTATATTTAGGGTTTTTGATTTTATTAAAATAATAAATAGTCTCCAAAAATTATGAAATAATTTATGTAGAAACTACAAGATCATGAAATAATTTAAAAATTATAAAATTAATAAAATGAGAAATAATGTGTGTTACATAAAATAAATAACTCAGAAACCCCTTTGTCTTTTGGTCCCAAAACCGACTTTTTTTGCAAACGGACTCCGAATTCGATGAAACCACCTTTATTAATTAGATAATATTATTTTATGAGCTTTAAAGGTGAGTAGAGTGAAATTGGAGTTTGTATGAGGAAGTTATGATGTTCGGAAGTTGAGATTTTGACAATTTGCAGGCTGGGTTTCTTGGCATATATACATGGTAATATTTTTAACTTATTTTTATATTTTTATATACATTTTTAGAAATAATTAGGAGAAGAGTTTGGTGAAAAATATATTTATATGAAATAATTAAATTTTTTTGAAGTTTTGTATTTATTTTATAAATAATGAAAGGTGTATCTGTGTGTGTTAAATTATTTTTCTCTGGTTTTCTTTCCTTATCTCCCCCTACTTATTGGTTTGTCGACCAATCCATGCTTACTTGGTCTTGGGTTTGGGCTATAAATATATCTTACAGCTATTTATATTTTAAGTCATATTGTATATATATACATATATTCAATCTGCCTTTTTCTTTATTTTTCTGGTTCTTTATTTATTTACATGATTTTAGTGGTTAAAAGTGAATATTTACACATGAATGGTATTTTGTTAAAATATGAGAATTAATGGGTATTTACATGTATTTGTTAAGGGTTTAGGACAAAATACGACAGAAAAGTTAATGAATCATGGATTCATCCACCCCCTATACTTGAACTTTGCTAGTCCCTTAGCAAACACTTATTTTGAAAAAGTAAGTGAAAAAGAAAGAAAGTTAGAATGAATTTGTTTTCCTAAACCAATTCATGAGAACAGACAAAGGACAGAGCTCGATCGGGCCTGAAACAAGCATTTTGTCGGAACCTTAACTAGGATTAGGAGTTTATCCTTAACAGTCTTCAAGTTCCATAATCCTTACTCAAGATCACTTCATCGGCTAGTTCAGACTCACTTATTCATATCGCAAACTCTATCATCCTTGAAATCAACTTGTACAGTGTGTGAATTGATTTAGCTCTTCCTGCTTAGAGAACCGAAGAAACTGTCCATCCCGGCTATACACTCCTATGGCTTCCTCATCTCGCTGCTCTTTCCTCGGGGAGGGAGGTATTCCCTTCTGAGTTCAGTTCTGCTATGTCCACAATCGAATATAGGGAGAAGTTAGAAGAATGAGAAAAGAAGTGGAGTGCGACCAGTGTAGACGCATCTCCTTGTGAAGCCCAACCGGTGTAGCTGAGTCTCCACTAAGATGTGCAAGCATATTTGGTGGAAGCTTGGACCATTGTGGTCTTATTTGGTGGCTTCTGTATTGCTTTGACTTTGTAATTTGCTTGCACTGCATTCATCTTTTGTGCCTCGACGGATATAGCATCTTTTTAGTCCGTCCATTTTTTGAGGTCTTAGAAAAATTGTGTCAGCATATCCTTCCCTCATCCGAAGCAACTATCGCAACCCCAATCTCTCCCGTCTTTAGACGTCAATGCCGCAAAGATAAGGATAGGAATGCACTACCAAGGTGTACTGCCCTTCGGAACTCCATGCGAGTTGAGCTAAGTGCAAAGTGCATGTGTTCAAGATTGGTTCACTGGTGTAGAATTGTACGGATGACTCCAAATGGTCTACTTAAGCTCAGATGACTTGATTTCCCGAATATGGTCTTACGGAACCCAAAGATTTGAAGTCACCAGACCTGAAGAGTCTAAATTCCAGTTCCTAATCAGGCTCCTTACAATGAGAGTTAAAGGCCGTAATCAAGCTCCATCCTTTAGACTAGACTCAGTCCTTAGTTCCGGAAATCAAACTTATTCTGAAAAATGCGAATGCAAATGCAACCATGTTTTTGTGAAGTGAATTTTCTGAATTTTACTCATTTTTATGGATTTTAAGGCTTTTGTAATTTTTATAAATTTTAGGACTTTGTATTTTTTATGGATTTTATGATTTTTATAAACAAGGTTTTATTCACAAATTTTACAAGATATATTTTATTCAAGTTAAGTGTCTAATGTTTTTTACAAATTTTATCTACAAAGTATTTTACAAGGGTTGAATGGTTTTTATACATATTTTAATAAATAGGATTTTAAATAAGTATTATACAAATTTTTAAGTACAAATTTTAAATATATATTTTAATTACAAATTTTAATTACAAATTTTAAGCATGTTTTTACTTATTTACAAGGATTTTATAAATAAAAGAGTGGATTTTAAATTAACCCGTACCCACTTTTTTATGGATTTTATAGATATAGAAAATACATAAAAGTACGAGTTATGGCCGAAAGTATATATACAATATATACGCACCCCCTGTACTTAGCTTGAGCTATGTCATCATAGCGTCAAAAGAGAAAAAGGAGGACATAACTCGTGCTAAGTAAAAGTGGGTGAAAAAGAAGCGAATGTACAAGTCAGTCAACCCCCCCATACTTACGATCTGGTCATCGTAAGTATTACGGGAGAGCAAAAATGGGATGATTGAATGAAAAGGATAAATAACGAAAGTTCAAAAGGAAAAGAATACGAAATCATCGAAATCACTCGGTCCCCCCTATACTTAGGATAAGGCATCCTAAGTATAGAAAAGAGTGTAGCCAAAAATAGGGGACCAGTGATTCGTGAAAAAGAATGGCAATACAAAAGTATCAATACGAAAAATAAAACGTAAATCAGCGGGCAATCAGTCCCCCCTATACTTAGGATCTGGTATCCTAAGCATAGAAGACGAGCAAAAACGGGGACGATTGTGGTCTACGAAGAATATACAAGTGTGGTGAATCTCCATAAAAGAATGGCTCAAAAGAATTTGTACAGGAAGAAGTGAAGGAATGATCATGATTCCTGTACAAAGTAGATCACTTCAGTACGAGCCAGATGATCAGTAGTTTCTACGAAGTGCTTCAACATCTGCCCGTTAACCACGAACGGCTCTGCACCAGGTGACACATCTGATATCGCAATACTGCCATTGTTGTGCACCGTTCTGACTATGTACGGTCCTTCCCACTTGCTTTTCAATTTGCCAGGAAAAATTCTCAACCTTGCATTGAACAACCAGACTTTCTGCCCAGGGACAAAGCTCTTGTGTCGAATATGTCTATCATGCCATTTCTTCACTTTGTCCTTATAGATGAGTGTGTTCTCGTATGCTTGATTTCGAATTTCTACCAGCTCATTCAGATCTATCTTTCTCTTGGCTCCTGCTTTCTGCATATCCATCAGTATCTCTCGAATTGCCCACTCAGATTTGTGCATGATCTCCACGGGCAAGTGGCACGGCTTTCCATAAACTAGCCTGAATGGTGAAGTGCCTAAGGGAGTCTTATAAGCAGTACGATATGCCCAAAGAACCTGATCTAGAAGAAGTGACCAGTTCTTCCTATCCCGTCGTAGTAATTTCTGGAGAATTGATTTCACCTCCCTATTCGAGACTTCAGCCGTGCCATTCGTCTGCGGGTGGTAAGGAGAAGCTACTCTGTGATTGATGATGTATTGTTTCACCAGCTTCTTCACTTCCTTATTAATGAAATGGCTACCCCCATCAGAGATAAGAATACGAGGGATCCTGAACCGCGAAATGATGTGTTCCCTTAGGAACTTGCAAACGGTCTTGCTGTCTGCGGTTCGTGCGGGTATAGCCTCCACCCATCTGCTAACATAATCTACATCGAGAAGAATGTACTCAAAGCCGCTGCTAGAAGGGAACAGTCCCATAAAATCTATGCCCCATGCGTCAAAGATCTCGCAGATAATGACGGGTCGCATCGGCATTGCATCTCTGGCACTGACTGTCCCTACAGCTCTCTGACAATCTGGACAACTCTTCACGAATGTGCAAGCATCTCTGGTAAGAGTTGGCCACCATAATCCGCTATGTAGTACCTTCTGCGCTGTCCTCTTCCCTGAATGATGTCCTCCTGATTCTAGAGAATGACACAAAGTGAGGACACTATTATATTCCTCCTGAGGAATACATCGCCTGTAAACACAATGCGGTCCTTTGCGAAAGAGAAGCGGATCCTCCCAATGGTAGTATCGTGCCTCGGAAACTAGTTTCTCAACTCTATTCTTCGGCCAACCCTGAGGACTTTTCTGTGTGACCAGAAAGTTCACTATGTCTGCATACCACGGAAGTTCTGTAACCGCAAAGATGCTCTCGTCAGGAAATCTCTCTGCGATCTCTAGCGTGTATTCATTTGAAGGATGATCTGACTGCAATCGGGAGAGGTGATCAGCTACCACATTCTTTACTCCAGGTTTATCCTTGATATCCAAATCGAATTCCTGAAGTAAGAGAATCCATCTAAGAAGGTGTGCCTTGGCATCCTTCTTTTCCATTAAAAATCTGATAGCTGAGTGATCGGTGTAAACTGTGATTTTTGAGCCAAACAGATATGATCGAAACTTGTCTAATGCAAACACTACTGCCAACATCTCCTTTTCTGTAACTGTGTAGTTTCTCTGAGCATCATCTAAGATTCTGCTGGCATAGTGAATAGCTATGGGAAGTCCATTCCTCCTCTGCCCTAATACAGCCCCGACCGCAAAATCTGATGCATCCGTCATGATCTCGAAGGGTAGAGACCAATCAGGCGGCTGTAGGATAAGAGCACTGATTACCTTTTCTTTCAATGTGAGGAAGGCATTAAGACATTTGTCATTTAAAACGAACTCGATGTCTTTGCCTAGAATTTAGTTAACGGTCGGGCAATCTTGGAGAAATCTTGGATAAATCGTCGGTAAAAGCTGACGTGCCCTAGAAATGACCGTAATTGTTTGATGTTGGATGGTGGCTCGAGTTTCTTGATGACATCCACCTTGGCAGGGTCAACCTCCATGCCTCTCTGGGAGATGACGTGCCCCAACACGATCCCGTGAGTAACCATAAAATGGCTCTTTTCCCAGGACAGAACGAGATCTACCTCGCAACACTTTTTCAGAACCTGGTCTAGGTGCGCTAAACAATCGTCAAAGGACTCACCGTAGACCGAAAAATCATCCATAAAAACCTCTAGAAAATCACCGACCATGTTCGCAAAAATAGCAAGCATGCACCTCTGGAAGGTCGCGGGAGCGTTGCACAATCCAAAGGGCATCCGTCTAAAGGCATACGTGCCAAACAGACAAGTGAAGGTGGTTTTCTCCTGGTCTGCAGGAGCAATTGATACCTGGTTGTATCCGGAGTAACCGTCAAGGAAACAGAAGTACCCCTTCCCTGCCAACCGTTCTATGACTTGGTCTATGAAAGGTAAAGGGAAGTGGTCCTTCTTCGTCGCGGTGTTCAGCTTTCTGTAATCAACATATACTCGCCACGACGTGGTTACTCTCTTTGGAACCTCCTCTCCACTCTCGTTTTCCACCATCTGAATTCCCGACTTCTTCGGGACAACATGTAATGGGCTAACCCATTCGGAGTTGGAGATGGGATAAATGAACCCTACATCGCACCATTTCGTGATCTCTTTCTTGACAACTTCTCGTAAAATCGGATTCAGCCTACGCTGAAACTCTCTGGAGGGTTTGTTGTCATGATCGAGATAGATATGATGTGAACACAAAGCAGGATTAATCCCGCGGAGATCGGATACAGTCCACCCAATGACCTTGCGGTTTCTTTCTAGAATCTCCATTAGACGAGATTCTTGATCATCGGTCAAAGTTGAGCTGATTAATGACCGGAAACTGTTGATGTGGACCCGCAAGGAAGGCATATTTCATGTTTGGTGGCAAAGTTTTAAGTTCTGGCAAGGTAGTATCTGGATCTGTCGAAACATCATCTGTAGTTGTATGGGGATCTATATCGATAGGTGACGTGTCTGCAATTTAATTCTCCACCATCTCGATGTGCTCTAGAGTCGGACTACAGAAGATGTTCAATACATCATCCGACTCCTCAGAATGATCAGAAGAGAATAAATCAGCTAGATAAAATTCTGATTCATCTGAGACGGAGGAATTGTGTAGAGTTTCTGATTCTGAAAGATATGCATTGATTTCGTCAGAAGTCTGATCCTTTTGGTTTTCATCATCCAGACTAAAATATAAGGTCCTGTCGGAAGAATTACCCCCTAAGGTTTCGGACCCGTCCTCTATCAACCATTCTTGGGTCTCTACCTGATATCTTTCGAGGTCGTCCAGACGAACCTCATCCATGTAATCGCAGGAGGCTAAAGATTTCAGAAAATCTGAAGATGCATCACTGAAAGTGTTTGATTCTCTCGCCATCTCTATATGTACCTTTTCGCCCTCGGCGCGAAAAGATACCTTCCCTGTATCATAATCGAAGAGAGCCTTTGCGGTCTCTAGAAAAGGCCTCCCGAGAATGATCGGGGTAAGGTGTAACTGTGCAGGGCAATTCATATCTAGGACCGTAAAGTCCACTGGAAATTGCAAACCCTGCACGGTTACGATAACGTTCCTAAGTATACCCTTAGGTCTCTTTACGGATCTATCAGCAAACTGAAGGATCGCGCGGGATTTGTAAAGAGGACCTAACTCGAGCTTCTCGAGTAAGGAAGCGGGTATCAGATTGATCGAGGAACCGTTATCTAATAGAGTGCGATCGAATTCGGCTTTTGCGATCTCGCATCTGACATAATGTGCCCCTGAGTCTTTCTTCTTTTTCAGAAGCTTATTCTGTATCGCACAGGATGTTGCCTCAGTCAAAACATGTTTTTCTGTTCGGGATCTCTTTTTCCTACGCGTGGTGCATCTGTTTTTCAATTGATTCTTGAGCGTAGGAAATTGATCTAAGGCATCATGAAGAGGGATCTTCAGAAAGATGTAATCTTTGAGTAGCTTTTCGATCTGTGGAGATTCAAGATTATTTTTGGTCTTTTTCTTTCCTTTTCCAAACAAGGCATCGGGAAAAGGAATAAAGTCAGGAGTCAGAAAATCAGAAGTTTTATTTAACTCAGAATCAGCATTTACATCGAGAGTCTCAGAATTATTTACAAAACTCTCTAAAACAGGAGAAGAAATGTTTTTGTCCGGGCTCTCTGCCTGATCTGGCGTGATATCATCGTCTGAGTCGCCAGTATCCATATCTGATGAGTTGGCATTACTCCCGTCTCTTGATTCTGCGTCCTCATCCTCTTGCGGTTTCTCCTCCTCGGCATCTGGATCATGCTCGTGCTCTGGTGCCCTCTCCTCTTCTCCAGCAGGTGTTTGCGGTGATCTACCGCTCCTGAGATGAATGAAGTTAGATAAAAATTCAGGAAACGAGATCTTACCTGTAGGATCTACCTGCTCTGGATGCCTCCTCTTGTTGTTCGGATTCATCTGAGGCTGGGCTGGGAGAGTGGTCTTCGGTACGGTTAACTCGTCCAGACGACGGTTAACCTGCTCCATCTCTGTCTTGTGCGCGATCTGGAGCGTGCTGAGCATATCCATGATCTGGTTGAGCGCCTGGGTCTATGAAGACATCTCCGGTTCGGTATGGTGGCCCTGGCTTGCTCCTCTCTCCTGCCTTGGCGTGAAATGCTGAGAGGTGGAAGGCTGGGAGTAGCGCTGAGGCGTGGAGGAAGACTGCTGCGGCTGCTGAAAAGAATAATTCGGTGAAAACTGAGCAGGGTGCTGATACGAAGGCTGCGGTCTCTGATGGTAGACATTCGGATGAGACTGTTGCGGCGTGAAGCTCTGGCGGTGCTGGAATTGCGGACGTCCATGCTGTGGATGACCGTACGGCTGCTGCGGCTGCTGATTCGGTATACTCGGCTGCTGCATCGGAGTATACCAAATCCCGTTGATCTCGAAAGTGGATTGCGGCTCCACCTCCATTTCTGCAGTGCTGCTGATCTGGCTGGAATTGGCATGAGACTGATCCTCATGCCAATCAATCTGCGGAATCTCGTGTTCGCTCTGGACATAGTGTATCTGACGGGTGGGTGGAGCGGGTGCGATCCTCCGTGCTGATTGTGCGTTCGAAGAAGTCTGGTTCTGCTGGTACTGGATCTGAAGATCAGCGACCTTCTTCGATAAATCACTCAGCTGTTGAGGTAGAGATGAGAGTTTCTCCAACTCTCGCAGCGGCTGTAGGTCTTGGACCTGCTTGTGAATCACGTCCACCAACGTCAATTTCTCGCTAATGAAGCCCATGTTGGTGTTGGATTCAGAGTCCGAAATGTTCGCCACCTTGTGATGTTCTCGGTGATGTGGTGGCTGTGGGGCTTTCTGAAATGCCCGAGTAGAGTCTACGACTCTCGAGTTCTCGGCCATCCCTTCGAAGATGGCCCAGACTGACTCGACATCCTTGTTCAAATAGCTGTCGCCACATGCGGCACTCACGAGCCCTTGTACTTCCGGCTGGAGTCCTCCGAAGTAGTTCTGCATGAGCACCTTCATCGGGATCTCATGATGCGGGCATCTCTCCGTCAGGTCCTTAAATCGATCCCATGCCTCATGGAATGATTCGTTCGGTAGTTGCGAAAAATTGGAGATCTGGCTCCTCATCATGTTCGTCCTTCCTAGAGGAAAATATTTGCGCAGGAAAGTGGACTTCAGGTCGTCCCAGGTGGAAATTTCTCTCCCAGATGGCTCAGCCAATAAAGGGCCTTATCGGCTAAGGAAAAGGGGAAGACCTTGAGGCGTACGGCCTCCTGCGTCACTCTTGGATAACATGCCGTTCCACAGATCATCTCAAACTGCTGTAAGAACGTGAACGACTCCTCTGCGGCATTCCCATAGTACTTAGGAAGCAAGGAGATGAAGGACGGTCGGAGTTCGTATGGCTCTTGATTCGGCGGTAGCCGAATCCAGTGATGGAGCGTTCGAGCGCCCGGGTCATACTCATCCCGTAAAGTTGCGGGAACCGCATGCGGTAAAGGGTTCCCGACCCCTGCTCTCAATGCGGCTATTTCAGCCTGCAGTTCAGTCTGAACTCTATACTGTTCTCGAATCTGTAGATTCATCTTCTGTTATGTATCGAGAATACCTGTCGTGACATCTCCGTTCAGCTCTGTTCTTCCCTCCTGATTGTCCCCAGCTGGTGGCCTCTCGTCTGTTGCTGGTCCTTTCCCGCGAGCCATCTGATCGTCTGTAAAGTGAAAACTCTCGTAAGAACTCGGCAAAAAATACTCAGGAGATCTAGATGATGTATTGAGGCAAGGGTCTGCCTCAATGATCTGGCCAGGAGGCGAGGGAGTCTGGGTCTGACTCACCTCGAGATCGGATGGAACCGGCTCAGGAAGAGGGTCATCCCGGACCTGTGAAGACATACGCTCGACGGTGGACGGTCGAAAGATCACAGAGTCTGAGCCGAAAAGCCGTCGAGACGTCATCTTCGATTTCAAGAGAAATTTCGGGAGAGCACGTGTACGATTCAAATGAAGGAGAAATGCGAAAGCCGCAGAAACTCACGCCCCACAAACAAACACAAAAGCAAACCCCGTTTTCACCAACTCAACCCTGATGAGGACCGTAAGAGTTCGGTCTTTTTATCTTTTCGGTTTTAGGGTTGTGATTAGCAAACATTTCGATTACGCGGGCTGAGAAAGCCAATAGGTGCCCGATAGTTTCCCCAAGACACTGGCCCGAATCCTTACACGAGACCGCTCACACTCAGCCAGTATGGGAGTAAGTACGGACCGTTTCCAGCTACCCGTGTTACTTGAGGACGGAGCCTTGCGCAGTGTCCTCTAAACCTCCCACTCTGCTAAGTAAACCCGGACTGTTTCCGGCTACCCGAGCTTACCCACTGAGGAACAGCGATCAAATGTATGGACCCAGTAGTATCCCGCGAGAAATACGGGGTTTGGGCTTTATCCTTAAGTGTTGTCTCTCAAGCTCGTGCACTCTGAGAAATGTGCGGGGGTTACTCTCCCCAAATCACTTGAATCGATTTACGGTTTAAGTCATATATTTTTAGCAGTCCCGATTTTAATTTTGCGATTTTTATGGTTTTTTCAGGCAACGTCTATCGATTTTTTTTCTTTTTATTTAAAAACCCTAAAGCAAGCACCTAGGTTGCGAGTCCTAAGACTAGCTACGCGGCACAAGCAGATAGAGTAAAAAAAACCTAAACAAGCATCTAGAAAAACTGCGGAAAACCGATGAGCGATGAAAAAGCCGGGGTAGGTGCCCTGATCCTCGGATACACGGTATCCGGTGAATCAGGCACTGAAGAAAAAATGGGGGGGGGGGGTTGTTTGTTGTCTATTACAACTCTCTCCCTTTCTCTCTCTTTTACAAAAAATACCCTAACTACTCTGCCCTCTGTAGCCGACTCGTGAAGAAGGAGCCGGCCTCTGCTCTTTCAACTGATTCGGCTTCCGAAGAAGCCGGCTGATCCTGCAGACCCTGCAAAAATAGTTAGCAAAAGATCGATCGAGAAAGCCGCGAAAACCGCGAAGTCGAGAAAGCCGTAAGAAAACAAAAGAAAAACTCGGAGAAAAAACCGTACGAAAAATCGTACGAGAAACAAAACAAAGAGAAGAGAAAAAAAATAAAATCACGAAGAAATGAAAAATCAAAAGAATCTAACACCTCCCCGACAACGACGCCATTTTGATGAGGCTAAAGAATCGGTTTCGCGGCTTTCTTTTATTGAAGGAAGAAAGTAGTCGGTTGTAGCAAAAAGCCGCGAAACAAAAATCGGTTCTTGAACCTATCAAACAATTACGGTTTTCGGTCGGAAAACCGTTCACTAATATTTTACCAGGCAAGTGTTCCTGGGTCGAACTCAAGGAGGCAGAATAAATTCCCTAGATTTTTGTCCTCGTAATTTTATTTTTAATTCTTCTCTAAGTGATCAAGTCAAAACACCTCTTTTTTATTGATTTTTATTTTTATTATTTTTATTTGATTTTATTAGTTTCAAATTTTTATTTAATTTTCAAAAAGGCTAATTTTTCAAAAGATTTACTTATTATATAATAGGTGAATATGATATAGGTGATACTATATATGATAGTGAACGGGGTTCGAGCCGCGAGCTCGAACTACACAAGAAATCAAAACAAAACAAGACGGCTTTCGATGAAATCAAAACACGTCGAAAACTCGTCAAAAATCCACAAAATCTTTATACTAGGTAGTTGGGGTAGTTGTGTAACTACCCTCAAGAAATCGTTAAAATCCGAGGTCACAAGAAGAAGAAACAACCCCTACATCCCAGGGGCATAAGCGCAAGAAAAACAAATTAAAATGTTTGCAGTTAGGTCCTCAAGGACTGTTCTATAGAGAAAGTAAACAAAGCTTTACATTTAGGTCCCTGCGGAAGGACCTAAATGCAAATAAAGAAAACCTGGGGGCGGAAATGAAATCTGGAAGCTTGCTGGGTTTAATATGCAATATTTCCACCGGTTCGTTTTGAATAGCCACGATTAGAAGTTGCAGGCGCGGATCGGACGCTCACAGATGCGCCACGTGTCGCGCACCTGTGCGTCCTCTGTTCTTGAAGTTGTTGAAGCTCCTGGCGAAACGCTCGTCTTCTCCGATTTACTCCGGCCAACTGGCGACGGCTCTGGCGCTCCGGCAGGGCCAGAGGGGTGGCTCCTCCACCCCTCGAGCTCGCCCGCGGTAGAGAGGTGGCCGGCGACGCTCCGAGCGGCGGTGGAACGTCGATGAAGACGTCGTCTTCAGCACCTGGCAGCTGATTCAGTCATGGCGAAGCTTCTTTGCAGATGATTTCCAATGATGATTGAAGGTTTCCAGTGGCGAAGAAAGGCCTCGCGAAGAACCTGGATCTACAATGAACACAAGTATATGCTCGATTCGTGTCGAATCGGCCAACAAATGAAAGATCACAATCTCCAAAGTTTAGAAAAAATCTCAAGTTCCCAGCAAAACAACCAGATGTGTGGATATGGCAATGAAAACGACGATCGATTTGAAATGATTGCGAAACGAATTGAGAGGGAATTTCGATTGTGCGTCTACGATGGATGATTAGACTACCTAAATGACGGATTAGCGTCGCTAATCGATACACACAAATCGAGAAGAAAACGAAGGAAAATGGAGGAAAAAGCCTGGGGAATCTAGGTGTATTACCTGGACGAAGAAGCTCGACGGCGGCTTTTGACCGGAGCGAAACGCGGCGTACGCGACGATGCAAGGCGGCGTGGCTACCTTGGAACCTTCTCCGACGTGCCTTCTTCCTCGCGAGCTCCTCCTCGGTGCTGTCACCGCCTCAGGTCGACTGGAGCGAAGGTTGGAAGGTGGGGGGTCGGTTAGCCTGGAGCTGAAGCTCTGGGTTGTTGAAGAGTTCTTGGTTAATGGCGACCTTGGAGCCTTTATATAGGAGGGTTAGCTTGGGCTCCAAGGTCAAATCGACGGTGGCGATGGAGAGGGTAGTTAGGAGGAGAGATCGAAGGGTTTAGGATGGTCAGAGAGGTTACAGGTTGCGCGGGAAAATTAGGGGAAGATGGTCGGTTGGTGCACAATCCGGTGGAACCTCTTCTTGAAGAAGACGACCCAGGTGCTGACAAGTGTCAGCACCTGGTTGGTCTAAAAGCGAAAATAACTTATAAATTAAATATTAAATAGTAATTTACGTTATTTTAAATAAGTGTAAATACAAAAAGTGTAGATAATTTAATTTCCTAATTTATGGACTAATTATTTTTAATAAATAATAAATATTATTTAAAATAAAAATATTATATTTATAAATAGGTTTTATATTTTTAAGTTAATAAATAAATAAGTAAAAATTAATTTTATATTTTCTTAATTATTAGGGTATTAATTAAGGTTTATACGAATTTTGTAGATTTTTATAAATTAATTTACATTTTTTAATAAATAGAGTTAGTATCTAAATAGGTCATTTATACCTATATTTTAGGGTTTTTGATTTTATTAAAAAAATAAATAGTCTCCAAAAATTATGACATAATTTATGTAGAAACTACAAGATCATGAAATAATTTAAAAATTATAAAATTAATAAAATGAGAAATAATGTGTGTTACATAAAATAAATAGCCCAGAAACCCCTTTGTCTTTTGGTCCCAAAACCGACTTTTTTGCAAACGGACTCCGAATTCAATGAAATCACCTTTATTAATTAGAGAATATTATTTTATGAACTATAAAAGTAAGTAAAGTGAAATTGGAGTTCGTATGAGGAAGTTATGATGTTCGGAAGTTGAGATTTTGACAATTTGCAGGCTGGGTTTCTTGGCATATATACATGGTAATATTTTTAACTTATTTTTATATTTTTATTTAAATTTTTAGAAATAATTAGGAGAAGAGTTTGGTGAAAAATATGTTTATATGAAATAATTAAAATTCTTCGAAGTTTTGTATTTATTTTATAAATAATGAAAGGTGTATCCGTGTGTGTTAAATTATTTTTCTCTGGTTTTCTTTCCTTATCTCCCCCTACTTATTGGTTTGTCGACCAATCCATGCTAACTTGGTCTCGGGGTTGGGCTATAAATATATCTTACATCTATATTTATATTTTAAGTCATATTGTATATATATACATATATTCAATCTGCCTTTTTCTTTATTTTCCTGGTTCTTTATTTATTTACATGACACGTGTGACACGTGTTTTAAGTCATATTGTATATATATACATATATATCCATGCTAACTTGTCCTTTATCTCATGTGACATGTGTTTTATTTTTGCGACTTCTCTGGAATTTAATATTATTAATTTGGTGCAATTTTCTATATTTTGCCCACTGTATGCTTTTTAATTCATATTAAATTCCTTGTTGCTCAAAAAATCACCAAAAAATCACATTAGACTTAGGATAATTCACTCTACATTATGTCCAAAAATCATTACATTTTCACGTATCACGAGGCCTGAATAAATCAAATAGTGATTTTCTTAATTGATTTCTAATAGGTCCAATTCACATAGAATTTTAGGTTTATTAATTTTACTGGATTCACATACTTAGATCTATCTAGAATAATTTTTATATTAAGAAATAATGTGTTGTGGCATTTATTAAAAAATAATTTTGTAAAAATCACCTTGCATCCATATTTTATTCACAGTAAATTCATTTAGAGTCGCAAAATTCCAAAAAAAATGTAGACACTTAGGGCATGTTCGTTTGGAGAATAGGCCCCGGAATAAGGGGCCTATTCTCCTTCCGACACGATTTCCCGTGGTACGATTATTCTTCATTATTCCATCTTATTTCACTTTTATTCCTATCTTTATCCCACCTTACCTACCTTTATTTCACCTTATTCTCCTTATTCCTATCCTCCAGCCGAACGGAGAATAGACCCTTATTCTCCTTATTCCCCTTCCTTATTCCTGCTTATTCCCGAACCGAACAAGCCCTTAGGTTCATAACATTCCATCATCTGGCCAAGTTTCATAACTTTTGGACCTCATTTGATTATCTTCCTGATTTAACTTGTAAAATTGGCCTGAAATTGCATTGTTTCTTTCCTTCATTGCATAAAAATTGCTAAAAAAGACCAAAAATAATCCTCTGAAAATCTAACCTCTGTATTCGCTTCAAATTCACCTAAGAAGACAGCTGCCTCCCTGAGTTCGACCTTGGGCTTGCCCAAGTAAAATAAATCCGTCGCTCGTAATTAATTGAACATTAATTAAAGTAGTATTTTTGACGTAGCCTTGATTACCCGACTGTAACAAATCTGATTATTAATTTGACTATTAATTTGAATGAATTAACAAGGGTAGTTTAGCCACGTCAAAATGGCCTCGTTGTCGGGGAGGCACGACTTAGGTTAATTTTTAGGAAATTTTGAGTGTTTGATTTTACATCCCCGGGTAGTCTGATTCCTGTCTTTCTTGTCAATATTTTTTTGTCATTTTGGATTTTGTGCCGTCCTTAATCCGACCTCAATTTGTTTTTGTGCGAGGAACACGAGGAGTCGAAGGCGCTTCGAGGAGCTTGTATTTGAGTATTTTGAATGATTGTGAGGACTTGTAATTGTGTCATTTTTCATTATTTTTTGCATTGTTTCCAGCGGTTCCCGTTTAGGTTTTCGCGAGTGTAAAAATAGTGGAAACGTGTCCCCGTGTGCTGTGTGGATTGCTTTTTAGATTAGGCTTGCACTTGGGGCTCTTAGAGCTACTCTAGGACTTGCTTGTGCTCGTAATATTCTAGGACCACACTTCACACATAAAAGACACACTTAGATCGTAGATCTAGCCAAATTTAATCTATGCTTCACTCTCTAATAGAGATGCCTATCTAGGAGCGGCTTTTCTCGCATGCATTGCATATAGTCTAAAAAATTCAATTCAGTTCTACATCATACATAAAAGCGAAGGATCATTGTTAGTCTTCTCAACTTGGCATACCATCATTGTTTTATCGTACATCGGCTTTTCTTGACTCCTTTCTCTTGATTTTTCAAACCTAAGAGAAAAGGAAATTGGGACTGGATGATAGGCGTGCTTTGTGGTTGGACTTAATCAGTGATAACCTAACTTAAAACCGGGTCTGCTAAACAAAATTGAACAAAAAATCAATAAAATCAGAAATTTTGCTTGCGGGAAATTAACCCCGACCTTGTTTTTAGGCTGAGTGAGGGTACGAGAGTGTGTGAGCACCCTAGGGCAGAGCCAAAAATCCTTGCCTTCCATATCGCATACCCTGATCCAAGCAAATATCACCGACCGATCCTTGGGTTCAACTGACCAATGCCAAGTAGCCTCTGCCTACTCCGATAGGTAGATAGGGGCAAAATTGCGGTGCACCGCGACAAGTTGCTAGTAGCCTCCGCCCGCGCTTGCAGGTAGATAGGGGCGAAGTTAGAGCCTTGTCAGCCTCCACCTACTCTGTAGGTAGATAGGGGGCATGTCCTTGAACTTTCGGCTGGTGATAAGAGCGGAGAAAGGAAGGGCGTTGCTATCTTAGGCGATAGGTTAAACATGGGAGACGCGTCCGGCTTTTAGCCGTCTCCCCTATAGGCCGCGTAACCTTTGTTGCTTATCTGACTAAATTCACCCTTAAAAAACAACCAAGATTAATCAGACTCGATTTTGAGTCCTTCACCGTATTGAGAGTGAAAATACAGGGTTTGGATTCAGTTGCTTGCTTTAAGTAGGAGTAAAATCCTATCTTACACTTAGAACTCTCGATTCTTCTTCTCGCCATCCAAGATGACTGACTAGGGGATATATAATCCCGATTCACCAATCTTTCTTTGAGCCCCCTGATGAATCTTGGATTCATCACTCTAAATCTCATTTATTAAGCTCAAATCCCTCAAAATCAACAGCATTTCTGCATCTATTCTACATAAATAGCATTCATGAACGTTTTAATAAGAATTGCATTTTATCCATAATTTCTGCACAAAATAAAAAGCCAAAAATCCAAACCAAAATTGACCTGTAAATAACCTAACTTCCCAGATTTTTAACTCATTCATGCTAACTTCGAATGACCCAACCATCTCCACTGTGTACATATCACTAACAAGAATAAATGAAAAATACAAAAAAACACTAACCCAAATAAGTGGACCAAAAACCCAAACCCTAGTTTCAGGATTTTCGGACAAAAAACCTCATATCTTCCTCATCCAGTGTCCATTTTAATCCTACTCATTTTGAACTAATGTACATTCAATTACCTTCAAAATAAGACCAAGTTCAAGTGAATCGGAGCTCATATGTGAAAGTTGGGTTTTGGGCCTCTTTTGTACATTTTGTATTTTAGCGATTTTTGACCTATTATCTTATGTATACCTATTTTAGTTCATTTCTTTTTCATTTGTCTTCTTTGATAAAAGTTTTATTAAAATACACAAAAATTCAAATCCAAATTGAGCTTGAAATCAAAGAAACAAATTGGATCCGAGTCTTCACTAACCAACTGTACAAAATTAGTCTTTTTCTTATTTTATTTTATTTCTTCTTTTTCTTAAATAATAAAAATCAAAAAAATAGATTAATGTGTAATTATCTATCTTTGATTTTATCATATTTATCTAGTTTAAAAATGACATAAAAGTTATAAAACTCAAAAAAATCAAGGTATTCTATATACATGGGATACCCAAAAATATCACTTTAAGCATTTGATCGATTTTGTTTTTGATGTCCTCATGAAAGTTGTAGATCTCATCAAGACGAACAAGTTTCACGAAGAAACTTTTTCGATCCGAGGTCGTTTAGTATTTATTATTGATTTTACAAAGTATTTATTTGCGGATTTTTGTGGTGCTGATGTGGCAGCTCCTGGAGCCGCCACGTGTCAGCCATTTTTCGTTTTTTATTAATTCATTTTTATAAAAAATTAAAGCTCTGCACGTGTGTCGCACGTGCCCCACCCTACGCAGGTGCCCCGCACACCCCCTTCCTATTATTACCACGTGGCCCCAGCAGGGCCATCCGATCTCGACCGATCGGACGCCCTTGCTCATCTTCCTCATCTCCCCTTTTGGAAGCACCGCCCGCCGCCCACTATTCTCGCCGCCACCCCGTGAATCTCGCTCACCATGTATCTTCTCTGATCTCCTTCGACCTCGCCGATTCTCGCCATCTCCAATCTCGAATCAATCACCAAATCTTCGAGATCTCCGATTATAAGATCCCCAAATCTCCTTCATCACATCTCATCGACTCCAATCCTGGATCTCGCGCCCCTCATCCTATAACTTCCCTTCTCCGGTGCATCACCCCCTGTCGACGCCCCTATCTAAGACCGGTCTCCGCCCCTATGCTTCGACATCCGTCGGCTGCACCTCATATCCCCCCTCTTAGCGGTGACAAGACCTCGAAGATCCCCCTCCGGCGAGATCTGACGTCCATCAACGTCGTTGCAACGCTCCTCAGCTTTACTGCTCAGCTCCGTGCCATGTGATGAATCTCGTATTCATCATGCTAAAAGTCTCATATTAAAACCCCTGTCTTAACTAATCCAATAAAAATCACCATTAATTCTCTATTTTTATCTTGGATCATATTGTGTACAACTATCCCTTAATTATTTGTATTTAATTTCCTTTATTTTTCTTGTAATTATGTTATCATCAAAAAACCCCTAAAAATTAGGTAGAATAATTGTTCATAATGCATCGACCTTTAAAAGACTAAAAAATACAAAAATACCTCAAAACCAAAAATACCCCCCAAAATACTTTTTGTACAAATGACCTCTTTTGGCTTTTTGTCCAACATGAAAGTTGTAGATCTCGTCGAGACGAGCAACTTTCATGTTTTGACTTTTTAATAAATTTGCCTCTAACTATTTCTTTCTTATTTTTCTTTGTATTAATTCTTCTGAATTTTCTAATTGGGCCACGTGGCGCCCTCTGGGCCGCCCACGTGGCCCGCTTCCCCTTCCACCACCCGACGCCCATCTGGGTCGTTGTATCCACTCCGTCCTACCTTCATCTCAACCGTCCACCGCCGCTCCACTCCCCACCGTCAGATCTGATATCAGATCTAATCCTCACCACCCGCATCCGCCTTAGCCACAACCATCCGATCCACTTCCCATCCTACGGTTCCCCGCACTCCATGTAGCCCCTCAACCTCAGCCGCTCGATCTCTTCTCATCCTACGCTCCTCATGCATATACGTCATCCCATCCCTGCATACCGTTGGATCTCCCCCAGCTCCCAATCTCCACCGCTCATCTGCACCTTAACCTCAGCCGATTGATCAGAACCTTGATCTAATCATAACCCTCCAACCATGCAAGCCCCTGGGCTGTTTGATCGTGAGATCCAACGGCAGAAAGATCATCCTCAACCTCCAGCTCACTCAACTCCAGGCGTTATACCTCACCGTCCCTTCTCCCCCTTCCTATTTTAGGAAGAACCTCCGACCACCCCCTCCGCATCGAAACACCCCTCCACATAGCCCTATCCTCCGCCTTCCTCGCGCAACCTCCATGTTTCCCTTCCTTTACTCCTCCATCATTAAACCCCCGTTCAAAAACCTCTGATGACCACTGTAACGCTCGGCCATCTCCACCTATAAAACCGCCCTCCTCCGCTCCGTTCAACCCATTTACCATTCTAGGGCTTCGACCTAGCCTCCGGCTCTCCGGTGACAGCGGAGGAGCCCTCGCATGGAGGCAACGACGGCCGAAACTCCGGTGAGATCCATGACATATCCGCCATGTAAGCTCCGCCTTCCCGGCGGTAGCTAAGATCCCTGAACCGGTCGGCCAGGTCGAGCCATGACCCGAGGATTGATTCAACCCTCAGCCCAGACCTCCTCCTCCATCTGGATCCCCTCTCCGACAAGGTCCTCCCTCTCCGTCTTTTTCTTTAATTTTCTCTTTATTTTTCCGACTACATCGCTCACCGTCACCCTTATCTGACCATCTCACTAGCTCCGCCCAACCACCAGCATCCTCGCTAACCATCCATCCCTTCTCCAGAACCACCTCCGCTCCGACTCCCCTCTTCCTCTGCTCCGCCGGAGAAGAGACCACCAACCACCGCTTCTCGTCGCTCTCACAGTCCTCACTCACCTCACAACACTCACGCACTTGCTTTGACTTTAGGCTAACGCTGCAGGAACTTTGATTGGCCGGAGAAGGAATCGGAGCTCCTTCGAGCTGGTCTCCTCCGGCGAGGTTACATGGAACTTAAGCTCTGATTATCACTGGAGCCTCGCCGTGCCTCCAGGATCTTCGCCAACCGACCATTAATCTTCCCCGACCTCCAGTGGCCGACTTGGATCGCGGAGGAGACAAGGGCAGGTTGCCGGAGCCCTGCCCTCTACGGTGATCTGCGGAGGAGCACGACGATACAGATATCGTCCGATCGATTCAAACGGACGGCTATGATGACAACACGTGGCGCCTAAGCCTCTTCACCAGACCTTTAGGCTCAGGTTCGACCAACCCTTGACCCGAGCCACCAGATGTGGTCACGTGTCCCGAACCTGAGGCAACCTTCCGAGCCTAGTATCGCACGTGCACAGCACGTGGGGTGCTGGGAAATTTGCAGGATAGACACTGGATCTTCTAAGAATTACATACATGTCCCCAGGTACGTGCCTCATGTGCGTGCCTGGGTATTTTACAAGGAGGCCCCCAGGTTTCTTTAAATTGCAAAAAGGCCCTCGCGCATGGAAAAATTATAAAGCGGCCCAGGAGGTTTTTATTATTTGCATTGAGGTCCCTCTAGGGACCTGAATGTAATATTTATCATTTATTTTTCTTGCATTTTTACTACAATTATGCCTTTGTATTGTTTTCTTCATAACTTGAGCATCGTAGGTCCAAATAGCATGATTTTAGTGTCGTTTTGATCCTTGTTTTTCCTCTACATACGACATGTTTAATTTTCTCATCTGTCAATGTTTTCAATGAAGTAAATTTTTTGTGATAGATGTTGGTTCTGCTCTTCTTGATCTTGCTCTGATTCGATGACTACTCTTCATGTTGCGATTAAATCAACCCTGATTTTTATTTCTATTACGATGCTCATACTTTTAGGGTATTTTTGTAATCTTTTGTTTAGCATACATGTAACATTGCTAATTACTCATTCATCACTTTAAATTGCATAAAAACAACTAAATTGCATGTATCATATTATTGCTTCATAAAATTCATAGTTCATCATGCTGACCTGAGTTTGGAAATAATTCACACTTGTGCTTCATGAATCAAAATTCGATAAATCAATTAGGTAGTTGTGTCCTTGCGTCCGACCTTGGTAGACTTGCCAAGTATAAATACTCCACAACATTCAAACGATTGTGGTTTTGCTGAGCCGAATTTGCCTCCTATACTACAACAATTCATCATTATTAAAGAGGCGAATTTGACAATCATCAAATGGCACCGTTGTCGGGGACACGGCTTAGCTTAATTATTGAATTGTAATTTTCTTTGTTGAATAATTTCAAAATTTTTAGGTTCTCATTTCATGCATCATTTTTGCATCATACTGTTGATTAATTTCCTATGTATTTTTCTAACTTTTCTCTTTTGTGGCAGGGCCCATGAAAATCGAGGACGCTTGATCTTCATGGAAGCGTAAAGTCGGGAGCTACACTGAAGAGGCCACAGAAGAATTGGTGAAGGAAATTCTAGGACCTTTTATCAATTAGCATGTATTTGCACATTGTAAAAAAATGTTGCATGTGCATGTTTTTCTAACAGCCCTCATAATAGAGGGCTTGCATGTTGTACAAAAAAAAGAGAGGTAGATTACTTGATGATCTACCCCCCCCCCCCCACACATTTTCACATACATACTCACCCCCATCTCCCTTCCCTTTGTATATTTCACTCTCTCCCCCCCCCTCTCTTTGTGTGTGTGTGTATTTCACCAACCCCCCCCCCCCCAATCTATCCCCTAGCAAGCTGTAGAAATAAAACATTCCTCTCCACCCTTGTATCATAGTATAGACACCCCCCTAACTCAGACCTTACTTAGGCTATTTGTAGCCTAAGTATATGGGGGTCCCGTATACCCATCTCTCCCTCATATTGTCTTCTTGAACTTAGGCCAATTTTTGATCTAGGTTTAAGGGGACCCTCCTCTTCAGTTCTGCTGTATCACCCTATATTTGACCGATCCTTGGTTTCATGGCACTTGTGCTATGAGGACATAGCAAAATTTAAGTATAGGGGGGTATACCGTATATTATTGTATACATACTTTAGCCATAGCTCGTAATTTTAAACTTCTTGAAAATTTTGTTTTCGGGCCTGGTTTTGGTAAACCTGTGAACTGAGTTTTGTAAAAACCTTGTAATGTGGTTTTCTTAAAAATTGAGGTATTAATCTGTGTAAATACCCCTTTTAAAAAATTGAAAAATTGAAAACCTTTCTTTGAATTAGACTCTGACTATTAGGCTTAGTAGACACTTTCAGTGAGGGAACCTCGGTCTCCCTTAGCAGAGTGGGTGGTTTAGAGGACACCGCATATGGCCCCGTCCTTTAGTAACACGGGTCCGTCTATCAGCCTGTACTTACCCCCATACTGGCTGAGACTGGATACTTTTATTCATTTGAGCCTGGGGCAGTCATTGTCTCTCTGAAGAATTTAAAAAAATTGAAAATTAAAAATTAAAACCCATAAAAATATGTAAAAGTCAAAAATCACAAAAAAATCACTAACCAAGGAGTTGGTGTATTCCTGACATGTTCACACTCACTCAAGGCTTGAGGATTTTGAGGACACTGGATTTCTGAGATCTTGAGAGTATGAGTTAACATGCCTTAGTCATTAGGATTTTAAGCTTAATTATCCACACTCCCCTAGTTTGAAAGATTTGAGCGCTATATTGCACTCTTCATCTCTACCTTCAAGAAAAATATGATCAACACAATCACTTCCACAACTGCATGATTGATGAGATGAGTTGAGATATCACTTGAGGAACTGTGACTAGAGATTTGAGTTTAGACCCGATCTAATGATATTCGAGGATGAAATAAAGTTATTGAAGGCTTCAGAAAACCTGAGTGTCAGCAAAACCCTAGCCAGTATGTGAACAAGATTCATATGCTATCTCTTTTATATTTACCTATGTGCTAGGGGTGTAATGAAACTTAATGGAAATTGTTGATCAGTGTACGCCAACTTTTGGTAAAAGTAGTGGAGCTAGCCAACAAAAGAAAAGAAATATCAAAGAAAGAGCTATAAATACCCAAGTTAAATTACAAAAGAGCTTCCACCAATGGCGAGCGCTCCCAAACATTTTCAAAGTGTCCACTTGGACCAAGCGCTAATTAGGACCAAGGAGTCAGGCTGACACAACAAAAAGGGCTCTACATCATAAGCGATACAAGTGTGGGTGTCGAAGGTATCTTAGATACTTAGAACCTTGATCTAATCATAACCCCGCTCCCAATCATACCGTTGGATCTCCCCCAGCTCCCAATCTCCACCGCTCATCCGCACCTTAACCTTAGCCGATTGATCAGAACCTTGATCTAATCATAACCCTCCAACCACGCAAGGGCCGTTGGATCATGAGATCCAACGGCAGAAAGATCGTCCTCAACCTCTAGCTCACTCAACTCCAGGCGTTATACCTCGTCGTCCCTTCTCCCCCTTCCTATTTTAGGAAGAACCTCCGACCACCCCCTCCGCATCGAAACGCCCCTCCACATAGCCCTATCCTCCGCCTTCCTCGCGCAACCTCCATGTTTCCCTTCCTTTACTCCTCCATCATTAAACCCCTGTTCAAAAACCTCCGATGACCACTGTAACGCTCAGCCATCTCTGCCTATAAAACTGTCCTCCTCTGCTTCGTTCAACCCATCCACCATTCTAGGGCTTCGGCCTAACCTCCGGCTCTCCGGTGACAGCGGAGGAGCCTTCGCATGGAGGCGACGGCGACCGAAACCCTGGTGAGATCCATGGCATATACGCCATGTAAGCTCCGCCTTCCCGACAGTAGCTAAGCTCCCTGGACCGGTCGGCTAGGTCGAGCCATGACCAGAGGATTGATTCAACCCTCAGCCCAGACCTCCTCCTCCATATGTATCCCCTCTCCGATGAGTCCTCCCTCTCCTTCTTTTTCTTTAATTTTCTCTTTATTTTTCCGACTACATTGCTCACCGTCACCCTCATCTAACCATCTCACTAGCTCCGCCCGACCACCAGCATCCTCGCCGACCATCCATCCCTTCTCCAGAACCACCTCCGCTCCGACTCCCCTCTTCCTCTGCTCCGTCGGAGAAGAGACCACCGGCCACCGCTTCCCATCGCTCTCGCGACCCTCACTCATCTCACAACACTCACACACTCACTCACTTGCTTCGGCTATAGGCTAATGCTGCAGGAACTTTGATTAGCCGGAGAAGGAATCGGAGCTCCTTCGAGCTGGTCTCCTCCAGCGAGGTTACATGGAACTCAAGCTCTGATCATCACCCGAGCCTCGCCGCGCCTCCCAGATCTTCGCCAGTCGACCATTTATCTTCCCTGACCTCCAGTGGCCGACTTGGATCGCGGCGGAGCCAAGGGCAGGTCGCCGGAGCCCCGCCCTCTCTAGTGACCTGCGGAGGAGCACGACGATACAGATACCGTCCGATCAATTCGATCGGACGACTATCATGACAACACGTGGTTCCTGAGCCTCTTCTCTGGGCCTCTAAGTCATCGAAGATGTAGGGAGATGATTATTATGTGTTGTACTCGTTTCTAAGGACCTTTCAAACTGACTCATGTACAAGATTTTCTCTGGAGGAGAGGGACTCATTGGTGCTAGTTGGGTTCTGTCTTCATGGCCCAACGGTGTCTACATGAATATAATCTATTCGGACAGAGAGTACTCGGTGCTAAATTCTAAATCCGGTCTCTGCCATATGGTCTGCTTCATCTCAAGTTCCTCGTCTCCGCCTGGAGTTTGGAACTGGATTTTTCCAATCTCATAATCAAATAAGGCCCTTGATGTTTTGAGGAAGGGCCTTCCTAATATGATATGGGAATATCTCCAATTGCGAGGGGTCTCCATATCAAGGATTGTAAAGTCCACCATGTACTCCTGACCCTCGACTTTTATAACAACGTTCCTCAATTCTCCGTGGGACCTCTTGGTTGATTTATCCGCAAACTGAAGTAGGGCTTTGGATTTCTTAAGATGTTAGAGATTAAGCTGCTCATAGAGAGCTGTAGGCATCAAGTTAATTGAGGATCCATTATCAAGGAGAGTGCGTGCAAACACATTGTCATAGACATGATTCACCACATAATGTGCACCCATGTCTCTTCGTTTCCTCGAAAACGAATTCTTTATTGCACAAGTGGTGGCTACTGATAGAACGTGTTTCTCAACACGACTTTTGGTCTTCCTGCTAACCCTAGCAGGTGTGCATCTCACCTTAAGGTATTTTCTGAAATGCAGGAGTCATCTCCACATACTTGTCAAAAGGGATTGTGACCTTGATGTATTTATTGCAAAACTCTACCATTTCAGGGTCATCTTTTTGTATTTTTTGAGTTTTCTTCTTTCCACCCTTAAGAACTAGGGGGAAAGGGATTATTGATGCTATCTCAGATTCCGAAACTGAAAGATTTTTGTTTAAACTAGGAACTGAGTTCTGTACATGACTCTAAAACCGAGACCGACTCGGACACTGACTCTGACTAAAAGAAAATTTTTGCTGCAAAACCGGTGATGCGTTCTCCGCGACTACTAGGACATCCTCCTCAGTTGGAGGTGCGGGCTCTTCATCGGTCTTGCCGGACTCACTGCTGGTGCGGTTCTCCTGCTTCTTTGAGGACTCATAAGTCCTCTTCTTCTACCGGTGGTGGTGGTGCTGCTCCTCTGCCTCCAAGTTCTCATCAGGCAGAGACCTGGCAGCTTCTTCCTCCGGTGCCCGTGCCCGATCAAGTACGATCACAATCCTTCCGCTCTTGAGGGACATATGATTGACATTATCATATGAAAGGATCTCATGTTCAGATAAAGAGTTATCTGAATAGTATACCTGATCTCGTGATCGGTTCTGGCCTAGGTTCAAGCTATTCGGGTTGGCCTGAACTTGGGCGGGAATTGGGGTCTTTGGCCCCATCTGCTGGTCCTGGGTATGGGAGACACGATTCAAATCAGTTCTCATATCCAGATAGTCATTCTGAATCTGTTGGACCCTATCAGTCAGGGTCTGGATCGCCAAGGTAAGGGACTCCAATTCACTAGTGGGTTGGGCTGGTTGGTGCTGACTCGAGGATGAGTTCTTGTATTGGCCCTGCTGGCCATGCCGGTACTGCTACTGTTGATGGGAAGGTGGAGGGCCCTGCTGGCCTGAGTGGAACGTGCGCTGCTGCTGGTGCTGCTGAGGCTGGTACCTTTATCCGGGCCGGGACTGTACGAAGCACGATGCAGGGACGTAGCTGTTTTCCTGGTAAGTTAGGGAAGGTCGGTATGGCTGACTGTTTCCTATCCCCGACTATCTACAGACATGGTCATGGTAATATGCAGCATGTATATGTATTAGGAATACTTGAGGGTGATGTTGAAGGATATGGAATAATCCTTAAGCGCATCACGGCAGCGTGAGCGTCGTATAGAATACGACGAAGAACGACTAGTCGTACTAGTTGTTCTATGTAGTGGAATTTAAAAAAATCATGCGATGAAACCACATGATCCGAGAATGATTCTCGGATCGTTTCATCTATAACCACAACAAGTATAAAGGAATACCTCTTGAAGCGTGTTTGATCGAGTCTCTACGAAAAGAGACCTCCTGTCTCAAGCCCGATCATCGGAGAAGAAGCTTGCGAGCACGGGGATGAGTCGTGTGATCCTTGCAATCCAACGAGTTGATCCAAGCATAGGGAATTCCTGATCTGGTCGTACGAGATCGAACGTCTTCTTCGCGAGTGTAGCACTCCAAGAAGACAGAGAACCAAAGAACGTCGAAGCGGTGACACGGTGGCGAGAGCGTCGACGACTATACTCCTCTAGGGTTTGATGGACGACCACCAAGGAGAGAGGAGAGATGTTGGCGTGTAGAAGAAAGAGAAAGAGAGAGAGATGTGCTTCAAAAGTATAGCCTTAGAGAGCATGGTATGCCTCTCTATTTATAGGATTTTAAGATCCATGGATCTCAATCCATGGGGCATATAAAATCATTGGATGAGATTATGTCTAATCCAATGGTCAAGATTGTTGTTGGTAAAAACCAACAACTTATGATTTAATTTAGATCAAATATATTTGACAAATCAAATATACATCAATCCTAAAATTAAACCAATTAATTAAGGAGACAATCAACATGGAGATTACATCTCCCATGTTAACATGGTGGACGGCCACCAATTCCATATAGGACTTGGTAGTCGTCCACATGTTTCCATGTGGAGGCAATCTCATGAGATTTCATGAGATTGCATATCTTCATAGAAATCTCCATTATTTAATCCAACAACTTTTGTTGTGATTTATTCTTCAAAAATAATTCATAATTAATTTTGAGAATATTGCAATCTTGCCATTGGAAATTTGTGAATCTCATTCACAACCCAAAACAAAATATAATTTACATTTTCAATTAATTACACAATGTGTATCCAATATACATTAATAATTAATTAACAAATATAAATTATAATTAGCTCTCTCTAATATATTATAAATCATATTTATAATTTATTATGAATAATTGGATATTGCTATCTACATTATTTTTATCCACAATAATTAAATCACATTTAATTATATTGGATAATTTCCACACGCATCAAGATAATTAAATCACATTTAATTATCAATTTCTTAATACTTAGATCTATGGAATTATTCTTGAATCCTTTCAAGAATAATGCGATTTCTCCGCAGATACTTGAAGATAAGGACAGGGCGATTGTATTGTTCCACGTATAGTGACTTGGATATTGAGATCATATCTCAAATCCAGATCCCATGGACCTCCCATAGATGCTTGATTAAATCAAGGTCATAAACCTAATCTTCTCATTGCATCTGAATCTCATTCAGATCAATGTCCAATACATGGACATAGATTAGTCACTTCTCTACTGAGAGGAGTCACTAAAATCTAGACCTGTTTCATCACTCCCTCTGAATGGAAGCGTCATGGTTATACAAGCGTTTATGATCACATCACCCTCAGGTATTCCTAATACCTGTACATCCTACATACTGGAAGACCTATGATCATCCTAAAGATATAGATCACTTTTATACTGTCATCTTCAGGGCTTGATCACTAAGTTTCTCATTCTTGGTCATTGGGATTTTGGTATAGATCATATGCTTTCACAAAGCATATATCTTACCTTCAAATTCATGTCATGCTTCCAAAGCATGACGACCATGCATGGAATTTGATCAGTCCCAATACCTTATGAGTGAGCTCATGTCTCCCGATTCACAAGTGAACCTGTATGATCCCTTTGAGCGATCATATTACTCATATGTCCTTACATGCACACCAGCTCGTCGGTGTATAGACCTTGGTTAGGTCATCAACCTATTGGTCTGCCAAATGTACATACTCAGACATATAGCAACACATCTATCTCTGGTAAGAGGATGCATGCCTATGTTGTGACAGCATTCAACATAGGTATTTGGTTATCTCGATCTCGTCAAGTCAACCCATTGACTCAACTAATCTGACACCTCTGAATCACTATTCCCATGCAGAGGACCTGCATCAAGAGGTCAGTCAGATATCAGCCTAATGAGCAAGGATTGCCATCTCCTACTCAGGCTGGAGATCATCACTTAACAATCATTTGATGATGCTTAATGAGTCCTCTATCTAACTCATTAGATATTCATCCAAGCATCAGCCTCTATGATTCAAATAATGAATCAACAACTGTTATGATTATTAAGTTGGCCATGGTACATAACCCTTATTGTACAGAGGGACCTTACAGTGCATTCATTCAATCAATCTCAAAAAAGGGAGTGAAACATAATCAATAACTTTTATTGATAAATCAATTATTACAATAACATTTATTGCAGGAATGGTTCGTCTCGGGCTCACATTGCCAACAATTTCCCACTAGCCCTCAGAACCATTCAGGAACAATCCTTAAACTCATACTCATTACATGATGGTCAAAAACCTTCTGTGTCAGAGGTTTGGTAAGAGGATCAACAACGTTGTCCGCAGAGGCCACCTTGGTGATGATGATATCACCACGCTTTTGAATCTCCCGAATGTTGTAGTATTTCCTTTCCACGTTCTTGCTCTTCTGATGCCATCTGGGTTCCTTCGCCTGGGCAATGGCTCCCGTATTATCGCAGAGTAGTGTGATGGGAGTATCAGAGGAAACTACGCCAAGCTCCAGGATGAACTTGCACAACCACACCGCCTCCTTTGCAGCATCCGATGCGGCAATGTACTCGGCTTCTGTTATCGAATCTGTTGTAGTGTCATGCTTCTTGTTTCTCCAGCTCACAGCACCACCATTCAACTGGAATACAAACCCCGATGTCGACTTCCGATCATCAATATCCGATTGGAAGTCAGAATCTGTATATCCCAAGACTTGGAGATCACCATCTCCATAGACCAAGATATAATCTTGCGTCCGTCTTAGATATTTGAATATGATCTTTACTGCATTCCAGTGTTGTTCTCCATAGCAGGATTGGTAACGACTTACCACTCCCACTGCATGGCAGATATCTGGCCTTGTACACATCATAGCATACATTAAGCTTCCTACAACTGATGCATAAGGGCATCCAGCCATGGCTTTCTTTTCCTCAACAGTTTGAGGAGTCATTCCTTTAGACAGGTGGATACCATGTCTTAAGGGTAGGAATCCTTTCTTGGAGCTATCCATACGGAATCGTTCAAGAATCTTCTTAATGTACCCATGTTTTAACAATACCAATATCCTCTTCTCTCGGTTTCTGAACAACTTCAGACCCAAGATGTAAGAGGCTTCTCCAAGATCTTTCATCTTAAAGGTATGGGATAGCTAAATCTTCACACTGGTCATCATCCTTGTATCATTCCCAATGATAAGGATGTCATCTACGTAAAGCACGATGAACACAATGGCGCTCCCACTAAGCTTCTTGTACACACAAGGTTCATCAGGATTCTGCACGAAATCATAACTCTTTATGGTTTCGTCAAATCTGATGTTCCAACTACGAGAAGCTTGCTTGAACCCATAGATGGATTTCTTCAGCTTGCATACTTTGCCATCCTCAGTAATGAAGCCATGGGGCTGCTCCATATAGATATCCTCCTCGAGGTATCCATTGAGGAAAGCCATCTTGACGTCCATCTGCCAGATGTCATAGTCAAGATATGCAGCTATAGCTAGCAGTGTCCTGATGGATTTAAGCATAGCTACAGGAGAGAATGTCTCATCGTAGTCGATGCCTTCTCTTTGTGAGTAGCCCTTGGCTACGAGTCATGCCTTGAAAGTCTCTACTTTCCCATCAGTTCCCCTCTTTCTCTTGAAGATTCATTTGCACCCAATGGGTTTTACCCCTTTAGGTGGATCCTCTAAGGTCCATACACCATTCTTACGCATGGAGTCAATTTCTGACTTCATTGCTAGCATCCATCTATCCATGTCATGATCCGCGAGTGCTTCATCAAATTAAGTAGGATCATTGTCAGTCTCACTTGACACATGGAATCCATACCTTTCAGGTGGTGCAACCACCCTCGAACTCCTTTGAAGAGGTATGGGTGTTTCATCTTTATTTATCTCTTCAGTTTCTGGTTCAGGAAGCTCACAATCCTCAGGGGATTCAATGAGTTCCTCTACTTCATTTTTATCTTGACTTTTAAGGAAAATATTCTCCAAAAATTTCACATCTCTAGAAACAAAAACCTTTTGGGTCTCAGGGTCATAGAGTTGGTATCCAATACCATCTCTAACATACCCAATGAAGTAACACTCACGAGAGCGACATTCTAGCTTACTTGCATCCACGTTCTTCGCATGGACCAAGCAACCCCAAACCCTCAAGTGATTAACACTAGGTTTGGTTCCATACCAGAGCTCATGAGGAGTCTTAGGTACAGATTTGCTAGGAATCTTATTCAGGATATATATTGCAGTCTCTACTGCATATCCCTAGAAACTAAGTGGTAAATGTGCTTTGCTCATCATTGAACGCACCATATTCATGATGGTCCTGTTGCATCTTTCAGCAACACCATTAAGTTGGAGAGTTCCAGGAGGAGAGATTGGAGACAATTCCATTCTCTTTAAGATATTCCTTGAATTCATCTGAGAGGTACTCGCCACCTCGATCAGATCGAATTCGTTTAATCTTTCTATCGATTTGGTTCTCAACCAAAGTCTTGAATTCTTTGAACTTTTCAAAGTTTCAGATTTATGACGTAATAGGAAGACAAACCCGTATCACGAATGGTCATCAATAAACGTCAAATAATATCGATATCCATTTCGAGTAGTGGTACTGAAGGGACCACATACATTAGTATGTATTAGGTCAATAATACCTTCGCATCTTGTAACCTTGTTACGGAAAGGCATTTTGGTCATTTTACCTTGAATGCAATGTTTGCAGGTATGCAAAGGTTGAACTTGTAGAAAATCTAAAGGTCCATCCTTTATCAATCTATTGATCTTATCAACAGATAAATGACCAAGCCTTTGATGCCAAATCTCATTCGAAAGATTTTCATCCTCCCTGTAACTTTTAGGGTTTTTATTAGTAGTTGTAACATTCATAATACATTTACCAATGCACAATTCATATAGTCCACCAGAAGTCAAAATACCATCCGCAATATATTTATCATAACGATTTATGACTAATTTATAACAGAATAGGAATGAATATCCACTTCTAACTAATTTAGATACAGATATCAAATTCCTTATGACTTCGGGTACATAAAGACACTCTTTAAGTACTAGTACTCTACCACTAGATAATGATAGTCTACAGGTCCCGACGGTGACTGGTGCAACACTTGCATCAGACCTCATCTGGATGACTATCTCCCCTTCTTCTAGATTTTTAGTTTCCTGAAACAAATGCAACAAATTGCATACATGAACAGAAGCATCAGAATCTACAATCCAACTTCCTTCTCGTCCAACGAGAAAACTGGTTTCAATGATAAAAGTAGATTTCATACCTGTTGGGGCTTTACCTTTGTCAACTGACTTCAGGTATTCCGGGCAGTTACGCCTCCAGTGCCCCGACTTCTTGCAGTGGTGACAGAGGTCGGTTTTTTTCGACGCTATCAGTGTGGATGCCTTGGAAGATGAGCCAACGACTTGACCCTTCTTCTTTCTCTTCTGGGCTGGGCCCTTCTGAGAACCTTGCTTCCGACCGCGCTTCCCTCTGACCTGTGCAACCATTGCACTGCCAGTGGGACCATCTTTCTTCATTACGTCTTCAGTAGACTTTAATGCAGCAAGAAGTCCAGTGTTTGTCAATTCCAGCTTGTTCATGTGGAATGAAACCACAAAGTTATTGAAAGACTTGGGCAAAGACAGCAGAATGAAATCAGATTGCATGTCTGCATCCAAGGTTGCCCCAAGAGTTTCCAGCTCTGACAAGTACCCAAACATTTTAAGTACATGTTCACGGACCGAAGTTCCTTCCTGCATCTTGCAACGAACGAGTTCTTTCATAACGTTGTATCGCTAGGTGCGGTTGATGTCACCAAACATATATTTTAGGTTCTGCATAATTTCCTGGCATGTGCTCATCTCCACATGTTGCTTCTGAAGAACATTAGAGAGAGAACCCAGGATATAGCATCTATCCAAGACATGATCTTCGTCATACTTGTCATTGTATGCCTTCTCTTCCTTCGATTTAGGTCTTTCATGCTTGTCTTCTGAGAGCACATAACTTATGCGCTCAGTCGAGAGAACAAGCTCCAAATTACAGATCCAATCCGAGTACTTCAGTCCGGTCAACTGGTTGACCCCCAGAAGCCTGCTTAGTGGGTTCATGGACTTCATTTTCTGAAATTAAGAATGTACTATATTAGAACATATAGTCATACATTCAATTTATGATATTTGATTAAGGCATTTTAAATCAAATTAGTCTTGCTCTGTCAACTATGAAAGTTTATTTCCTTATTCACTTTCAAAGTAAGAGATATACTTACCGCTATATCTCAAGCAAGAACTGGGATCTCCTCTTTATCTTTGTCACGTCCCAATAATATGAGAATCTGCAACTCCAATAAAGAGAAGCGGGAACACATTCCGTCTTGCAAGTCCAACTTGCATTTTCCAATTCGATCTTTAACACCCGGGCCCACCACCCCTAAGGTGATGTTGACTCGTCGTTAATTGAACCAACCGTCAACAGGAATAGTACTCGCTATGCGCAATCCAATATCGCCCCAATAATATGAGGATCTGATATTTGGGTCACTATGCATACAACCTTACTGTTTTGAGAAACAAAGAGCTCGATCCAGATGCGCTTGCATATAGGAGCTGTCACTTCGTACAGGTGTCTCCTATATGCAATCCCTGGCGACGGAAACCCTTCACCTTGACGGGAGACCATGGATGTCACTTATGTGATCCTTCACCTCTTATTCAAATTTCAATCAATTATAATGAATCATATTCATATAATTAATTCTTCCAAGGGAAATAATAACTCTATTCACAATGGAGTGTTTCAATTGGACTTAATTATTCAATCATATTAGATTAATTATCAATCCAATTCAATCAACAAACTTAATTGTTTTTACTTGGATATATATATATATATATGGTATTATCTCAAAATATGTATTAATTAAAATTTTAATAATTAGAAAAATACATCATGATCTCTCAGACATCATCCGTTCCCTACCCACTTTCATGGCCAGCACCGGCGGGAGTGGGACAGACCGCAACCGGTGCGACCCGCTACCCCAGCGATCCTCGACTCGACACCATATCCACCTCGAGAAAAAATAATTCCGAGTCAATCACTTTGTACTTGAGATGATCATCGGTTCTTCAACCGAAATTATACCATATAGTAATAATCAAAACATTTTTTATTATAAGGAAATTTGCTAGATAAATTCCCAATCCTATTCAAGCAAGGAGTTTGAGGATTGTGTTTTTAATTATGATCTTGATCAAAATCTAATCAATTTATTGGTTGAAGCCAAGTCAATTAAGGGAAAAATCATCATTAAATATTTCTCAAATTTTTTCCATAATTATTTCATGAAATTAACAATTAATTTCATTAATTGACAATCACATGGTTCTTGATTAGGACTGTAATTTCAGCAGTGACCCCTACTTACTAAAATTAACATATCTCAATCAATTTAAATCCAAATTAGACAAAATTAATTTTCAAAGATTGCTAATTTTATTTAGGACAGAACCTAAGTGATATTTCATACATTTCGAGGTAGATCAAAACAATAATTAACTCATTAAGCATGTTAAGATTTACCGTTCCCACAACAGTGAATACATGTTCATTAAAACAACCATATCTCGAGCAAATGGAATCCAAATTACGTAAAATCAGATCCTATGGTTTCCTTATTTAATGAGGAACAAAATATAAGTGATTAATTTGTGTTTAAATAGTTTAAATAGGGTCGAATTTATTCACTAAACAGATGTGCGAAAATCAAATGCGACAAAAACTTTCGCGACCTTAACGAACCCAAGTCATCCTAGGTTTGTGGATCGTATCCAAAACCTTCGATCTAAGGCTCTGATACCACTTAAAGGATATGGAATAATCCTTAAGCACATCACAGAAGCGTGAGCATCATATCGAATATGACGAAGAATGACTAGTCGTACTAGTTGTTCTATGCAGCGGAATTAAAAAAAATTCATGCGATGAAACCACATGATCCAAGAACGATTCTCGGATCATTTCATCTATAACCACAACAAGTATAAAGGAATACCTCTTGAAGCGTGGTTGATTGAGTATCTACGAAAAGAGACCTTCTGTCTTAATTCCGATCGTCGGAGAAGAAGCTTGCAAGAGCGAGGATGAGTCGTGTGATCCTCGCAATCCAACGAGTTGATCCAAGCACGGGGAACTCCTGATCTTGTCGTACGAGATCGAACATCTTCTTCACGAGCATAGCACTCCAGGAAGATGGAGAATCTAAGAACGTCGAAGCGGCGGCGCGGTGGCGAGAGCGTCGATGACTATACTCCTCTAGGGTTTAGTGGATGGCCACTAAGGAGGGAGGAGAGATGTTGGTGTGTAGAAGAGAGAGAGAGATGTGCTTCAAAAGCATAGCCTTAGAGAGCATGGTATGCCTCTCTATTTATAGGGTTTTAGGATCCATGGATCTCAATCCATGGGACATATAAAATCAATGGATGAGATTGATTTATGTCTAATCCAATGGTCAAGATTGTTGTTGGTAAAAATCAACAACTTATTATTTAATTTAGATCAAATATATTTGACAAATCAAATATACATCAATCTTAAAATTAAACCAATCAAATAAGGAGACAATCACATGGAGATTACATCTCCCATGTTAACATGGTGGACGACCACCAATTCCATATAGGACTTGGTAGCTGTCCACATGTTTCCATGTGGAGGTAATCTCATGAGATTTCATGAGATTGCATATCTCCAAGGAAATCTCCATTATTTAATCCAACAACTTTTTTTGTGATTTATTCTTCAAAAATAATTCATAATTAATTTTGAGAATATTGCAATCTAGCCATTGGAAATTTGTGAATCTCATTCATAACCCAAAACAAAATATAATTTACATTTTCAATTAATTACACAATGTGTATCAAATAAACATTAATAATTAATTAACAAATATAAATTATAATTAGTTCTCTCTAATACATTATAAATCACATTTATAATATATTATGAATAATTGAATATTGCTATCCACATTATTCTTATCCACAATAATTAAATCACGTTTAATTATATTGGATAATTTCCACACACATCAAGATAATTAAATCACATTTAATTATCAATTTCTTAATGCTTAGATCTATGGAATTATTCTTGAACCCTTTCAAGAATAATGCGTTTTCTCCGCAGATACTTGGAGATAAGGACAGGACGATTGTATTGTTCCACGTATAGTGACTTGGATATTGAGATCATATCTCAAATCCAGATCCCATCGACCTCCCATAGATGCTTGGATAAATCAAGGTCGTAAACCTAATCTTCTCATTGCATCTGAATCTCATTCAGATCAATGTCCAATACGTAGATAAAGATTAGGTCACTTCTCTACTAAGAGGAGTCACTAAAATCCAGGCCTGTTTCATCACTCCCTCGGAATGGAAGCGTCACGGTTATACAATCATTTATGATCACATCACCCTCAGGTATTCCCAACACTTGTACATCCTGCATACTGGAAGACCTATGATCATCCTGAAGATATAGATCACTTTTACACTGTCATCTTCAGGGCTTGATCACTAAGTTTCTCATTCTTGGTCATTGTGATTTTGGTATAGATCATATGCTTTCACAAAGCATATATCTTACCTTCAAATGCATGTCATGCTTCCAAAGAATGACGACCTTGCATGGAATTTGATCAATCCCAATACCTCATGAGTGAGCTCATGTCTCCCGGTTCACAAGTGAACCTGTATGATCCCTTTGAGATATCGTATTACTCATATGTCCTTACATGCACACCAGCTCGTCGGTGTATAGACCTTGGTGAGATCATCAACCTATTGGTCTGCCAAATGTACATACTTAGATATATAGCAACATATCTATCTATGGTCAGAGGATGCATGCCTATGTTGTGACAACATTCAACATAGGTCTTTGGTTATCTTGATCTCGTCAAGTCAACCCATTGACTCAACTAATCTGACACCTTTGAATCACTATTCTCATGCAGAGGGCCAGCATCAAGAGGTCAGTCAGATATCAGCCTAATGAGCAAGGATTGCCATCTCCTACTCAAGCTGGCGATCATCACTTAACAATCATTTGATGATGCTTAATGAGTCCTCTATCTAACTCATTAGATATTCATCCAAGCATCAACCTCTATGATTCATTCAGTGAATCAACAGCTATTATGATTATTAAGTTGGCCATGGTACATAACCCTTATTGTACAGAGGGACCTTATAGTGCATTCATTCAATCAATCTCAGAAAAGGGAGTGAAACATAATCAATAACTTTTATTGATAAATCATTTATTACAATAACATTTATTGCAGGAATGGTTCGCCTCGGGCTCACATTGCTAATAGATGTGATATCAAATGATTGTACACCATGATGCATCCATTCCAAGGGAGTGATGATACAAGTTTGAATTTTAGTGACTCCACTCAGTGAACTAGTTATTCAATCTTAGTCCGTATTATGGATATTTATTTGAATTGGATTCAGAGACAATAAAAAGATTGAGAACTTTATCAAACATGATCAAGCATCTCTGAGAGGTGTTTTAGATCTAGATATGAGATTAGATCTCGTTACCCAAGCCACTATTCATGGTTATACAATCACCCCGACCTTATATCCAAGTATCCGCGGAGAAGACACGCTATCCTTAAAAGAGTTTGAGGAATGTTCCATTAAAGATAAATCTTAGAATTTGGATTAATTTAGTAATGAAGAGGAGAACTTAAGATAATTAAATTATATTTAATTATCCTAGATAATATTATCTTGGATAGTGTTATTCACATTTATTTAAAAAATGATGTGGATAAGATGCACATTGTTTTGGATATGTACATAGATGATTTGAAGATAATTAGATTAGATTTAGTTATCTTGGATAAGATTAATGTGGATAATTCTATCCACAATAATCATGGATATTGTGGATAATATCCATAATATCCAATTGAGTCTTGATTGTAGATATGATTCATAAATTTAATGTTAATGTGAATTTGACTCACATTATATAATAACTGTAAATATGATTTGCATTTAGTTTTGGACCTATGAATATGGTTCATATTCAATGGTATATTTGCAATTATCACAAATAATTTGGAATTATTTTTTTGATAATTATATTTAGAAATAAACAAATTAATTAATTAATAAAATACGCTTGTTGAAAAATTGCAACTATAATAATAGGAAAAATAAAAAGGAGCTTCCTAAAAAATCGGGGGCATTCATGGTTGTTATAACCATGATGGGCATCCCCTTTATTTAGGATCCCCCTCTTTATTTTTTTTCATTTATTAATTTTTTATTTATTAGTTTACTAAAAGGATTAAAATGATTATTTAGTTGATAATTCTTATCAACTCTATTCTTAAAAGAGGTTATGAGCTCCTTTAATCCAGGCCATTGATTCAACAATCAGGATTGCAATCCTAATGATCCGAAGAAATATATACGGAAGGGCAGACTCTACAATAATTAAAGGAGAAACAAGTCTCTCCTCTCTCTCTCTTTCTCTCTTCCCTAGGGATGTCCCCTCATCGAGATAATACTCTTATTGTTGGATATTTTCCCTTGCCTCTCAGGGCCATCCCCTTGTAGGGATAATACCTTTAATGGTGGATAACCATGTTATTGTTCTGTCGGATTGGTTCAATCAATCTCGTACAGAGTTTGTTTGTTTCTAGATCTTCAGGATCACGATAAAGAAGGATGATTTCGTACGACAAAATCATGAGCAAGGAGTCTCGGATCGTCTTGTTCTATTGTTGGAAGTATGTGGCTCATCCCCGAACCAGCAAGTGTTGTCTCTCTCGGATCATATTTCAGATAGGAGGTCTCTTGCTTTAGAGACTTGAGAATCACATTCACTCTTCAAGAGCTAATCCTAAACTCGTGCGATATTTAATGGACATATTGGGAATGGTTCTCTATCCATGTGGTTCGATCGAATTTTTTTCAAATACTGTTGCTATTGCGACTTGTACGATGAGTCAATTTTTTGATTGGATATGATCCAATCCACATGCTTACATGATGTGCGAGGCCTTAAAAACTCCCTTCAGTAAGTAGTCGGAGCCAACCATGACTTTGTCCTCCAAGAACGACTTGCAATTTTCAAGATGAAATATAGTTTGGGATAACTAATGGAAAGGTTGTAAGGCATGAGATTAACAACTATGGGCACGGGGCCCTAAAATACTCTAATCGATGCTAAAAATAGGGAAGGTGCTATATATTCACTTTCAATATGCTTATATGTACAATACAGAAAGAGAAAAAGAAAGACCCCTTCTTTCAATTGACATAGTCCTGCTCTCTAAAAGCTTGCTTACTCCGATGTCTAAAAATGAACAACCTGCTATCCTTGAACTCGCTCGCTTACTTGACCCACTCTCCCCTTCAACCACTAACTATAACATTGTTTCTAGTTGCCATCACGCTTCTTCTAGTGATATTGGCTTTGAATAAGATTATTACCTTCCATGAGTAGGGAAATTCTCCATCTTAGTACTTAGATATTAGATAGGTGTGTGGGCAATACTAGTGGTGGATGACTCACAGATCACTTCAAGGCAAGGAGCGTATACAACAATAATTGATGGCCATTGATTAAGGGGGGATCTTGATCTATTGGCTTAACAAGCTAAGACAATAATCGTTGCGACGACCACATCCTGAATCAACCAACAATCAAACCCATGAATAATTCAAAGAGATTAAAGTGGTGTGAGTAACTCTACAAAAGTATATGTATAAGACAAGTGTGTAGATTGTTGAACCACTGAAAGAAGAGGGGAATAGAGAAAGAATGGATAATCTACTTAGATTTTTTGTCTTTTTGTTTTCTAAATGTTTTTATGGGATTTTATTTATTTTCTATTTTTCATGGGATTTCAATTTTGCAAATATTTTTGATTGATTTTGAATTTGATATAATATTTATATATAAATATAGATAATAAATATATATAATATAGATATATATGTGTATAACATAGAGATAAATAAAAGAAACTTGACTTTTTTTAATGTTTAAAATATCAAATAAAGCCAAAATATCCAAAATAAAATACTTTTTATTTTTATTTATTTATTTATTTTTGGTGATTTTTGTGTATTTTTTGAGAATCTTTAAGAATTACCAAGTACAGAAATACACAAAATAGTACAAACAGTAAATTCAGGAGATTGGAATGAGCCTGAAAAATATCAATCAGATCAGAGAGGGCCCGATTTCAAGTTTAACAGAAAGTAGATGTGATAAAGAAAACTCATAAACTTAAGACATATTTTTGGGCTTTTGTGTGATATTATTTTTATGAGATTTTCAGTATTTTATAAATTTTAAGGTTTTAGTTTGTATTTTTTTAGTAATTTTTGGACATGTGTTAAAATCTAGTAAGTTATGGCTAATATATATTGAGAAATTTTGGAGGTATTTTGAATTTTTTATAATTTTTGTAAGTCAAAACAGGTAAATATGACATGTTTTTGTATCTTTATAAATAGACAATAACTTTAAATGCTCCAGGAAAAAAATATAAGTTTACTATGAGTTTCTGCACTTAAGGTAATTTCCCTACAATTTTTAAAATTAAGAAGATATTAAAATGCATAAAATATAAGAAATAAATTAAATCAGAGATATGCGGGCCTAATCGCAATTTTCAAGAAGTTAACATGTATTTGATAACATAATATCAAAGTTCAAGGGCCATACATACAAAATGCCAATATATCTAATTCAGTGCGCACTAGCAGGGATCTTTTTATAAATACAATTACTTCTTGGTCCAAAAACAATTCTCGTCAAATATTACACTTAGTTCACAAAACAAAAGACCAAATCTAAATAAGGAAACCTGGAGGGCTTCCTTACAAAATGTTAGGTGCCTCACGTGTAGGGACATGTGAGGTGACCTGGCATGGACTTCAATGCAAATCAATAGAAGTTTTGGGGTTTGATGCAAATATTACAAATATTTTTACACTGCCGATGAAAGATTAAATATTAAATACTAAATATAAAAATATAGATTTTTTGGTGCGCAAAATACCCAACTTCGTGTGCTGATCAATGGACTGGATTTCTTTACCTAAACACGTGGCAAGATGCGAGACATCGATGACGCTTCGATAATGGAAGGCTGAGATTAGATCTCGGCCTAGATCTAGCGATTGCTCGTGCTCTACATCGGACAGCAGTTGCTTTACCTGGACCGTGTTCATGTTGGACAGAGAGGGGAGCTGGATGAACTGGGATAAAGCTCTGCCTGGGCGAGCTTAGATTGGCTATATCTTCGTCGATACTAGACCTTGAAGGCTCAGCAATATTCAAATGACTCTAGGGATATTCCACAGATGATGAAGAGCTTAAAATGGTCTAGGGCACATCAAAGGAGGCCAGGAGGTCCGTTGAAGTTCGGGAGACCTGGGAACTTGCAGATGCCTATGATCACTCCAGGTGGAGCCTTGAATCTCATGTACCTTTGCAAAATGTTTCTGGGCTCAAGGGGTTATCTCTCGACCAACAAAAATGAGACTAGACCCAAAAAATCGTAGGTCTGTGCAAGATCTAGTTGGGAATATAGGTCAGATGGATGGAGAAATGATCGAGTAAGATGGTGGATGTGGCAGCAGGTCAAAATAGTGGAGTTCTCATGGCGAAACAAAGAACCATAGCCTAGTGCTCCAATGTTCATTTTTTTTGGATTTTAGCTAAGGTTGATGAAATCTACTTAAATTAACTACAAGATTATGCTAAGAAATGAAATATGAAAGTAAAAAACCTAAGAAGTAGCAGCTCACCTAGATGGAGTGATTTGGGAGTAGAACGTCACCGGAGAGTCTCCGATGAGGGGTTGAATCACTTCAATCAACCCTTGTCCTCGTCTTGGATCACTGGGGAGACCTCCCTGTCACGAAGGGCTTTCTCCAAAGCGTGATTCTTAGGGTTTACGAATGCTAAGAAGGACTAAACTTGGGAAGGAGAAGGTGGTTCCTTATTTATAGACAAACATTGAGAGGTCCCCTTGTGATTAGGACTATACCCAGCTTGAGGAAGATCGATGGAATCTGTTGCTGGGAGTGAATCATGGGACTCCCATCAACAACTTTCATTTAGAGTGCAAGGCGAGATGATGAGTACCTCGAGTGTGAAAAATGGAGGAAAGTGGGGAGTTGATGGGTTTGACATGCGCCTGGGGGTGGGGGCAAGTGAGGGGGTGTTGATTGGGGGGGTCAACACACCCTAGACTCTTATTGGACCACGTGGGCCAGATAAGACAGAATAAATAAATAAAATCCATATTAAATCAATAATAAATAGCATATTATTTTTTTAGTTGAAACTTAGAACATAAAAATATGCATTGTTTTTCAAACTATTTTTCTTTGATTTTTTATTTATTTTTACAACTAAATTTGTGAGTTGTTACTATTTACAAGTATAAATATTGGGTATATTAACCTATATTCTATGTATTTTATTTTATTTTGCATTTTTAATACTTATGATTATATTTACATATTTTATATATTTATAATATAATTAAGTACATATTTACACATTTTTGTTTTGTTTTTCTAATTTTATTTACATACATAAATAATTTTATGTATATATATTATAGGTGTAGCACTCCTATATATTATGATATATTATTTATTTTAATATATTTTTAATGGTTTTATTTTGTTTTTATGTTTCGAATATAATTCAAATAATGTATTCAAAAGTATAAGGAAATTAAAAATAGAAAGAACAAAATAAACCGTACAATAGTACCCTACAAAGCCAGTTTTTGTATCTTAACTCTATTTTTAATGAAACATTTCATTAGATAGATAATTTATTTTAGATTTAAATACATATAATTATGTATTATTTACATATAAATAATGAATGTTAATGTGTACAGGTTAGATAAATTTACACGTGTTTTGCTAGAGATTTACATACAAAATGGAAGAATGAAGGTAGATGAATGGTTATTCATCAACCACTTATCTATTCCTCGTCACCTCAACCTAGAAAGCCATCGTAGTGATTTCCAGATTGCACTGGTTGTTCTAAAGATAAGGATGGAATGGTCCCTGGATTTAGTTAAGAGCTTGTTTTGTACCATGGATATCTAGTAAAGAAAATGGCTATAATTAAGCCTTCACTCTAAACCAATGATCTTGATGGGAGAAGAAAGACTCGTCCCTTCGCTAGTAATATTTCATCAGCCCTCTCCCTTTGGAGAAAGATGGAAGCCCTTTTGATTTACTTTAGTGGAAAGGAAGATTAAGGGAAATTGTGTTTAGCTATTACTGGGTCAGAGGCTGACAACGACCCAAAAATTTCCATCCCTTGAGGTTTCTATAGCCTAGTCTCCTTTAGGTCACCAACACTTAGTCGTTGTCAAGTGAGAGCAAAAATTCTTGAGGTGTTATAGTTCAACAGTTATGATTCCCTTTCCTATGAATATGAATTTATAGTAGCCACACCTCACTCATTGACTGAGGTCTCTTACCTAGTCGAAACTCTTAGTTGTCACTGGACAGATCTTTGGCCAAAATATCGGTCACAGTTGAGGAAGGATGGAACTGCAAATTTGGTAGAGGAAGGCTTCCACTACTAACAAAGTATGATTTCCTGGGAACAATAGTGAAGTTAGTAGCTGAGAGACCTATAGATTGTTATTAGGTCCCATCCAACTGCCTATTCATAGTCATTGTTAGGACTTCACTTCTCGCTTTTTGTGAGAAGATATTAGGACTGTTGGTGAGACTAAGATGCGGTTGTCCATGTCCCTATCCCCAAAGGCTTGCAGTCCCACCTTGTCCTCTTTTCATGTTATTGATCCTTGTCTGCATAGTCAATGATCTCATAAAAGCATGGAGCTTTTCTATAGTACATTTCCGAGGCCTAAATTTTCCTTATGATCCTTCTAAATCTATTGCATGACGGATACATGGACGACAAGACCGGCTTGCAAAGTATTCACTTGTGACACATAGTAACATATATAAGAATGAGTGGATTCACAATTATGTTTTTCAAATCATTTCTTATTTGAAATAATAAATATAGGAAGAAGTTCTTGTTGAAACAAGAGTGACTACTTCATCCCTTGCACGTTGAAGGTATATAAATGAGATACATCTATCCGTCTCACTATCATATCCACTTTATATGATTTTTAACATATGTATTTCCATGTGTTTCAAATTATATAAGAATGCGTATTACTTAAATATATGTAAGTGTATTTGTTTATCTACTTTAAAATATAAATAAAGTTATAGAAAAATACAATTTTATGTGATACAATATATACCTTTTTTCTCCATATTTATGAAGGAAGTAAAAAGAAAATTTACTACGCATCACGGAAACACGGAATATTTAGCCAATGTTTTGCTAAAACAAACTTAGTTCATCGTATAAACTAGAAAATGTAGCACAACAATTTATGCTTTCAGATATTAAAAATTCTAGTGAAATAATTTCCAAAATAATTTTTGATATTCACAATGAATAAAAGAGATAGATCATGGTTACCTCATGAAGCGTGAGTTTCTAAAAGAAGAAACCTCTCAAATCAAGTCCTATATGCAGAAGTCTCTCTCGTGGGCGTGGAGATCAATCACGTTGCTTCCCACGAACCCATGCATCGACTAGAGCAACAGGAAGAGGCGTATGAGAGGTGGAGATTCCCAAGACTCTTCTATATCTCAAGGGGCATGGATTTTCTAAGGACTCCTTCTCTCTAGAATTGTTTTACAAAAGAGAGGGCATTATCCTCCCTTTATACTTACACCGCATGTCCAACACGTGTGTTGTAGTCGCTTAGATTTCAAATCAAGGGCTTAGAGAAAGTCCTAATTCAATAATGATTATCTTCTTTTTATCTCCAATTAATATTAACTAATTAACAATAAATAAGAAATAACTTAGCTTAACTAAAATTAGTTAAGATTGTTGCCTTTTTATCTATTAATTAATTAACTTGATATTCTCATTATCAAAATTAGAAAAGTTATAAAATTAATCATCAAAGCTTATGAATCATGTTCATGAGCCTAAAATAAATGTAAATCCAACTTACATCTACAAAATTAATGTGAATCAAATTCACACAATTTCATGCCTTGAAAATATTGTGTAAATCATATTTACATAAATATTTATATGAATAATATCTGCATAAATATTAATTATTATGAAACACTATTAACATCAATTAATGAGATATACTTGTGAATCTTATGCAATAATAACTATTATTAAAATATTGACATCAATAGGCATGAGTCCTAATCCAATCAGGACTCATGAGATACAAATGCAGATACTTGAAGATAATATCGGGGACAATTAAGACATCAATAGTTATGAGTCTTAATCCAATCAAGTATGAGTCCTAATCCAATTAGGACTCATGAGATACAGTTGATGCGGTTTTACGCGGTTTAAGAAGGTGGTTTTACCATATCGTTGTTGTTTCATGAAAAACCGTAATCAAACAAATAAAATTACAACTATAGGTATGATGGGATTACAGAAAAATGTACGCGGCAAGTAGAGGATCGAATCCACAGGGATCAAGCAAATTCGTGATATTTGTTCTTCTTTCAAATTTAATCAAATCTTAATCTATGACGATGAGAGAAAAAATTATGAAATCTTGAAGAGAAAACACGATCTATGGTGAAAATATTTGCTAGAACTTAAAGTAACAAATGAGGGCATGGATGCAACTAAATAAGAAAGTGAGGGTTGAATTGCAAATTAATATGAAGGAAATAAGATGACATTTTCAATATTTCAAGATGGAATAATAGAATGTAAAATTTGCAAATGCATGTATTTAAAGAAAACTTAGAGTTGAAAAGAGACCTTACAGAATAAAATTACTTTCAAGTTCAACTTAAATAAAATCAGCAAGTATAATAAAAATGCAAGAGAGCTTGCAAAATGAGAGTTGTTTCTTTCAAATTCAGCTTAAATAAAATTTATTAATGTAATAAAATCAAGAGACAAATGAGAAGAAAAAGAAATGCTTCTCTATTAAGATCCGTACTGAAGGCGATGACGAAGACGGTTGCGACGATAGTTGCGAGAAGAATGTAGACGTCGAGGAGGAGATCTGGTCAGGGTGCACAAGCTGGGCGCACAACGGTCCGGCTGCGTGGAGAGGTGTAGGACACGTGCTTGGTCGCGCAAGGAAGGAGCCGAACGTGTGAGAGGTTGAGGTCACGCAAGGAGGTGCGTGTGCACGGGCTGGAGCACACGGAGGTGGAGCCGGAGTGCGTGGAGGGGCCGCGGGCTGGAGTGCACGGAGAGGGAGTCATGGGATGGAATGCGTGGAGGAGTAGCACCTTGCACGAGCGGCGTTGTCCACGGGCTGGAGGTCGAGCAGAGAGCGTCGAGTCGGGAAAAGACGGGCTGGGAGGAGATGCATGGAGAGAGAGGCTTGGCAAGAGGGAGAGAGGTAGAGGTGAGAGAGAGGGTATGTTGCTTGCAAAGGGACTTGCGTGTAGAGGGTCGTTGAGTTGCATGGGAGTGCCTTCTTTTATACACGATTTTTCCTGCACATAAAGATAAAGTGATTTAATCTCATGCATGGGAAATATATGCATGGGGGCAAGTTGTACATGGAGCTCATTGCACATGGGGAAGAGGTTTGGATAGTTTGCAAGAATCATCCTCTCCTTTTCCTTCCCGCATAAAACGTTAAGGGAAATAGACAACCAAATTGAATAAAACAATGTGCGGGCTATTGATTTAATTTAATGCTTATAAATATAAATTCAATAAAGTTCTATTTTCTCCTTTACTATAATAAATACAAATATGAGTTATTATATTATAAAGATAATTAAGTTAATGGTGATGAACATGGATAATTATCAATCTTAGTATATAATTCCACCATATAATCCATAAATAATATGTAAATAGAGATTTTCGAGAACGTTTTATCCGGATATATAATCACGAATTGTCGATTTATGTTGCGATTTCATCAATTATGTGTAACTAAGATGGTTTTCTTCGATATGTATATGGAATAAATAAAATGTGAATTGTGCGCAATTAAAGTATATAAATCAAATATATCATTCTTCCCCTAATTTAAGCATATTATACATGTATATGATGTAATCATCATGCTCCCATACTTAAATCTTGCTAGTCTCGAGCAAGAATAAGATAAGTAATTATGAAAGATGAGAGAAATAATCAAGATGGACTGGATGAGGTTTGCAGCAGACACACTCATAAAGTATTGAGTTTTCTGATCCCAATCACACAAATACACAAACTTCAGTAGAGTTGACCCATGGATTAAATTATCTTGGTTTGAGTTTGTAGTTTCAACAGTATTTCAGTTCTGATAAATTTGAAATGGTTTCAGAAAGTTGATCATTCTAATCAACAAGTATTATCTTTGTCCTTGAGCAGATATAAACAATGTTAGTGATGTTGTAGCTTTTATGAGTAGAGAAAACGAGATAACAACACAATCTATCAAGGTATCAAATGATTTCCTACGTATATAGTCTCGGTCCTCACTAGAATTCATAGTCTCTTTTCACCCAAGTATGTCAGTATAAAAAATAGGGTGTAATTCATATGGAGAATGGGACTTAATTTTCGAGTTTTTCCGAGCATAACCCTGGGCCACTTTTAAAAAATTAGGTAGCATTAATTGGTTGTTGCCATGGCTTGTTGGTAGAGTATGGTTATTTTGTGGATCTTCGTATATTGCTTTGCTTTGCATATTTTTTGCATATTTGGTGGTATTTGGCATTCTTTTGTATTGTGATATGCCTTTTTTGTGGTATTTTTGCTTTGGATTTGGCATCAAGGTAGTATCAATTTAATATTGACTTCTGAAATATGATTCTGGCTTATTTGTTGATACACTTATACTAGAGAGATTATGTTGCTCCTGAGTCAAGTTCCTTCATTGACCATAGACAAGGTTCAGGCATTGGCACAACCAAGAGGACAGCTCCTCACCTCAACTAGATTGTAACTGTATTTCGTAAACTAAACTCAAACAGGCTAAGTGGAATGTGCAATTGCTTAATATCCAATGAAGAGTTTAAGAGTGCTACTAGTTGTTTAGGTGATCTAGTTAGATACAGATGTTCATTCACTAGTAGAGTTGGCAGAACTGAGAGAATTAAGTCCATATGGACCTGAAGAAGGCTTAATACTCATGCCTAGTGAAATTCTGATGGAATTAGTGAGTTAGGGCCAACTCACATTCAGTCTATGATCTATGCAATGAAGAGCTGGTTTCTCAAAAATAGGATAAAATGGGAAGGAGGGGCATATTTTTGGTGGGTTTTTTGAAAAGATTTTATGATATTTTTTTGGAAAATATTTCGAAGGAGTTTTGCAAATTTTTATTTGATTTTTGAGTATGCAAATTTTTTTAGGATAACATTTTAAAGATAAATATGCAATTTTGAAAAATATGGAATTTTGAAAAATATGCAGAGACCCCACCATGCTTATCAGAAACTATGTCCTCATGGTGAAGTCAATAAAGAAGATGACCAACATATGGGTGAGTGATGTGAAAAAGTATTTTTGTATTTTTATTTGATTTTTTAAGTATGGAGGTATTTTTATATTTTTATTGGATTTTTTTAAGTATGGAGGTGTACCTCCATACTTCTCTAATGCAATGTAATAAAAATAAATATGTGAGAAATAAGAAGAAATGATACATGTGAGGAGAAACTCACGAGAATGCACAGTTTAACGCCTCAGCTCGACGATGTGTACTGCTTATTGTTCTTGTAGAAGATATGTTGCACACACATACATGAGACGAGAGGGTTCAATAACAGGTTTCAATCTTTGACCATTGACTCTGAAAGTAGATTCAGTATTTGGATGAGATATTTCTATTGAACCATTGTCAAAAACTTGGGTTACAATGTATGGTCCTTTCCATTTGATCTCAGTTTTCTTGGAAATAGTTTTAATTTTGCATCAAATAACCACACTTTTTTTCCTCCTGGAATGTTTTCATCAAAATATTGGTATCATGCCATATTTTGATTTTCTCCTTGTAGATCAAGTTGTTATCATATACGTGTGATCGTAAATCTTCCAATTCAACAAAATCTAGTAATCTTCTTGTTCCGACCTCATCATAACCCAAATGACATTTCTTTATCGCTCAGAGTGACTTATGATGGATCTCAACAGGTAAATGACATGGTTTTCCATAGACAAGTCGGTATGGGCTCATTCTTAAATGTATGTGAAAGGTTGTATGATAGGCTCAGAGAGCAGATGCAAGTATTGGGACCGGTCTTTACGATCGAATCGAGCAATTTTCTGGAGTATTGCTTTAATTTTTTGGTTTGATAGATCGGTCATTCCATTTGTTTGTGGGTAGTAGGCGGTGAGACACGATGTTCAACTCCATTCTTTTTAAGTAGCTTTTTTACCATTACATTCAGAAAGTGGATTCCACCATCACTAATGACCACCTTAGGTAATCCAAATCGAGAGTAGAGGTTGGTCAGGAATTTGACAATAGTTGTGCTATCAGCAGCACGAGTGGGAATGGCTTCAACCCATCAGGAGTGGTAATCAACGGCAAGAAGAATGTGTTGGTAGTCGTGTGATGTGGTGTAAGGTCTCATGAAATCTATGCTCCAAGTGTCAAACATCTCGACTACGTGAACTGGTTGGAGGGCATCATGTCACGACGAGTCATTATTCCATTGATTTGACATGCAGAACATGCTCGAGCAAACTGATGAGCATCTTCAAATATCGAAGGCCAATAGAATCCACATTGAAGTACCTTAGCAGCAGTACGCTTTACTGAGTGCTGTCCTCCACACCCAGAGGTATGGTAGTGAGATAGGATACTAGATTTTCAGATTTAGAGATACAACATCTCCATATCAAGTCAGTGCCCTCTTTGAAAAGTAGAGGATTGTCCCAGTGATAGTATTGGGATTGGGCTCTGGTTTTGTCTTTCTTATGTCTCGACCAGTCGTCAGGTAATGTGGAGGTTACGAGGTAATTGACGATGTTCGCATACCAAGGAAGTTGAGAAACATACATTATATTCTCATCTGAGAAAGTGTCAGAAATTGTCACCATGTTACCGATTGGTGAAGGTGACGATGCAAGCCTTGATAAGTTATCGGCAACGACATTCTTTGCTCCAGGCCCCCAATGAATTGAGGTTAGCCCATGTGAAGAGGTATTCTAGAACAGTGTGGTTTGTGTAGATTATGATGTGTGATCCTAATATATAGGATCGAAATTTTTCTAGTAAAAACACAACAGCTGGCAATTCTTTCTCAGTCACAGTATAATTCCTTTTAGCATCATCAAGGGTCTTACTGGCATAGTGGATGGCATAAGGCTTCCCATCCTTCATTTGTCCTAAAACTGCCCCAACACATGATTTTAAATTCAAGGGTCCAATCAGATGGTTGTAATATGGGTGCCTCAGTGATGTTTCTTCTCAAAAGAGTGAAGGACTCGAATGCTTCCTTGATGAATGTAAAATCTTGGTCCTTCTCAAGTAATTTAGTGACTGGGCAGGAAATTTTTGAGAAATCCTTGATAAATCGTAGGTAGAAACCGACATGACCTAAAAAGGACTGAACTCCATTTATATTAACAGGTGGGAAAAAGTGGGTGATGGTCTCGATTTTTGAGTGATCCACTTCCATCCCTTTCTTTGATACAATGTTCCCGAGCACAATTCCTTGTCTCACCATGAAATGTGATTTTTCCTGAGATAATATGAAATTCACTTCAATGCATTTTTGTAAGACTCTATCCAAAAATCAAAGTGTTTCCTCAAAGGAGTCTCCAAAAATTGAAAAATTATCCATAAATACTTCCATAAAATCACCGATCATATCAACAAAGATTCCCATCATACACCTTTGAAAAGTTCTCGGAGCATTACATAATCCGAATGACATGTGTATAGATGCATAAGTCCTAAAAGGACATGTGAAGGTGGTTTTATCTTGATCCTCCAGTGCTATGGCCGCTTGATTATACTCAGAATATCCATCCAAGAAGCAAAAGAATTCCTTTCCGGCTATTTCTCAATGATTTGGTCAATGAATGGTATTAGAAAGTGGTCTTTTCGTGTAGCCTTATTGAGTTTTCTATAATCGACACATACTCTCCAAGATGTTACCACTCGAGTAGGTATGTCCTCTCCTTTTTCATTTTTCACAATTGTTAAATTGGTTTTCTTGGGAATGACCTGAAAAGGATTGATCCAAGGACTATCGGCTATTGGATATGATTCTGGCACTTGACCACTTGTATATTTCATTCTTCACAATCTCTCGTAGATTAGGACTTAATCATCTTTTCATTTCTCGAGAGGGTTTACTGTCATTTTCCAAGTATATGTGGTGTGTGCAAAATGTCAGGCTTATTCCTTTCAAATCAATTATTTTCCATCTAATAGCTTGAGAACTCCTCTTCAAAACTTCCATGAGTTGGCATTCCTGAGTGTGCTCTAGGTTAGCATTAATGATAATCGGAGAGTGTGTGCATCATCAAGGAAGCGCACTTCAGATTTTGTAGTAAAGGTTTGAGTTCGACAATGGGGGTCGGTGGAGTCAGAGGGGCAGTTTCATCTGATGTGTTTGTCAATGAAGTGGTATCAAATGGTGGCTCCATCATGGACATGACCATGGCTGAAGTCAATGCAAGTTCAGTATCCATTGTATCTCAGGCTTCATCTAACTCAAAAATTTCCTAACCAGTGAAAGGGCATGGTGGAGCTTCGAGTGCAGAGTTCATATTATATGTGGCAATCTGATGAGATATATCCTTGTAAGTGGGGCAGTAGGTATTCAGACTAACATCCAGAGGGTCTTTGGAAAGATGGATAAGGGCAAAATTATTTTCTATGTCGAGTACAGCATGGTTCTCTATCCAACCACAGTCTTCGGTCTCAAAATCAATGGATGTGGGAATGAAAAGATCAATAGGGACGATCTTGCCATTGATATTAAATTACACTTTCCCATCTTCAAAATCAAAGTGTGTCTTAGCATCGTCTAAGAACGGTCATCCAAGTATGATGGGTGTCTCACTCGATGTATTGGTTGGATCCATATCCATCATAACGAAGTCAATAGGGAATTAGTGTCCTTGAAGGGTAACTATTACATCCTCAAGCAGTCCTCTCGGTCTCTTCACGAAATGATCAGCCATTTTTAGAATCATCGGGACGAGTTTCAGTTTTCCTAAGTCAAACTACTCCAGAATAGTAGTAGGGAGGAGATTGATTGAGGCGCCATTATCTAGCAGGGTGTGCTCTAAAGTCAATTCACCAATTGTGCATCTAACTAGAGGTGCTCCCGGATCTTTCTTCTTGGTGGGTAGGAATTGAGAAATGACATTGAATGTTACTTGAGGGAGCACATATTTTTCAAATTCTTTCCCTTCGATTTCCACCTCGGTGTGCTTTCCTTCAAAAAGCGGGAGAAGGCTAGAACTTGTTCGAGGCTTTTAGGAGTGGAATCTCAATGACAATATCCAAAAATATTTTTTCCAACTCCAGATTGATAGTGGATGATCTGGTGTTTTTCCTGCGAAGAGGTTCAAGAAAGGGAATGGTTGTGGTCGGGGAGGAAGGAGGAGGGGAGGGGTGGTCTTCCTCTTCGATTCGATTCTCAAGAGTCTGTGGTGCGGTGTGAGCAGATGTGGTTTTCCTATTTTGAAGAGTTACGGCATTGGCAGATTGGTTGGAGCAGGTTGGTGGTTTAAAACTCACATGATTCCTAAGCAGTTGTTGTGTGATCCCTGGGGTTGAATTATTGGTCTTTTGAGGTGGGGCAAAAAATCCTTGATATTGTGCTTGTGGAAAATACTTGATTTGATTTTGAAATCCAGGGGGTGAAGTGAAAGACCCGCAGGTGATGGAGTTTGGAGTAATCCAGACGAACTAACATTGTTGGTGTTGGGATTAGGTAGATGTTGAGGCGACAGTGCTGGTATGTAGGATCTGATTTCGGCAAATTATTGAACATTTTCAGTGTTAGCTTGTTGGTGTGCTTGGTTTGCTTGTTGCCATGCTGCAGCAAGTTGCTGAATAGCTTGGGTTAGAGCATCGAAGTTCACATATGTGGTTGGTTGAGTTATTGGAGGTCCCGTCTGTTGTTTGGGTTGGTTGTGATTTTGAAAGTGATAATTATGTTGTCCATTCCACATAGCATTCAGTTGTTCTCTCCATCCTAAATTTTGGTTGTTTGAGAATGACCCTCCTTGATTTCTATGTATCTAGTCAATTGTCTTGGGAGTCATTTCTTGATCATAAGTGAATAGTACATGGCCAAAATCCTGAACACTGGGATTAGAAGTAATCCTACATATGTTGTTCGGGACTTTATTCAGAGCCAAGTTACCAACTGCTTAGATCATGAGATCCATTTGTCTGGAGAGGGTTTCCCATTTATCATGATTTTGCTTGGATGAGTCGTTGGTGGATCTCTCATGATCGACTACATTGACTGATCTCATGTACCCGCTATATTGTTCAATGGAAGAGTTGTTCATCGAATTATCCATCATGTTTCCAAATAAATTCCACACGAAGTGTTCATCGCAGTTAATATAATTCTCATCACACAAGTCGTTGATAGCTCTCTTTAATAACGTGTATATGCCCTCATAGAATAATTGAAGTGGTTTCCATTTGGGAATCACATGATGAGGACATTTCCTGAGTAATTCTTTGAAGCGTTCCCATGCTTCGTGAATGGGTTCATTGTTCCTTTGTGTGAAGGATGATATGGCTTGTCTCAAGGCATTGATCTTTCTTATAAGGAAGTATTTCTTGATGAAGGTCTCTCTTAAGGCATCCCATGATGTGATAGGAGTTCCATAATTTCTTAGCCATTGGAATGCTCGCCCTTTAGAGAGAAAGTCAAGGCTTTCATATAAATATATTCCTTTTCTATATCGAGGATGCTCATTGTATCACAAGCAGACCGAAAGTCTTGGATATGTAGGAAAGGGTCTTCACTCTCGTTTCCATAGTATTTGGGTATAAAAAAGATATATGTAGGTTTTATCTCACATTCTCCTATATTGGATGGAATTTGGACCCAGTGGGTTAAATCTTAAAATGTCTAAGTGAAGAGAATGCTCACATTGCCTGCACTTCTGGCGTTATATCCATAATGTTTTATCCTGTTGATGGCGAACGATTTGAGGAGGGAGAAATTAACTTACAAAAATTTTCTACTTAGAAAAAAATACAAGTTCACTAAAATAAAATAATTAAAATACATGAATCTTCATTTTTTCCTTTTTTTGAGTCCAAGTATCTGAAATAAAGAAAACGTACGGATTAGAATATCAAAAATAAGTTACAAATGAAGAAAATTGTAAATGTTGCCTAGTCTCCAGCAACGTCGCTAAAATGTTGACGTAATTTTATGCGGTTTAAAAAGGTGGTTTTACCACGTCTTTGTTGTTCCACGAAAAACCATAATAAAAAAATAAAATTACAACTACAAGTATGATCAAATTACGGATAAATATAAGCGACAAGCCGAGGATCGAATTCACATGGACCAAGCAAATTTGCTATATTTGTTCTTCTTTCAAACTTATCGAATCCTAATCTATGGCAACGAGAGAACAATTATAAAGTCTTGAAGAGGAATACGATCTATGGTGAAAATATTTGCTAGAACTTAAAGTAAATAAATGAGGGTATGAATGCAACTAAATAAGAAAGTGAGGATTGAATTGCAAATTAATATGAAGGAAATAAGATGACACTTGCAATATTTCAAGACGGAATAATAAGATGTAAAACTTGCAATGCATGTATTTAAAGAAAACTTAGACTTGAAAAGAGAGCTTACAAAATAAAATTACTTTCAAGTTCAACTTAAACAAAATCAACTAGTGTAATAAAAATGCAAGAGAGCTTGCAAAATGAGAGTTGTTTCTTTCAAATTCAACTTACATAAAATTGACTAATGTAATAAAATGCAAGATACAAATGAGAAGAAAAAGAAATACTTCTCTACTAAGATCCGGAATGAAGGCGACGGCGAAGACGGTTGCAGCGGCGGTTGCAAGAAGAAGGTGGACATCGAGGAGGAGATCTGGTTGGGCGTACGAGTTGGGCGCACAATGTTCCGCTGCGTGGGGAGGTGCTGGACACGTGCTTGGCCGAGCGAGGAAGGATCCGGACGGTGAGAGGTGGAGGTCGTGCAAGGTGCGTGGGCACGGGCTGGAGTACGCGGAGGTGGAGCCAGAGTGCGCGGAGGAGGGCCGCGGGCTGGAGTGCACAGAGTGGGAGTCACAGGATGGAATGCGTGGAGGAGCCGCACCTTGCACGAGCAGCGTCGACCACGACCTGGAGGTCGAGCAGAGAACGTCGAGTCGGGGAGAGACGGGCTAGTAGGAGATGCGTGGAGAGAGAGGCTTGGCGAGAGGGAGAGGGGTAGAGGGGAGAGAGAGGGTGTCTTGCCCAAGGTTTAAAAAACCGAACCGGATATCAGACCGGTATCAGATAAGTTTTGGTTCGACCAAGTCCGACCACTGGTCCGAACCGGTCGAACCGGTGATGACGTCAACATGACATCAGATTCAATATACATTGAAAAAAAACGGACCGCTCCTTTTCTTAAGGTCGGACCGGTTAGACCGGATAATATTATCACTACCACAAAATTTACCTTTATTGATGTTTTGAAACGTCTTCTTAAGTCATTTATAACGTCAGAAGATCACTATTCACACGTTAAAAAACATCCAAACCAAACGTCGGGCTAGCCTTGTCAGGACAGATTTTAATAGACGTTTTAAAAGAACGTCTATACATCCACATCTTTGAAGACGTTTAAAAACGTCTGTAGAGAAATGCTTTGTGGACGTTATTTTAGAACGTCTATAAATTAAGCAATTTTACAGATGTTAGTAAACACACATAGAATCTATTTTGATGTCTATAATGGATGGACCAAAATCATGTTTTATGATTTTTTTAATACCATCTACACATAAATTATAGAAGTGAACATTAATAAACATACATATATATTGTATGTAGATGTCCTTTAATATCAGTCCAAAGTTTAGGTGTAATTAGCTCTATAAGAGCATACGATCAATCCAGATTTATCATTTTTTAAGAAACCTTATTACCATGAAAAATAATGGGATTACATTAATAATCAATGCCAATAATTTGTATTTGAGTATAAAAAGACATCGTGCAAAAATAATTACAATTGTGGATGTAATACAACCAAATTCAGAACTAAGTCATGCATTAAAATATGAGAATGAAGTTAAGAATTGCCATGATTATAAGAAATGCCAAAGATTTTCTAGTTCATTCAAAAGTACAAACCAAAAGTACATTGAGGATGTATAAAGGAAAATAAAATAACTAAGCATCTTCTTCAGTCTTTGCATCGGGATCAACACCACCAAATCTATTACCTCTTGATTGTCCTTGAGAAGCATCTAATAAAGAATAAATAAATTAGATATGATTAAAAAGATATATTAAAATTACCATACTTTTAAAAGAAGTATCATAGAATGTAAGTGGAGAAAGTGGTGACGACGTCCCATCTATAATGGGTAGTTATTAAAATATGCTACTATTCCAGCCACTATTTTATCCTGAAGCTCTGTCGATGATGAAGTGCTTCTTTTACTCTTCTAGAAATCAACAATATTCTGAAAAGAATGTCAAATTCAAGTTTATATCATTACTGGAGTTTGTTCTGAATAAATTTTACTCGATATAATTTCAATGCATCAACTCAGGAAAAAAATTGAACTATATCAACAATACAAGCTCTATAGATATCACTAATTGGGATATATTGCACCTTTTAGCATTATTGTTACATATAATACATCATGAAAATTGAACCATTTTGAAAATTTACTATCAATTCAAAATTCTTGAACTGACATTTTATCTAACTATGAGGTACATGAAAACAATACTCTAATCAAATTCAAAACGTATACCATTAGAGTGTCCAATACTTGATGGCATAAATGTTACTGGATATGTGAATCCATATGAGCACTAGTTGATGACAAGCTTTTATCCCCATCAGTAATAAAAAACACATTGTACTTCTCAGGTAATGGAAATGTTGAAAAAATAAAGGACATTATTTATCAAAATATTAATTGTTGTTTACAACTCCAATTTGTCATGTAAAGTTTTTTGAGTTATTGGTTCAAAGCAACAGAGGGTATGGATATTACCTCTTGATAATAAATCAGATCTCTCGTTAATGTGATCGAGGAAGATAATGCATATACATGCATTCAACAAACTTACAGAGATCCTCCCACATCGGGATCTTCATGCTCCACATTGTCCACAACAAGGGGCCCCCAACAACAACAACAGGTGGAGAACCTCCCCATAGCAACAATGAATAGAGGAAGGTCATCGGTTGTCACAGAATGAGGTTCCTCGCACTACCTACAGATCTGAGGGTCCCCACGATGGTGCAACGATGCTCAACGACGCCCCTGGATATCACAGAAATGCTGCTCGGAATACAGCTTCTCCCATTACAAAACACACCCTCAAGTCATATAACCTACAAACATGTCCTAAGGAAGAGAAAGCCATAGATCTTACCTCCAACGTCCAACAAACAAGTTGTCAAGAGCCATGATTTCCATCGCTGAAAGAAGATGAGCAGCCTCCCTAGGAGGGAATGGGTTTCTACCTTGAAGGGAAAAAAGGGTTTCTGGCGGTTTTATTAGAGCTTGAAATTGGAACGACGGGAACCCATTTTTTTAGAATGTAATGGACGTTTCATCCAATAACATCCAGCTATATTTGCCATATATGGATGTTAACAATGCAACGTCACTAGAGATTATATGTGTCGACGTTAGGACTAACGTGTACGGAAAATGGACCTAAGCAGACATTGTTGGAGCAACAATGTCGCCTAAAGTATAATATGTTGTAGTGTATATGTTATTTAATTTCCCTATCTAACTTTAAAATGAGTCAAAATCATCACCATGACGTGAAACTGATTAGATCGGTTATTGTTATCGGCAAAATAAACATCCTTCACCCACTTCTTGAAATCATTAAGACTATTGAAATGATTTTTTGTAATGAAGTTGGTCTGTTCTTCTGGCTTGGAATAGATAACGGGCTCCATCTTAGCTAAGAGAGATGAAACCAAACGGACATCAGTAAAAAGCTTTCGGAAATGCTAAAACTACTGGATTGAGGTTTTTGAGCTACAACTCTAAACTGGAAGCACTCGACCCTTTAGTGAGAAAAACTATATGATGGTATTCAGATTCTAGGAAGAGCATTCAACACTCCGATGAGGAATTTAATTGGTGGAGGCATTGGCATTGTCATGTAGAGCCTTAATGTCGATTATTGAAGTTGTCAAACAACTCAAGAATAAAAAAGAATACAACTATTATAGCAATGACATTGACTCTATACTGGAACCTATACAGTTGCTACTTCAGTACAAATCATTGTACAAAGTTGCTTTCCCCTTTTTACGTAAATGTAAACCCCAAGAATGACTCGTATTCTAAGGTTTCACCTTTTGATGAAAAAAGGAGTTACCTCTCAAAGATCGGACTTAGGGGTAAAAAAATCTCCATTCACTTATTTCTTAATGTTAACCCACTGATGTCCAAATTTTACCAGTTACCTACAAAATCTTAACGACAATATCGAACCACTAACCAAACAACTAGCTCATAATTCAAAGTTAATACATTATACGGCATCATATACTCACATCGAATGCGGGCAGCAGGGAGGAGCATCTGAACATGTGCTCTTCTAGGGGTGGAAGCTCCTCCTCCCGCACTTCACATACAAGGTGTGGTGGGTCTTCTTTCTCCTTCTTCTGAAGCTCCCCATTCCATTGCCCTAAGGATGCAAAGATCAATATAAGGAATGTTACCATTGGAGATCGCTCCAGTCGTCTTTGGTATGAAGTGGGAAGTCGTTTGGGATTCCCTCAAAGCTGAGATTCGGTTTTTTAGGTCCGGTCCGGTTCGGTTGAACCGGTCCGGGTTAACTGATTAATATGCGGTCCAAGTTTTTTTAATTAAAATACATAAACCAGCAGGAAGGACTGGAACCTCACCGGTTCCCAATCGGACCGATTGGACTGGTCAGTCCGGTCCGGTTTTTAAAACATTGGTCTTGCCTGCAAAGGGACTTGCGTGTAGAGGGTCGTTGAGTTGCATGGGGAGAGCCTTCTTTTTATACACGAAGTGGGCGGCTGGCTTTTCCTGCACATAAAGACAAAAGTGATTTAATATATGGATGGGGAATATATGCATGGGAACAAGTTGTACGTGGGGCTCATTGCACAAAGAGGTTTGGGTATTTTGCAAGAATCACCCCCCTTTTCTTCCCACATAAAACGTTAAGGGAAATAGAGAGTCAAATTGAATAAAACAATGTGGTGGCTATTGATTCAATTCAATGCTTATAAATATAAATTCAATGAAGTTTTATTTTCTCCCTTACTATAATAAATATAAATATGGGTTGTTATATTATAAAGATAATTATTTTAAGTTATATCTTGGTGATGAACATGGATAATTATCAATCTTAGTATACAATCCCACCATATAATCCATAAATAATATGTAAATAGAGATTTTCGAAAATATTTTATCCGGATATATAACCATGAATTGTCGATTTATATTGTGATTTCATATATTCTGTGTAATTAAGACAATTTTCTCCGTTGTGTGTATGGAATAAATAAAATGTAAATTGTGCGCAATTGAAGTATATAAATCAAATATTACGGTCATTCTTCTCCTAATTTAAGCATATTATACATGTATATGATGTAATTATCAGATACAAATGCAGATACTTGGAGATAATGTAGGAGAAATCATACTATCCATGTATAGTGACTTGAAATATGGATAACTATCTAATTTCAGGGTTTATACATTTTTTGCAAAAATATGTCACCTACAAATGTTGAGCTCGAGCTGTAACACTTTACACTCTCAATGAGCACAACGAAACACATTACACTCTCCTTGAGTTGGACAAAGTGTCGGTGAGCTGAATCCAGCTCCCTTGACCATTTCTAATCATAGTTCAAACCATTTGGAGCTAAGAAATGAGCTCAATGAGCTTGTATATTTCCATTTCCATGACCAGTTTTGTTTCCAGCCTTTGAACATTGAAATTAGAATTGGAATTGGAAATTGGATCAAATGAATTGTGATTTAATCCATTTAAATCACAAATCATCTAGCTAAATGGAGCCAATAAAATCCACCATATTTCATCACTCCCTCGGAATGGAAGTGTCATGGTAGATGATCCATTAAAATAAATGTAACCCTGAATATTCCCAATACTCATTCATCCTTCATATTTGAATACTTTAATAAATCTAAAGTTCAAACCTTGGTTTGATCGTCTTCTTCAAAATATATCAATTGATTTAACATTTTATAATTGGACAACAATATTAATCATATACTTTCCAAGAGCATATATTAATATCTCGAATTCATATATTATTTCATAAACAAGATGATCATGCTTGGAATTCATTTTGGCCCTAGAATATCTCATTAGTGAGCTATATCTCACCGTTCATCAACTATGCACCTGTATGATTCCTTCAAGAGATCGTACATCTCATATGACTTCTTATGCACACCAACATGCCTGTATACGGACATTGACTAGGTTTCCAACCTATTGGTCTGTCAAATGTGCATACTCAGGCATATAGATGCATATATGTCTCAGGTCAGAGGATGTACGCACGATCGTGACAGTTACGGTTCAGGTCTTAGTTTATCTCGGCCTCATCAAGTCAACTCTTTGACTTGATTATTCCAACACTTTTGTATCTCCATTCCTATGTAGAGGCCCGCATCAAGGAGTCAGTTGGAAATCAGTCTTTAGATAAAGATTGTCATCTCTTTCTCAAACTAGAGATGTATATTGAATATCACATGTTGGAAGTCAGTTGTGTCCTCCCAACTGCATGGTATTCAATATGACCATGGTACATAACCCTAATTGTATAAAGGGACCTTAATAGAAAAGTGCATTATTCATTCATTTCATTTCAGATGGACATGATAAAATAATAACTTTTATTGTATTAATGGATCGTCAAGGGCTTACAAGTCCAACAGTCTCCCACTAACCCTTAGAACCATTCATGTACATCTCTCAACTACATATTCATAACATGCTGGTTGAAGACCTTTTGGGTCAATGGCTTGGTTATCGGATCAACAATGTTATCGACAAAGGCAACTTTCGTGATCGTGATATCACCATGCTTTTGGATCTCTTAGATGATGTGATATTTCCTCTCCACAAGTTTGCTTCTTTGATGCCATCGGGGTTCCTTCGCTTGCGCTATGGCACCCGTGTTATCGTAGAGCAATGGGATGGGAGATTCTGATGAGGAAACTACACTAAGTTCCTGAACGAACTTGCGCAACCACACAACCTCTTTAGCAGCATCCGAAGTGGTTATGTATTCTGCTCTGGTGGTTGAACCGTGGTGTCCTACTTCTTGCTTCTCCAGCTCACAACACCATCGTTCGACACGATAAGAACCATGAGGTTGACTTCCTATCATCAATATCTGATTGGAAGTCTGAATCAGTGTACCCTAAGACTTGGATATTATTATCTCCATATACCAAGATGTAGTATTGAGTTCTTCTTAGGTACTTGAAGATTCTCTTCACTGCAGCTTAGTGCTTCTCTCCATAGTAGGATTGGTAGTGGCTTACCACTCTCATTGTATGGTAGATATCTGGTCTAATACACATCATAGCATACATCAAGCTTCCTACAGCTGATGCGTAAAGGCATCCGACCATAGCTTTCTTTTCCTCAATAGTTTGAGGAGCCATCCCTTTAGATATGTGAACACCATATCTTAAGGGAAGGAAGCCTTTCTCGGAATTATCCATACTGAATCTTTTCATGATCTTTTTGATGTATTATTGTTGTGACAGTATCAATATCCTCTTTTATTTGTTTCTGAACAATTTCAAACCTAAGATGTAAGAGGCTTCTTCGAAATCATTCATCTCAAAGGTATTGAATAGTCAGACCTTAACACTGGTCATCATCCTTGTATCATTCCAATGATAAGGATGCCATTTACATAAAGTACAATGAATATTATGGCGCTCTCACTGAGCTTCTTGTACATATATGGTTTATCCAGATTCTACAGAAATCATAACTCCTTATGGTTTCATCAAATCGGATGTTCTAACTACGAGAAACTTGTTTGAGACCATAGATGGATTTCTTTAGCTTGTACACTTTTCCTTCATCGGCTACGAAGCCCTGGGGATGCTCCATATAGATGTCCTCTTCGATTTCTCCATTGAGAAAAACGGTCTTGACATCCATATGGTAGATGTCATAGTCCAGGTGTGCAACTATGGTGCCATAATGGATTTAAGCATAGCCATGAGAGAGAATGTCTCATCGTAATCGATGCCTTCTCTCTGTGTGTAACCCTTGGCTACTAGTCATGATTTGAAAATCTTTTCCTTCCCATTGGGTCCCCTCTTTTTCTTAAAGATCCATTTGCAACCAACGGGTTTGACCCCTTTAGGTGGATCTTTGGGGGTCCATACACCATTCTTGTGCATGGAGTCTATCTCAGACTTCACTGCTAGCATCCAGCTATCCGTGTCACGATCACCCAAGATTCATCAAATAAAGTTGGATCATCATCAGCTCTTCTGATACATAGGATCTGTACCGTTCAGGTTGTCTTACAACCCCAGAACTCCTTCTAGTAGGTACGGTCGTGTCATTTTCAGCTATCTCTTCAATTTGTGGTATAGGAACTTCATCGGTCTCACTAGATTCGATTAGTTCCTTGAATTCATTATTTTCTTGACTTCTAAGGAATTCATCTTCCAGAAACTTGATGTCTCTAGAAACAAATACCTTTTGAGTATTAGGATCATAAAGTTGGTATCCAATACCGTTCTTTACGTATCCAATGAAGTAGCACTCTCTAGTGCGAGATTCCAACTTGCTTGCATCCACATTTTTAGCATGGACCAAACAATCCCAAATCCTCAAGTGGTGTACATTTGGCTTAGGACCATACCAAAACTTATGAGGAATGTTTGGTACAGATTTAGATGGAATCTTATTTATGACATAAACTGCAATCTCTACTGCATGTCCTCAGAAACTGAGAGGTAAGTTTGCTTTATTCATGATTTATCTTACCATATCCAACATAGTTCTGTTGCTTCTCTCTACAACTCTGTTGAGTTGAGGAGTATATAAAGGAGTTATATTAAAAATAATTCCTCTTTTTTAAGGTATTCTTTGGATTCATCTTAGAGGTATTCACCACCTTAGTTAGATCGAATATATTTTATCTTCTTTCATGTTTGGTTCTCAACCAAAGCCATGAATTCTTTGAACTTTTCAAAAGTTTCATGTTTGTGATGTAATAAGAAGACAAAACCATACTGTGAATGGTCATCAATGAAGGTCACATAATATCGTTGTCCATTTCGAGTCACAGTACGAAAGGGATCGCATGCATCAGTATGTATCGGGTCTAATATACCTTCACAACGTTCACCTTTCTTAGAGAAGGGTTTCCTGACTATTTTTTCACGAATACAATGTTCTCAAGTTGGTAAATCACAGACTTCTAGGAAATTTAGAGGTCCATCCTGTACCAGTCTATTGATTCTATCAAGAGACACATGTCTAAGTCTTTGATGGTAGATCATAGCTAAATGATCTCCATCCTCCCTCGATCATTTAATGGTTTATCATTAATAGTGTTACTAATATTCACGACACATTCATGCATGTTCAATTCATAGAGTCCACCTGGTGTTAGAGAACCATATGCTATAAAATTACCATAACGATTTATGATAAGTTTATTACAGAAAATGAAAGTTTATCCATGTTTAACCAGCTTAGATTCATATAGTAAGTTACTTCTAACATTAGGTACATAGAGATAATCTCTAATATCAAGGACTCTCCCACTAGATAATGATAGTCTACAAGTTCTAATGGCGATCACTACAATGGTTGTATCATATCCCATCTGGATGACTATCTCCCCTTCATCAAGATTTAGAGTGTCTTGAAACATATGCAACTAATTGTATTCATGTACAGAAGCATCAGAAACAACAATCTAACTTCCTTCTTGTCCTACGAGTAAGTTTATTTCAATGATGAATGTATATTTCTTATTTGACAGTGTTATAATTTTGTCCTTCTCTAAGGACTCTATATAGTCTTGATGGTTATTCTTCCAGAATCCTGGCTTATTGCAGTGATGGTAGATATCCATCTCTATGGGTGTCAGATGTGTTAAAGGTTCAAAATATTGATTAACTGTTTGACCTTTTCTCTTCTCTTGGATCGGACCCTTCCGAGAATTACGCTTCCTCTCGTGCTTTCCTTTAACTTGTGCAACCATTGCACTACTAGAGGGAAAATCTTTCTTCATAATGTCCTCAGTGGACCTTAATGTACAAAGAGTTTGGTTCATATCTTCATAGATCTCCTTCAGATTCAGGAGGATTTCATGAGCATATTTAATGTTTATAAGTTTCTTCTGAAGCATAATGGCGATGATCCATGAATGTAGCAACGAGCAATCGAATGATCCTCGTCTCACTTCTTGTTAAACTCACATGCATCCTTTGTTTGAGGGTTCTCATACTTCACAGACGGGAACATATATGCTATGTGTTCTATCTCAGGTACACGTTCCAAATTATGGATCCAATCTGAATAATTTGGATCGGTCAAATTAAGATGGGTTGAGAGATTTCATCTGAAATAAAAGAAAATAACATACACTTTATTATCTTGATTATGGAGATAAAAAATGATATTTTTTAAATCAAGAGGTCTTGTATTTTTGTACTTTGAAATGTTTTCCCTTATAAGCTTTTAAATTATGAGGTGGGCTAACCAAAGGCCTCACTATGAGATATGAGTTTCCTTTCCATTTTCATTACACCCCAATAATATGATAAAATGCAACTACAATGAAAGAAGCGGAGACTCTTTCCAACCTACAAGTCCAACTTGTATTCTCAGTCCGGTCTTCAACACCCACACCCGCACATATATGGAGTTAGCATATTATCGATTAAACCAACCGTCAATGAACGAATATCAATTAATACTATGTGCAATCCAATTCCGTCTCAATAATATGGGAACAACATTGGGGTCACTGACGGGCCCTAAATCCAACCTCTTAAGAGTGTAATTTTAACACTTCTAGTGCCATTGCAATCGGCCGAGTCGGATGCATCAAAGATCGCTTGATTTTAAAATAATCAATCAAAATGAAGCGGACGATTTATATATTACTTGGGCAAGTCCAAGGTCGAACTCAGGGACACGAGCCTCTTAAGTATTATTTAGACTCTATTACCTAAACTAAGTATTGAATTAAAGATTTGTAGGTCAATCAAAGCATGAAGACAGAACACGATGCATAAAGAAACATGAGAAAATTCTTTTTTATATTTGATTTTTTATGCAAGGAAATTGAAGGTTAGAATGATGCAAATATGCCTAAATCAGATATAATCAATGAGCAATAAATATGTAAGCAAGTTCAAAATCCATTTACGAAGCAATATGCGATAATGGCATGATGATCATTTAGCAAGTGACTGTGAGTGTTTTTAAGAGTAAAAACATTACAGATTTTTAGTTTTGCTATTTTTGTATTTTTTATTTATTCCATGATGCTGCTATAATAAACAAGGATTTGTCTTTTTTATTGACATAAGTTTAAGAAAGGGGGTTAATAACCGTGAATTAATGACATGAAACTAGGTTTCATCAGTCACTATGCATAAGGCTTATCTCTTTCCGAAAACGAAGAATATGGTCCATGTGAATTTGTATTCCGGAATCATAACTATGCATGAGCATCTCCAAAAATACAACCCATGGCGACGGAGTCTCCATAATGACGGAAGACCATGGATGTCATTATATGACTTAGTCCATATCATGTTTAAATTAATGATTAATCATTTCGAATCATATTCTCATGATTATTTTAAGAGATAGAGTCGGGACACATGCTTATTATCTTATTTTTAATCCAATTAAAACAATGACACTTAAATATGTCCCAACTAGGGATTGATCCTTTTATGCATTTGATGTTACCATATAGTATTAGACCCTCGCATAGTATAATTTAATGTTCCAATTTTAGTTGTTAAAATACACCATGACTCCCCATGCCACCTTTCATCGAAACGGATTCAGCCAGATTGGATAGATAATACTACATGGGGCGCTCCCATTATAAATGTGGCTCAGGATACTAATTAAGTAACCCATTAGAATGTCCACGGCCTAGACACCTTAACCGAATCAATTCGAGACAACACTAATGAGGTTATATCGATCTTTTGACCGTATGTGATATTATATATTAACTCTTAGACGTTTTAGGAATTAAAACTCCTTTAATTTCCCACAATGTCTAGCAAAATAATATAGAAACTTTTTGAATTCATAAACTTCATTTAATTTCAAAATGTCTAGTGTAACAATCTAGACAATTCTTTGAATCAAAACAATTTCAATTGCAAAAGATGTCTAGTGCAACAATCTAGACTATTCGTGAAATCAATCAAATTAATTCCATAATTTCTAATTACATTGTAAACATTCAAGTATATAAATAATCATGAAAAACATGGAATAAAAAATATTTTTTAATTTATTGTATATATTCAAAAATAAATAAATAATGGTTTCATATTCTAACTTGCAAGTTGCGACCATCACACTTCAAATTAGAAGACATCATATAACTTGGACTTAAAATTCATTATGACCTCAAATATTTTCAAAATATTAGATCCAACTCATGATGTCAATATATAAAATACATTCTCATAATTTTTTGAGTCTCAAAATATGAGAAATAAGTCAGTTAAAACTATCGAGTCATCTTCTAACTCTGCCTATGAAGAAATCCAATTTCTAGAGGTTGCACGGTCAGAATTGCTCGAATTTTTAGCATTAATGAGGACTTGATCTTTGACTTATTAATAAGTATTTTATTATGTTATGTGGCCCAAAAATAAAATCCAAAAAATTAATATTTCCTTGTTACAGTCTTTGGTCGAAATCAGAGTCCGCGATACTTTTAACATTCGAATCTTCTCGTGTTTGTCACCAACAATTGGTGTATCTTTTGAGTATGAGTCCAGACCTTCTAAATGTCCATATATATATCCCAAAAATATATTTAAAATATGGGAGAATAGTAGCAACTTTGAAATTTGCCAAATCATTCAAAACGTTAAAACTACCGTAAGACTATGTACCCGATAATCGGGGTAATCTAACCTATTGTTTATCGGATTTGAATACAGTACAAATCCTCTAAAATAAGGATCTTATACAAATTGAATGAAGTAAAAAAACTTCTATGCATCATGAAAATGAGGAATATTTAGAAAATATTTTTGCCAAAATAATCTTATTTCATCGTATGAACTAGAAAATGTAGCACACCAATTTGTGCATTCAAAAAGTAGAAATTATAAGGAAGTAATTTCTAAAATAATTTCTGATATTCACGATGACTAAAAGAGATAGATCAGGGTTACCTATTGAAGTGTGAGTTTTTAAACGAAGAAACCTCCCGAATCAAGTCTGGTCTGCAGAGGTCTCTCTTGTGGGGTGCGAAGATGAATCATGTTGCTTCTCACGAACCCGGACGTCGACCAGAGCAACAAGAGAGAGGCGTAAGAGAGATGGAGACTCTTAAGACACTTCTATATCACAAGGGGCACACAATTTCTATGGACTATTGCTCTCCAAAATTGTGTTGCAAAAGAGAAGGCCTTGCCCTCCTTTTATACTTACACCACATGTCCATGTAGTCTCTTGGATTTTAAATCAAGAGCTTAGAGCAAGTTCTAATTCAATAAGGATTATATCATTTTTATCTCCAATTTAATTAACAATAAATAAGCAACAACTTATCTTAACTAAAATTAGTTAATGTTATTATCTTTTTATCTATTAATTAATTAACTTGATAATCTCATTATCAAAATTGGAGAAACTATGGAATTAATCCTCAAAGCTTATGAATCATATTCATGAGTCTAAAAATTAAATGTAAATCCAATTTACATCTACAAATTAACGTGAATCAACTTCACACAATGGCATGCCTTGGAATATTATGTAAATCATATTTACAATAATATTTATATGAATCATATCCATATAAATATTAATTATTGTGAGTCACTATTTACATTAATTAATGACATATATTTGTAAATCTTATTCAAAAAAATGTCCTTATGCAATAATAACTATTATTGTTACAATACCAACATCAATAAGTATGAATTCTAATCCAATTAGGACTCATGAGATACAAATACAGATACTTGGAGATAATGTCGAGGAGATCATATTATCCATGAATAGTTACTTGAAATATGGATAACTATCCAATTTTAGGATTTATACCATTTTGAAAAAATCTATCACCTACGAATGTTGAGCTCGAGTTGTAACACTTTACACTCTTAGTGAGCACAACGAAATGCATCACATTCTCCATGAGCTGGACAAAGTGTCGGTGAGATGAATCTAGATTTCTTGACCTTTTCTAATCATAGTCCAAACGATTTGGAGCTAAGAAAAGAGTTCAAGGATCTTGTATATTTTCATTTCCAATACCATTTCTGTTTCTAATATTTGTATATTGAAATTAGAATTGGAATTGGAAATTGGATTCAAATGAATTGTGATTTAATCCAATTAAATCACAAATCATCTAGCTAAACGGTGCCAATAAAATCCATCATGTTTTATCACTCTATCAGAATGGAAGTGTCATGGTAGATGATCCATTACAATGCATTCAAATTCATTCCATTTCAGATGGACATGATAAAAACAATAACTTTTATTGCATTAGTGGGTCACTGAGGGCTTACAAGTCCAACAATTTAATACAACTAACAGAGAGCAAGAGTCGGAGCGCAGGGGACGGAGGTTTGAAGAGTATATTATTCCGTGAGATAGGCATTGCTTGTTGCTTGTTCTTCCCTAAGGTCAAGCTAGGTCTCTAGAAGGTGGATGCAAGGCTTAGTGAGCTTGACAAGTCCGATAAGGGACAATTACTGAGGCCTGGCAAGGTCAATATATAGTCATTTTGGTAATTTTGACACGATCCTAGCTATGGGTAAAAATTATTTTAACACTTTCCTTTAAAAAGCTTGATTTTGTACTTGCTGTACATTACGGAGCCATCATTGTAAGAAGATCTTGGAACAGACATACATATAACATAGAATGTTTCGAAAGTTTCTTGAATACGGAGGAAAGTATATGTGCTATCTTGAAGATTTGGTTTGAACATCCATTAATATGAATAATCTATGAACCAATTATGTAAGAAATTCTCTGACACATGTATTACGGTAATATAAGTATTTATAATGTGTTTAATAAAATTGCATATTTGTAATGATCTGTATGAAAATACAAGAATGCAAATAATTAAGTTCCAAGGAAATGATATTATATGACGGCTTAATATACTTTGCATATGCAATATCAAGTTTATGCTCATATATGTACTAAATTATGCGTTTTAGGAGTGGTAATATTATGATGTCATATTAAATTTGAAGCTAGTATATCATTTAGGGATAAGCTGCCTAAAAAGAGCTTTGTTCATTTTTTTTCATAGTCAATCTAATTCTAACCAAGTCAATCTACATAAAAAAGATACCATATTGAATATTTGATAAAGATCTTGAACTTCATTTTAGTTCACGTTCATGACATTTGTGCTCCATTAATTCAAGTGCAATAACAACCATGTTTATGTTAATTGTTGTAGTTGTTTTGGGCTTTTGAAGTAGAACGCTTCATTGAGGAATGGAAAAGTTGTGCCTTGATATGAGAATCACAATTGCTCAAATTTTACTCCATTTGAATACTTGCATTATGATGCTCTTTTTCCTGTCCTTGAAAATTCTTTTATTTCAAAAAATAAAACATTGATAATGAAATATCATTTAATTTAATTTAAGACATATAAATTAGTTTTTCTGCTACACTTTTTCTATTGTTTTCTTTGTGTTTCTGTTATGACTTCGCCTTTTGTTTTAACTCTTATCTCTGATCTTCCTACTAATCAATGTTTTTATTATCTTAATTATCTACACATGTTTAAGGTATTTCATTTGAATGCGCCACCGATAACTTGTTTATCTTCTCCCCATTTACACATGTTTAAGGTATTTCATTTGAATGCACCACCGATAACTTGTTTATCTTCTCCCCATTACAGTTTTTTAGTGCTACAGTTTTTTACATAACTTGTTTATCTTCTCCCCATTACAGTTTTTTAGTGCTACAGTTTTTTACATATAGTTTTAAGCACATGTTCAAGGCATTCTCTAAATTGTTAGGCTGCAATTTTTCTTGTCTTGTCCATATTTGACTATATTTGATTCATAGATATAATTATTTGACTAAAAACAATAACTAGTTTATGATTATTTGCATCATTTTATGGTATTTGACACTTATATATTGGTGATTAGCACTATCCTATGCTAACTTTTTTCATCAATTGATATTGTTCTAAGTTCTATAAGAAAATATGCAACTCCACTTTCATTATATAAATCTGAAAATTGTAAATTTCTATATCTATTTTTTATAAAAATGAAAAAATGGATACAACCGCACGTACCATGCATATGCCCCCGCTTTTTGCTTATTCACTATTCAGTTACATATCTGAATGCATACACATACCACCTATTCAATTACATGTCTGAACGCATACACATACCACATTCATGAACCTTGGCTGCGGAAATTCCTCTAATACGCTCATAGTAATCCACAAGTTGAACGATCTCGTCGAGCAAGAGATATATGATGCAACCACTTGTTAGAAAAATAGTGACTTTTTCAAATCCAAGCTAAATATCGTTAGTTAGACCTTACTGTGTAGTCGAGTGGACATCTATGTTTGTTGATGAAATGTCTAGTAATCTGATAGTACCATGGCATGTTATTGTCAGTAACATCGCATATCCCCGGGTTGGATGAGTATCGTGTGATAAATCCCAGCTTTATCATTTTTATTTGTATTTAGTATCCCTCTTACTTAAACAATTCAATAACATTAATGAATAATCAGTATAATTTAATAAATAACCTTCTATAAATAATTAACACTAATTAAATGTACACAAATATATTATTGTGCTCATTATTTTATGTATTTTCTTATTATTAAAAATCAAATAAAAATTAGTTTAATATTATATATACTTAATTTAACGATAAACATAAATAAAAATATAATAAATAACAAAAGAAATTAAAATAAGTATTTTTAATACCTTAAAATACTTACAAAAATAATACTATGAAAATATGATGTATTTTCCTTTTGAGTTCAACCTGAAAGTTCTAGATCTCAAGAAGATCTACAAGTTTCATGTTGAACACTTTTTGTTTAACAACTATAATTATTATATTTTGATTTTATACTATTTTCCTATTCTTTTAAATCTGATTGGACCATGTGGCGCCACCTCCTACTGTCACGTGACCCGACCCCATATCCACTCCCGCCTTCTTCCTCCATTATCTGATCATTAAGATCAGACGATTGCAATTCAACCAAGCCCGCTCTTATCCACAACCCTTAATCAAATGATCACATCACATCTGAACCATTCCCACATGTTTAGATCTCCACCGTCTAATCCCATGATCATATGGTTGCAAAATCGCCTTCAACCTCCGTCCCCTTCTAACCCTAACTGACGCGAGCTCTATAACCTCCTAACTTCCCATATTTTTCCCAACTACCTCAGGCGACCTCCCTCATTGATTCCTCCACCAACCTCTAGTCCTAACTCCCCTTCACCTCATGCTAACCTCCATCTCTGTTAACTACCTCACTTGAACCACCTATGGGCAGTTGAAACCACCATGGTAACCTATTGGAACCACACCACCTAACCTTTAAATATTCCATCACCGACGAGGTTTTGCTCGATCCACCATTACAAGAGCCAAGGCCTAGTCCTTCTTCCTCCTTTCATGACAAGGGAGTAAGGAATCGAGGTGGCCACAATGACCTTCGGCATGGTGAGTCCCATGGTTTTAGTCCGTGCTACAACATCTTCGAGATGATTGTTCAAGCTTTCCATCATGTCTTGATGGATCAAGTGACGATCGAAGATCCATCTTGGTTCTTGGCCTTATCCCTTTGATTGCTGACGACTTAGCTTCAAGGTTAAGGTAATGTAGGTTTATTTCTTCTACAATTTTGTGTATTTTTCAAGTTTTATACATATGTATTCACCCACATCGAAAAATCTGTCAACCTTTACCGAGGACCAGAGATTCTCATAGGAGGTTCTACACATCACCCACCTTATTCCAGACCTTAGTCCATCTCGCCCCCTTCTCTCCATCATCTCGGCGAAGGGCCCAACACAGGGCTCCATTTCCTTTATCCTACAACCCTCCATTTCACTCACTACACGCATACACCTTCTTTAAATATGCCTTGGCTATGCTACTCTAACCTATGCTGAACTATTGATTCATTGGCTGGTGCTTTTGATGTTGTTCCATTCTAGAGGAGCTTTTCCGATGATGTAGCATCAACACATCATTTCAAATGTCGTCAGAGCTTCCCCTTTATTATGAGATCCACAAAGCCTCGTTGACCTTTAGACATCACATAGTAGAAAGGAGGAGCATCAAGGACTTTACCGGAGCTCTACTTGCTCCATCGCAGCAAGGAGGAGGAGACCACACTGCGAAGAGAAGATACCGTTTGATCTTTTGATAGGATGGTCCACGGTGTACCCGAATCTCCAGTGGCAAAGCACTTGCCTCGGTGGGATCGAGCCACATCCAAAGCTCTTAGGCCACTCACGTGGCGTAGGCTTACTACATTCGACCAACCTAGACATGAGCTTAGCCGTGTATGCATAACGTGTGCAGGTTTGGGCATTTTACAACCTAGCATCGTCGATTATTTAGTATTACATTCTAGTCCTTCCAGGGAACGTAACATACATTATGCTCTTGGGTATTATGTGTCCAAGATCAGCCGAGCTTCCTAATTTGCAAATATGTCCTTGTGCACCTAGAATCTTGCAGATAAGCCCTTGCAGGTTATTTTATTTGCAACTTCATCCTTCATGTTCTAATTTGTAATATAAGTTATTGTTTTATTCATGTTTTTATTATGGTTATGCCCCAAGACCATTCATTGAATAACACGAACATCTTAGCTCTGATTGATGTGATTTCAATTACATTGCGAAGCTTAATTAATTATTTTCATATGACAAAGATTTATTTCTATTTGATCTATAAACCCTATTGAATTAATTAAAGATAAATATTGATTCTATTCATTCTTATGTAAAAGCCATTTAATTAATTAAGCTTCACTTTAATACATCAATGGACCTTATTTGAAATTACTTTCATTACTTGAGTTGTATAATTAATTCAGAAGCATAGTTTATGCACTTATAGGGATGTTTGTATTTAGGTGCATTTTGTTCATTTTATTGATTATTTAACTTTCTTAAAAATCAAATAAAAATGCTTTTCATTCATTTTGTTTATGTTTTTCATAGTGTTGTATTCTTTGACTTAAATAGCATCTTAATTGCTTATCCTAAATGCCTAAGATTTAATTAATTATGTTGAAGCTCGTGTCCTTGAGTTCGGCTCTAGACTTACAAGTTTAAATATTTACCCAAGATACTCCTCGAAGAATTATCTGCTCGACTCTGATCGATGTTTATTTGGTTTTATTATAACGACACAATTAAGACAGTCAAATAAGTGTTCGTCAGATGGCACCATTGTCGGGGATGTAATCCCTGCCGATATTCCATAGTCTAAAGTTGATAACATAGAACTCTGCATGACACAAGGAAGATGCATCGAGGCATCGCAAGACATTGGGATACCTTGCATCGCACCAAACTATGGTATGGCACAATTTGTACTTTGGAACTTGACAATAAAAATAAATCAATAGCACTAATGTTATGTGCAGTTCTTGCACGTAGGAGTGCTAATTGAATCGAATACTTTCAAAATTACCAGGATAAAAATTAATTCATTTTAATTTTTTGAATCTGAACTCAAATCGAAATTTAAATGAATTTGTAAACTTGAATTTAGATTCAATTCATTTTGAGTTTCAGATATTCAAATTCGATTCATTTTATTTTGAAATTGAAATGTTCACTTATATTATAGCTTATGTAAATTATTTATTAAAGAATTATACAGTTTCTAATATTTCATTTTATAATTCTTTTGTAATTAAGATTAAGCTAGGTTAAAAACTATATAGTCATAAAAAATTCTGATGAATAATATATAATGTATAAAATATCTAATTTTTTATTGATATTAATGTTTTTCAATATAAATTTACTCTTTTTATATAATGAAATTAATATACAATAAATAAAATTATATATTACTTACCGATGGGATAGAATATTCTTGATAGAGTAGAGGAGACCATTAGGATAATGAACTATAAATGCGGAGCCTGAACTACTAATGAGCGAGTGGTTAGTAGCCTTATGAATCTTCTCTCATTCATGTCCTTCCTCACTCTAAGTTCAGGATGGAAAATACTACATCCCCTAGGAAAAATCCGATCCTTCATTTGTTGTCCAATCGTCAATTGTGTTAATCCACTACATCTCAACTCATACATGTCCTTTCCCTCATTTCAACTGAATTAAATATAAGTCTAAGGCAAGGTTAAGTATCGGTTGTCCCTTTTATCCTCCCTCCAGTATCCCTTCATTCTTTACCGAGACCTCCTCTAATCAATAGGAAGGATTTGTCTAATTAGGGTTCCCCTAAATAAGTCCCTAGTGAGATGGTTTCCTTTCATGAAATAACCTAAACTTCAAGTTTTTTAAACTACGCTTGTACCATTCCTCCAAGGAGATTACCAGTACAGAACTAACCACCTGTTGTTTCATTGATTTGATCATGATCGTAGCAACCAACTCTTGTTAGTTAGATGGGAAATTCTTGAAGTTTAGATGATGTGATAAGAATAAAGGGTGAGTAACATAACGGGGAGAGGAGGAATCTGAGTTGGACATGCTAGAGAGAAAAGCTAAGCTTGCCATGAACCAATATGTGATCCCTAATTGACCTAATCAATCCACACAACTCGTGTCTGGTACTTCAATCTTTTAATCTAACAATGTGAGGAGCCTAAACTCTCATACCCTCGAAAATAGACAATATTATTCGGGATGTTCTGGATTCATCATCCAATCATGTTGACACCTACTACTGAACTCGCTAGATTAATTATCTTCCTCGATTGAAACTAAATAGAAAAGTCTATAAAAAATCCAAAACCTTAGATATCGTGAGTTGCTTGTTATATTCTAAAATAGTTTCCATGCAGAGAGAAGATGCATGAATAAGAACATCCCCAAGCCTAATAACCTTGTCGAGTAAATAACCCCTCTAATTGGACGAATGACTTGAGTCCACCTACTGAGAGCTACAAATTTCTTCGGGACAAAATCTGACTAAAAAATTGAATTTTTGCGGCATGATTTCTTACTTTGAGAGAAATCCAAAAAAGGTTTAAAGTAATATATATATAATTGATTAAGAACATCCAGAAGATGGTTAAGGGAGTAAAATAGGTGGGGTAGAAAGTCTCCTCCTTTGATAATCGATGTAGTGGTGATGGATGAAGAACAAAGCAAGCACAAGATATGATCCAATAAGACTAGACTTCTTACGCTCAACCTTGAAGAGAATGACAAGGAATTCAAGTGCAGAAAGTTGGAGTCTGTTTTTCTAAGGGTTCGTGGATAGTACCATGACTATAGTGTATAGGCGATGCCATTCCAAACAAGGCAACCTGAAATTTATAATAGGAGCAGGGAACGTGTTATGTTACTATTACATGTTGAAAGATAATACCAAGCTCCTTAAGAAATTTAATACAAAGTGGTCTTATTATTTGAAATAAAAATAATAACAACAAATAACTTAACAAGATAAATCTCCTCATGCATCACGAGATCATCAATATCTTAAAACTAGATACATGAATCGCACGAGATTTGAAATATACGAAGTAACAACTAACATAATAGTGGGAGGAACCTCACTAATGCCATCTTGACAACGATAGTTGTTACCATGGTATGTATTGCAATAATATAAAGTGAAGAGGAAATACCCAAATAGGCCACAAATTACAATACATGAAGCAGGAACTTGACATAATGTGGCTAAGTTTTAACTTTTAAAGAAGTGGTACCATCATCAACCTAAGATTGTTGGATCTTTAATGTATAATGAAAAGTGAAAGAGAAATTATATGCATACACATGCATGCAACATGCATATATTCGTACATGCATTACATGCATGTACGTATGTAATATGTAATAGGTACGTACATACATGTATACACACATGTGTTCATATGTAGCGTCCGTCCCCCTAGGATCTAGGTACTCGGCAAACTGATTCCACACACGTACATTCCACATTCTAAATCACATGATATACATATAAGCAGGAGAAAATAACACAAAATACTTGAAGTTAAAATTTACCATCCATTCATAACATGTCCGTTATTACATTTCATTATAATCCCATCCATATTCACAAAATTATTACATGTATGCATCAAAAAGTATGCTCATACATACATGATATATCTCATATCTCTCAACAAAATTACAAGTAAAATAAATCAGTAAAAACTACAATATTGTATCATAAGAAAACCATGTAGCTGCACAAAAGAAATAGCTTCAAGTCGTTCTTTGTTCCGTTCTCTGTTGAGAACCTATGGATCCAACACATAGGTCGGTTATGAGCAAAGTTACCCAGTACGATATAAAATGTATAACAAGCGAGGTACTAAAGAAGTGTACAAAAGAAATTACCGGGAAAAATTGATCTCACAAGAAAATACAACTCTAATCATTTTTGTTGGATATGAGTAACACGAGCTTCATGGATAGTCGGTGTTCTTGGTTTGTATGAGGCCTCACACTATGAATCTAAGGCAAGAAGAATGCCTTAAGGATGATTTGCCTCCATAGGCAAGCGGTGGGGTACAATGAATCCTAACTAAGTTCCCAACGTGTCCACTTAGCTCCACTTCACAAACTGTATTTTTGATTCCCAATTAAGATTCAACACAATAATCATCATGAACCATCCAAGTCCACTACCCACGTGTAAGAGTCCATCGTGACATAGAACATGAGCCAGGGCATAGATTACCGAGATCATTCTTATCGTAGTCTGAATCACCACGACTAACCCAGTCCTCCTTATGCACATGAAGTTTATATTTCATTCCCAACTTCATTAGCCATATTTTTAAGAACTCCCATCTTAGCGCTCCGACTCAGAATTTTTGTGTTCTTGGACTCATTGGAAATGTCTCAACGATCTATTCACGATGAAATGCTCAATCAAAATTTTTAGACATTAGAAAAGAGCGGTTTTTACAAACAAGATCGTGTCCTATTACAAGGGGTCTCACATCATAAAAATCTCAAAAGAAGTCTCATCCTCGAGACTTAATACGATTATAACTGACTTCCAGCCCTGAACTTAATGTATAAAATTTGAAGAGGATTGAAGCCATAAAAATCTTAAAAGGAGTGAAACCCATAAAAATCTTAAATGAAATTTGACTACGATTTCGATTCCATACCTGCAAATAAATGAGGATACTTCTCCCTCATATCCGCCTCAGCCTCCCACATCGCCTCCTTGACGTTTTGACTCTACAACAGGATTTTAACTAAAGGGATCTCCTTTCACCTCAACCTCTTGATCACATGTTCCAATATCTGAACCGACTCGTCAAGGAAGGAGATGTTCGACTCAACCATCAAGTCCTCGTAGCTAACCACATGCCTAGGATCTCGGATGTTCTTCCGAAGATTTGACACATGGAACACGCCATGAATGCCCTCAAGGTGTAAGAGAATGGCCACTCTGTAAGCCACCTTCCCAACTTGGGCCAAAATCTCAAATGATCCCACAAAGAGCAGTGTAAGCTTGCCTTTAACATCGAATCACTGAACACAACTCATTGGGGATACTCTAGGAACATGAAGTCCCCAACCTTCGATCATGAGGAATACTTCAAACACACAAATTTGGTTAAGAAATCAATTTTTATGATATGAATGTAAGAAACTATACATGAAACTCAAGGTCTCGACGCCATTGGTCAGTGTAGCTCTTCTGACGGCTTTATGAAGTCAACAATCTTTTCCCGACAGTCTCTACAAATCTAGAGGTCTCCTCTATGATTTTTAGGGTGAACAAGGAGTTGTTACCCACCTGTTGCCAACGCAAGGGAGTGGTGCATCACCTTCTACATAAGGCATCAAAAGGTGTCATGTCTATGCTGGCATTATAGTTGTTGTTGTATGTAAACTCAACTAGTAGAAGATGATCCTTCCAAGATCCTTTCCAATCAACAACACAAGTCCGTAACAAGTCCTCCAATGTATGGATAGTCCTCTCAAAATGCACATCTGTCTGTAGATGATAGGTTGAACTCATACATAGCTCGGTCCTCGAGGCTCTCATGAATTCTCCCTAGTAATGCGAAGTGAAACATGAATCTCTGTTTGACACTACCTCCTTGGGTATCCCGTGCAGCCGAATGACACGATGGATGTATAATATGGCTAGCTCAACTTATGTACATATCATGTTGATCGGAATAAAATGGGCTGACTTGGTTAACTAGTTAAGGATCACCCATATCGCATCATGCTCGCTTGGGGTGTGTGACAATGATGTGACAAAATCCATGGAAATACTCTCCCATTTCCACACTGGGATGGAAAGAGGTTGTAGTAAACCAGGAGGTCTCCAGTGCTCTGCCTTCACCATCTAACAGATAAGGCATCAACTGACGAGCTCAGCTATGTCCTTCTTCATGCCCTCCCACAAAAAGTACTAGCGGAGGTCTCTGTACATCTTGGTGCTACCCTGTTGAACAGAAATTCTCGAACTATGCGCCTCATCCCAGGATATCTCTCCTTTGCTCCTTATCATCTAGGACACACATGGTCCTACTTCAATATAATGGATTCACAGACTCAAAATCCATCGAACTCATCCTTCAAACATTTGTTGTACAAGTCTTGGATCTTCATACCTTCCTGTTGCCCCTGGACAATCATATCCCACAAGATACTGTACTTAACCGGCATGATCATTACATCGGATGTACTCTTAAATGGATGCCACTCACTAAGTGTAGCGAGCACATCCCAAGTCTTCAATTAAATCGTTGAACCCACCATGTGTGATCGCCTGCTCCCCTTACCAGGGTGGTAGGAGATGGTACAATCGTAGTCCTACAACTGCTCCATCCATCATTTTTGCCTCATATTTAGCTCCTTCTGATCAAATATGTACTTGAGGCTCTTGTGGTCAGTGAATATCTCAAATGTCACCCCATACAAATAGTGGTGCCATATCTTTAGTGCAAAGACTACGACCGCCAACTCCAAGTTGTGGGTGGGTAGTAGCACTTATGGTTCTTCAGTTGTCATGATGCGTAAGCCACAACCTGTCCTCGCTGCATCAACATGATTCCCAACTCTTCCTTGAAAGCATCAGTGTAATCCGTGAAGTACAAGTTACCAGAAGGAAGGGTGAGGATGGACGTTGAAGCCAACCGCTCATTGAGTGTGCCGAAGCTCAACTCACATTTTGTCACTCAAGATAAATGGTGTGTCCTTAACATCAACCGGGTGAGGGGTAGGGCCAATCGAAAGAACCCTCTGACAAATCTTCTGTAGTACCTGATGAGGCCAAGGAAACTGCAGATCTCTGTAACTGTCTTGCATTGCTCCTAGGACACCACTGCCTCTATCTTGGTGGGGTCGACTGACACCCCCGCCCCTGAAACCACGTAGCCTAGAAATGCCACCCCAAAAATCCAGAACCCGCACTTGTTGTATTTGTCATACAACTTGTGCTCTCGAAGTGTCTCTAGTACAGTGCAAAAATGGGACTCGTGCCCGTACTTATCATTAGTACATAGTCGATGAATGCGATGACGAACCTGTCCAAGCACAGATGAGAGGCCCGATTCATCAAATCCATGAATGTGGTAGGTGCATTTATAAGTCCAAAAGGAATCACCATGAACTCGTAGTGACTATATCTAGTACAAAACACTAACTTCATCACTTCAGCCTCCTTGATCCTCAATTCGTGATATCCTGATCGTAGATCAATCTTGGAGAACGTCGTTGCTCCTTGTAATTGATCGAGGAGATCATCAATTCACGGGAGTGGGTAATGATTCTTGATCGTTCTCTTGTTCAACAGTCTATAGTCTATGCATAGCCTCAAGGATCCATCCTTTTTCCTCACGAAGAGGACTGGATCTCCCTATGGTGATGTACTGGGGTGGATGAATCCCTTCTCCAACCAGTCTATTTGAAACCAGACCGGATCGGCCGGTTCGACCGATGAACAGGGCATGGACCGGTCCGGTTAATCGGTTCGTGCCGGTTCGGTTCGAGTTTCCAATTTTAAGCAACCTGCCCAGTTCAACCTATTGTTTTTAACCCGATTTAACCAGGTTCAACCAAAGTTGAACTGCATTTAATTTTTAATTTATTTAAAATTTATGTTGGTGGTGAGAGTTGAACCCATGACCTTTAGTTAATAATTTCAAACTTCTAACCAACTACTCTAACACAACTTTTTGCATGCAATGGGTTTTAAATATAATTAAGCTACTATTATGTTATAAAGTAGCATGCCCAAATAATATTAATATATGTGTGTGATATGATATGTATGATATTTGATGGCACATACGAAAAAATATTTTATGTATAGTGTGAAATATATACATTGTCTATGTATTTTTTATTTATATTTCAAGTATATTTGAGTGTATATTATATATATATATATTATTTCATTTCGGTTTGACTATCCGCTTCAACCACTTTTTTCTCGTCGGTCAGGTTTAATCCGATTTAAAATAATGATGACGTCATCATCCGGTTGAACCGATTTGATTACATGGTTCAACCCGATCCGATCATTTCGGTATGATTTCTGATTCGGTGTCCGGTTCGGTTTCAAAAACATTGTCTCCAATAGCTCCTCTAGATGCACTTTGAGCTCATTGAGCTCAGCAAGTGCCAACCTGTATGGAGGGATACAGATAGGTTGTGTACTTGGCAATAGCATGATTTTGAACTATATCTCCCTTACTAGTGGTAGTCCAGGTAAGTCATCTGGAAACACATTGGGAAACTCACACACAACTCTAACATCCTCGATCATCAGATCATGTGTTGTTGAGTCTACCATGTAGGCAAGGTAGCCTACACAACCATGGTTGAGAAACTGGTGTTCTCTAAAAGCAGAGATGCATGCGATCCTGCCATCAGATGTACGCCCATCAAACTGAAACGATGGCACTCCAGGTAAATGGAGGACCACCGTCTTCCCAAAATAGTCAAAGCACATGTGGTGCCTCTCTAACCAGTCCATGCCTAAAATGATGTCAAAGTCCTCTAACTGAATCAATAATAGGAATGCGGAAATCTCATGCCAATCTATCTACACGACTACATCCTCCACTACCTGGTGGATGATAACCAATTGGCCCCCTGGTCCCTTTGTAGTCTGGGGAAGCAACCTCAATCACAGACTAATTCAATATGTGCACCATACTATGTGCAAGGAAGGAGTGTGTAGCCCATGAATCAAACAATGCATGTAAAGAAATCCCATAGACTGAAATCATACTTCAGACAATCGATCCAAAAGCATGGGCATTCTCTTGAGTCATTGCGTTCAGTTGTCCTCATGATGGTGTGTGATGAATCCCTGCTAGATCATCATTATTCTCTATTTTTATCCTTGAATAATAAGAACTTTGTGAGAAATCTTCATTAATTCCGCATCTTTGTCAAATAAACCGAACATCTATAGTTTACATATATTCTGTATATAATCTAACCCTGATTTATTATATTTATTACTAACATTTTCTTTGTTTTTCTATTTTATTAAAATCTCTAAAAATTAGATTAAATATTATGTTTATTTATCTTTGTTTCAAAAAGAAATTAAAAAGATAAAAAATATAAAAATCACAAAATTAAGTATTTTTAAATCATTAAAAATACTTGCAAAAATTTTTCATTGTACAAATGGCATCTTTTTTATTTTTGACTAACATGAAACTTGTAGATCTCATCGAGATCTAAAACTTTCATGTTTTGATATTTTTCTAACTTAGCATCCTACTATTTCTTTTCGATTTTCTTTATTTTCTTCATTTCTAAATTTTCTAGTGCAGCCACGTGGCGCCCTCTGGGCTAACCATGTGGTCGCACCTCCCTTTCGCCACCCTCCTCTATTATCGACCCTCAGATCCATTTTTTTCTACCTCAATCTCAGTCGCTCATCACACATTCTTTCTCAGCCCTCAGATCACCTCCCCAGATCTGATCTGAGTCACAACCCTCCGCCTTCATATTAGCCATCAGATGCCTCCGCATCCCATGGCCCTGCTTCCTCCACGTCGCCACTCCCCTCCTCACCGCTAGATCCCCTCTCCCTACCTAAATCTTAATCGTCCAGCACCACCTTTTCCCACCGTCAGATCAAACTCCAGCCATGCATCTAGATGGTATGCTTCCTCTCTCCCTCCAACCGTTCGATCAGATCCGATGGATCTGATCCGAACCACCCGCCCATGCCTTCGTGTGGATAGTTGGATCACTATATCCATTGGCCCACGACCATCTTCCTCCTCCAGCCCATCCGTTACGCCATGCGACCACCCGCCCCCTTCCATTTCTAGCCACTACCTTGATCTCCCTCTCCTCAATCCAAAGCCACCCCTTCAAAGACCTAACGTCTCCGATCCCCGCGCGCCACTCCATAAACTCGACCCTTGCCATAAACCCTTGCGGCAGCCGTTGCAAAACGCGTCGCCACTACCAGCAATGACCGAACCTCTCCACCTATAAAACGCCATCTCTGCCTCCTTTACACCTCGTCCACCAATCCCAAGAGTATGCCCAGCTTCCCCTGCCCCTCCGGTGATAGCAAAGGGGCAGTTTGTCGAGGCGAAGACAACTACTCCTTCGGTGTTTGACCCATGGTTTTCCAACCATGTCATAGCACCTCCGGCCCGTGAAGCATCTCATCGTGGTTGTGCGAGTTGTGCGATGACCCGATCTTTCATCTGAAGCCCGACCCAAGATGCATCCTCTATTGGCGATCGCCTCCAATCTCCAGGACATTCTTCTTCGTTTTCTCTTAATTATTCTGATGCTCACACTACATTTCACCTCCACTTGATCATCCGACGAGCTTTACCACATCACCTCCATCTTCATCGCACCCTCCGCCCGCTCTCCTCTCCTCCAGAACCCCTACCACCTCCAGTCCTTGTTCTCTGATCATGGTCGGAAACGAACCCACTAGGGAATCGTCGTCTCTGCTCCTATGCCCTCCACTGCATTTACCCCACGCTTCGATTATCACTGCTAACCTCTCCCGTAGGACCCCTTCGTCAATGGCCGGACTTTGTGCCTCCTCTTTGTCCTCCTCCATCTCCTCAGGCGAGACGCCATCGACAACTCATGACAGCCAACGCCTTCATCACCACAAATTGCCAGCATCTTCATCTGATGACGAGCGAGCTTCCCCGACCCTCAGATGCTGCGAAGAAGCTCGGAGGTGTTAGGGAGGCGCTCGTCAGAGCCCATAATCACTACTACTCCTCTGGCAAACGACGAAATACATGTGGTCATCCAACAGGACAGATCAAGCCACGTCCTCAGCACTGAGCCTCCAGGCTCGGTCGTCACTAGGTCACCAACCGAAGCACTAGAGCCCGCCACATGCCTCCCAAAGCAGCACCCCGACCAAGCCTAGCCTTGGACGTACCTAGCATGTGCGAGCCGGGTAATTTGCAGATATATCCCTGGAATTCCCCAAATTGCTTACAGGTCCTCCAAGTGTGTGCCTCACATGCACGCTTGGGGTATTTTACACAGTAGCCTTGCCGGTTGCAGGAAATTATAGAAATGCCCCCGTGCATAAAAGGGAAAATTTCATTGAGACCCCTCTGATTTTATGAAATTACAACTAGTTCCCTCTAAGGACTTATTTGTAATATTTATCTTTTATTTTTTATGTATTTTTACTACATTTATGCTCTTGCATTGTTTTTAGCATATCTTGAGGATATTAACTCCAAATCGCATGATTCCAGTTTCATTTGGAAGCTTATTTCATTGTCTATCTAATTGCATGGGGAATTTAATGTTTTGATATTGAATTAAAAAGGTTATATTTTTATGTGCTCTGTGTCTCTTATTTCTTACTTTAAGTTCCATTATTGATTCTTTAATGCTCAATTCAACTGTGAAATCGATCCTTATTTTCTTACTCAATGATTTGATTATTTCGTGGCATATTTGTATATCATTTCTCTGCTAGCATATTTTCACCATGCATCTCATCTTTTTGCATTTAAAAATCAAACAAAATACATGCATTATTTCTTGTGATTTTATCTGCATTATTGTATCACCATGTTGTCTGTACATCACATCTGCATGAAGATCTAAGATTACAAAATACATATTCATTAATTAAGTAATAATTTTTTATAAATAGACTAAGAGGCTCGTGTCCCTCTGTTTGACCTTCATAGACTTGACAAGTAAAATAACTTCCACATCTTTGAATTTGTGGTTTTTGATTGACCGAATTTCGTCTCCTATACTACTTTTTTTTATAATTAAAAAGGCGAAATTTTGATCTCATCAAATGGCGTCATTTCCGTTGACACGGCACATATTTATTTGTTTGTCAAATTTTGTTGAATCATTTATTATGTGAAAATTTTAGGTCTTCTCATTGTATTGTTTTTGCATCATTTGTTTTCTTGATTTTTTCTGACTTCTTCTTTTGGGGCAGAGCCCATGGAGATCGAGAACGCTTTATCTACATGGAGGCGCGAAGTTGGGAGCTCCCGCTGCGAGGAGCCACAAAAGAAAACAAGAAGGATTCAAGGAAGATTCGTCAACATTTCATTCATGCATTTTGTTGTAAAAACATGTATCATGTGCATCTCTAGCAGTCCTCATTTGAGCGCTCGTATGTGTAAAAAGAAGAAGAAGAAGAAGAAGAAAGTAGATCTTTTGAGGATCCCCCCAATACACACACACATGTGTCTAACTCTGTATCTTCACACACACCCCCTCCCCCTTACATCCATCACAGTGCATACCCCCCCCCCTCCACATCTGTATCTTCATCTATAAAAATTCACCACTCCCCCACCCCATCTCTAAGCTACAGACATCTGTATAAATACACCCTCTAACCCTAACCAATCACGGGTCCTTCAACCCAAATTCCACATCTGATTTAACCTAAGTATAGGGGGACTCGACTCAATCAACCTTCCCCCATCTGTCTTCTTATACTTAGGTCATTTTTGACCTAAGTATAGGGGGACCTCCGAGTCGGTTTCGCTATATCACATTGTATTTAACCAGAGCTATGGCTTCATATCACTTGTGCTATGAGGACATAGTAAAAGTTAAGTATAGGTGGGTATACCATATATTACTGTATATATACTTTAGCCACAGCTCATATGTTAAAATTTTTAAAACCTTTTTGAGCAAGGGTTTAGGTATACTGGTGAACTGATTTTTGAAAAAATAAAATAAAAATCTTTTAAAAAAATTGAGGGGCTAACTTTTTGTAAATCAAATTAACTTTATTCAAAATTTCCATAAAAAATTAAAAATTTTCTTTTGGTTGAGACTCTGACTACGAGGCTTAAAAATGAGTAGCTATTCTTCAGTGAGGCAACTACGGTCTCCCTTAGCAGAGTGGGTGTTTTAGAGGATAATATCTATGGCTCCGTCCTCAAGTAACACAGGTAGCCATCTAACGGTCCGTACTTACACTCTCAAATCCTCAAGGAATACACCAACTATTCATATGAGCTTGGGCCAGTCATTATCTCTCTTAAGAATTAAAATATAAAATTCACTAAAATCTGTAAAAATCATAAATTTACGAACTAAGGAGTTGGTGTATTCCTGACCCATTCACTATCACTCAAGGCTTGAGGATTTGAGGACACTTGATTTCTAAGATCGTGAGAGTTTGAGTTAACTTGCTAGTCATTAGGGTTTTGAAACTTAATAATCCACACTTCCCTAGTTTGAAAGATTTGAGCGCTATAGTGAACTCTTCGTCTCTACCTTCTAAAGAATATGATCAGTACATCACTTTCACAAATGCATGATTGATGAGATGAGTTGAGTTATCACTTGAGGAACTAGGACTGGTGATTTGAGTTTAGACCTGATTTAATGATGCTCGAGGATGGGATAAAGTTAATGAATGCTTCAAGAAAATTGAGTGTCAGCAAAACCCTAGCTAGTATGTGAACAAATTCGCATGCTATCTTTGATATTTACCTATGTGTCATGGTGTGATGAAACCTAATTAAATTGTTGATCAGTATGCGCTAACTTTTGGTAAAAGCGATGAAGCTAGCCAAACAATTAAATAAAATTAAAGAGAAGTTCTCTCAAAGAAAAGCCCTATAATTACAAATACAAATTCAAACGAGCTTCCACCCAAAGACGAGCGCTCTCTACCATTTCAAAGTGTCCACTTGGACTAATCGCTATCATGACCAAGGAGTCGGGCTAGCACCACAAAAGGGCCCTGCATCGTATAGTGATACAAATCTGTGTGTTGAAGGTATCTTAGATACTCAAAAGAGACACACCTGGTGTACACCCAGGAAAACAAGTGCAGACGGCTCTGAATTCTCTTGACAGACGCATTGATCAACAAACCAAAAATATATATGTTGAGTAATAACGCACTCGAGAGGCCACTTGTCTCAATGTGAGGGAGAGAAAAATAGACACAATCATATGCCCTCCATCATCTGGCCATCCATCTACACTTTCAAGTCTGACAAACTAATGAGATGGTTGACTGAAGCAAGAACCAACTTATTCCCTAATGTTGAGGATTAGGTCTAGAGTTGAGTCTCCTGGACTGGAACCTTGGGTGACATCTCAACTTGACTCTCAAGATTGTAATACAATAATTATCATATCCTTATATTTTACGTACAAGTAGAGAGTCTGCTAATTAGAGAAGTTGGATTCCTTTTACTAGAGCATGGTTGAGCCCAGAACCTTAGGATCACTTAAATTAAGGGTCTTCGATGAATTGAGCCTTGAAAATTCACATGCATTGTCAGGAATAGATCTATCTCCTTAATTCTTTAGATGCTCGAGGACAAGCATAGTTTAAGTATAGGGGTACGATGAATCTCTGTTGTATCATCATTATTCTCTATTTTTATCCTCGAATAATAAGAACTTCATGAGAAATCTTCATTAATTCCGCATCTTTCAAATAAACTGAACGTCTATAATTTACGTATATTCTGTATATAATCCAACCCTGATTTATTGTATTTATTATTGGCATTTTCTTTGTTTTTCTATTTATTAAAAAATCCTAAAAATTAGATTAAATATTGTGTATATTTATTTTGGTTTCAAAAAGAAATTAAAAAGATAAAAAAATATAAAACCACAAAATTAAGTGTTTTTAAATCATTAAAAATACTTTCAAAAATTCGTTATTGTACAGATGGCATCTTATGGATTTTTGACCAACATGAAACTTAGAGATCTCATCGAGATCTACGATTTTCATGTTTTGATCTTTTTCTAATTCAGCCTCCTACTATTTCTTTTCAATTTTTCTTTATTTTCTTCATTTTTGAATTTTCTAGTGCAGCCACGTGGCGTCCTCTGGGCTGGCCACGTGGTCGCACCTCCTTCCTCTACCCTCCTCTATTATCAACCCACTGATTAATTTTTTTGCCTCAATCTCAATCGCTCATCATGCCTTCTTTCTCGCCTTTTCCCACCATCAGATCACCCCCCCCCCACACACCCTGCCTCTATGTGGACTGTTGGATCACTAGATCCAATGGCTCACGGACATCTTCCTACTCCAGCCCATTCGTTACGCCATGCGAACCACCCGCCTCCGTCCATTTCTAGCCACCGCCTTGATCTCCCTCTCCTCAATACAACGCCACTCCTTCAATGACCTAATGTCTTTGATCCTCGTGCGCCACTCCATAACCTCGACCATTGCCTTAAACCCTCGTGGCAGCCATTGCAAAACACGTCACCACCACCGGCAATGGTCGAATCTCTCCACCTATAAAACGCTCGCTCCGCCTTCTGTACACCTCATCCGCCAATCCCACGAGTATGTCCAGCTTTCCCCGCCCCTCCGGTGATAGCGAAGGGGTGGTTCGTCGAGGCGAAGATGACTACCCCTCCAGTGTTTGACCCATGATCTTTCGACCATGTCACAGCACCTCCGACCCGCTAAGCACCTCGTCGCGGTTGTGCGAGTCGTGTGATGACCCGAGCATTCATCTGAAGCCTCGCCCAAGCTGCATCCTTCGTTGGTGACCACCTTCGATCTCCATGTCATTCTTTGTTGTTTTCTCTTAATTATTCTGATGCCCACACTTCCCTTCACCTCCACTTGATCATCCGACGAGCTTCACCACATCACCTCCAGCCTACTTCTCCAATCATGGTCGAAAAAGAACCTACTAAGGGCACTATCATCTCCGCTTCGACCCCCTCCACTACATTCACCCCATGATTCAGCTATCGTTGCTAACATCTCTTGTAGGACCTCTTCGTCAATGGTCGGACTTTGTGCCTCTTCTTTGTCCTCCTCCATCTCCTCAGGCGAGACGCCAATGACAGCTCATGACAGCCATCGCCTTTACCGTCACAACTCTCCATCATCTTTGCTGGATGGCGAGCGAGCTTCCTTGACCCTCAGATGATGCGAAGAAGATCAAAGGTGTTAGGGAGGCACTCGCCAAAGCCCATAATCGTTGCCACTCCTTTGGCAAACGAAGAAGTACGTGCAACCATCCAACATGCCAGATCAAGCCACGTCCTTAACACCGAGCCTCCAGGCTCGAGCGTCACCAGGTTACCAGTCGAAGCACTAGAGCCCACCACGTGCCTCCCAAAGCTACACCTCGACCGAGCCTAGCATCGCAAGTGCCTACTGTGTGTGGGCTGGGTAATTTGCATATATACCCCCGAACTTCCCTTGAATTTCTTACATGTCCTCCAAGCGTGTGCCTCACGTGCACGCTTGGGGTATTTTACATAGTAGCCTTGTCAGTTGAAGGAAATTACAGAAATACCCCCGTGCGCAAAGGGAAAATTTCATTGAGACCCTTTCGGTTTTCTGAAATTACAACGGGGTCTCTCCAAGGGCCTACTTGTAATATTTATCTTTTATTTTTCATGCATTTTTACTACATTTATACCCCTGCATTGTTTTTAGCATATCTTGAGCATATTAACTCCAAATCGCATGATTTCAGTTTCATTTTGAAGCTTGTTTCATTGTTTTTAGCATATCTTGAGCATATCTAATAGGTAATTTTATTTTTTGACACTGAATTAAAAAAGTTATATTTTTATGTGCTCTGTGTCTCTTATTTCTTATTTTAAGTGCCATTATTGATTCCTTAATGCTCAATTCGACTTTGAAATCGATCCTTTCTTTCATGTTCAATGGTTTGATTATTTCGCGGCATATCTATCATTTCTCTACTAGTATATTTTCATCATGCATCTCATCTTTTTGCATTTAAAAATCAAACAAAATAAATGCATCATTTCTTGTGATTTTATATGCATTATTGCATTGTCATGTTATCTGTGCATCGCATTTGCATGAAGACCTAGGATTAGAAAATACCCACTCATTATTTAAGTAATAATTTTGCTAAATAGACCAAGAGGCTCATGTCCCTATGTTCGACCTTGGTAGACTTGCCAAGTAAAATAACTTTCACTTCTTTGAATTTGTGGTTTTTGATTGACGGAATTTCGTATCATATACTACATTTTTTTACAGTTAAAGAGATGATTTTTTGAATTCATTAGTGTCTTAGATCTCGTAGCGCTGAACTACGGTTGGGCTCGCTGTAATTCACAGCCTCTACATCTGAATCCTGAGCCCTGAAACTGTTCGGAAGACCTAGCTGATCGTCCACTATGCTGCTGCTACGTGTCTGAGCTACTAGCATGCAATGGGCATTGGGCCTTGAAGTGGCCCAGTTGTTTGCAATGGTAGCACATACGGTTGCCTGCCTGCGACAAGCTTCCTACATAAGCACAACTATAGGCCCTAGGCCTACGGCTCTATGTCAGCATAGGGGGTGTGATGAATCTCCATTTCATCACCTTTATTCTTTCATTTTGGCCTTAAATCCCTAGCTAAATGCATGTTATATCATTAATTTATGAAAAATAACTCTCAATATTCAAAGAAAATACTATACAAAATACTATATTTAATTCCAAAATAAAATAATAAAGAAAAGAAAAGAAAAAAGAAGGAAATGTCAAAGACACTAAGTGACCGTAGATCTCGAGTCCCAGTCATCATGATGACTTGGTCGATAAGGAATAAAGTAGGTCAAGATAGGGCAGAAGAATTGTACATAAAATACACAGAAACCCTCTTTTTTAATTCATCAATAAAAAGGTTTTTGGGACCTATTTTATTTTTATATTTTTATAGCTCAAATCAATAAACCATAAACATGAACATTGTTCATAAAAATACAAAGAAAAATACAAATTTGATTTCATTCAAAAATAATGCATAATGTACTGAGATACAAAGAATAAATAGTCGCAAAGAGAACTTTACAAACATGTATCTTCTCCATACATATCCAAAATTGACCAAACTCACCTTTATTGCTCATAAAATTAAATTATCTATTTAATGAAGGTTGTTTCATTAGATTGTAGTTAAGATGCAAAAGTTGACTTTTGGGCCTTCATTGTGCAATATATATGTATATAATATTCAATTTATTCATTCATTAAATTTTTAGATTTATTATAATTTTTTATAAAATTGAAAAATTATTTGAAATAAATGTATATAATTAAATAAAATAAACCATTATAAAATAAAATAAATAATATACTTCAATATATATAGTAAAATATATATAATACACCTATGTAATATGTGTAATAATTAGTTAAGTATGTAAATAAACTCAAAAAAATAAAGTAAAAATATCCAAATATGTAATTAAATATGTTATAAATATATAAATTACATGTATATAATAAAAAAATATAAAATACAAATTAAAAATAAATTATATAAAATACAAGTATATTAACATATATATACACATGTATATACAAACATCTACTAAATTAACTTGTAAAAATAAATAAATATAAAAATAAAATACTATATAAAATTACAAACATTTTTCATGTTTTCACTAAAAACTAATAAAATAATTTGTTAATTTTAAATGATTTATCAATGATTTCCATTTATTCTTTTTTAAACCAACCAAGAGCCTCCATGAGTTGACCCAAGTCAATTGCATGGTCTTTACCGCCCGACCTGTCAGACCTCGGAACTCCCCCTCTTTCTCCAAATTTTTGGAGGCGATCCATGGCTCAAGGAGCCTCGATTCCTTCATCGATCGGGCGCCCCACTCCATCCTCAACCTCGCCTATGTGTCCGATCATCCACATCCTCACCCCAACATGCACCATATAGTGGTCAACTTCACCTACCATCTCCACCTATAAGTAAACCCTTGATGAATCTACGTTTCATCATCTTTATTCTATCATTTTGGCCTTAAAAACCCTAGTAAATACGTGTAAATAGGCGTAATTCATGCATTTTAGCATCTATGCATATGTGTCTAAACATTGTATAAAATATGGTTTTTAAAGCCAAAATTATAGAATAAAGAAAAGAAAAGAAAAAGAATAAAATATTGTAAATATTTTATGACCCGAAACCCCGAGACCTAGGCATCTTGATGAATAGGTCGACAAGGAATAAAGTAGGGGGAGATAAGGGCCAAAAATACCAATAAAATTCCTTTTATTTAATTCATTCTTTATTCATTTTGGGACCTATTTTTGGTTCCACTTTTTATACATCAAATAAAGAAACTTTGTACATAGAAGTTGTAGATAATAAAATAAAGAAAAATACAAAATTGATTTCACAGAAAAATAATACACAAATAAAAAGTTATGGTATGAATAAAATTCCAGAATCCCAACTTCCCAGACCCGTATCTCACAAATGAAAACTCCAAATGCAGCATACTCACCTTTAATTGTATATAGAAGAAAATAAGCTATTTAATGGCGGTGGTTTCGCATTTGGCGGAGCTACGGTTTGAAAGTTGAGTTTTGGACCCTCATTGTATACTTGTACATATTAAAATATTCAATTCATTATTTATTCATTATTTTTATATTTTTATATTTTTATAATTTCATAAATATTACTTATAATACTTATGTACATTAAAATCAAAATAAAAATGTAAAGGAAACTCAAAATAAAAACATTTGTAAATAAAATACATAGGTATAATACCCGTATCTATACCTATACTTTTTATACTTATATTTTATTAATTGTACAAAACATATCAGAAAAATAAAATAAAAATATATTTGTGTACATAAAAGTATTTTATAATTTTATAAAATAAGAAATAAAAATAATGAAATTAAAATACTCAAAATAAAAATAAAAGAATACAATATATAGATAATATACCTATACAGGGGTATAAATGCAAACTTGTAAAAATATACTTCATAAAAATAAATAAAAATCATAATAAAATACTACCTAAAATTTTAAGCATTTTTCATTTAATAACCAAAAATTAATTCGGCCATTTTCGATTTTTAAATGAATTAATAAGAATTTCTTTGGGTCTTTTCCCTGGTTGGTCCACATGGACCAACCAGGTGCCTCCGACTGTTGACCAAGGTCAACAGTCTGTCCTTCGTCCCTGTAGCTCTGACAGGCCTAGGTTTTTGTCCGACTTCACGGATTTTCCTAGGCCGGCTCGTTCCCCTTTTGACGTCGAATCCTTCTGCAATGTTGTACCTAGTACAACCAAAATTCCCGCCGACCTCTTAGATCCTACCAGATCTCTTTTGTCCGCCCGTGATCCCTCCTTGAAAGTCACGTCTCCACCATGTTTCAAAAAGAGACCCCAAACCTCCATTTTGATTTTGAACCCCATTCCTGTCTTGTTTTGTCCCCTTTTACTTGCGCCCTGGACCGGAGAAGGTGACAGCTTCTCCTCCGGCCAAGCTAGGTGCGGCGGCGAGCAGTGGAGGGCTGGTTCCAACCATCGCCGGAGCTCGGCTCCCGGCGGTCCTATCTCGTTGGTTTTCTAGCCAACTCGAGGTCGTCTTTCTTCCTTGTTTTTCTTTGCTTAGGTAGCTGTTAGTTCTAGGAATAGTTTAGTGTTTTTAATTTGTGATTAATCGTTTCTTCGCCCCCCTTCGCAACCATTCGCCGTGCCGGAGCTCTTGAGCTCCAGCGACCAGTTCCTACTCCAAACTCGCCAAATAACCACCAATAAAAGCCAGGTCTTTGCCGTGCTTTTTCTGTCGAGTTTCTTTCTCCTTTGCAGGACCTAAAGGGGGCTTCTGCGCCTCGTCTGAGATCTGGAAGGAGCTCCAGAACCACCCGCACGTCGACGAGCTCCAGGGGGCCGCCGTCGGTCCCCGGACATTCCTGGTGGTGCTGGGAGCTTCGTGGCGACGTGCAGGACAAGCTGAGCCCCTTGGTTGAGTCCCAGCTGCTCGGGGGAGCGCGTTTCATTGATTTGAAGCTCGCCACGTGCGAGTTCATCTGGTGTTCTTGGTGACCTGCTCCGAGGCGTTGGATCATATGCTGTTCTTCGCGTGCGCCAGATACCGTTCGATTGTGTCCTCCCCCAGCCATTGGATCTTGAAGCTCATCTAATCTCGGCCGAGGGATGACGAAGGGGTATCGGGCTCTGGAGGACTGCCACGTGTATTAATGAGATCGCCCGGCCGTTGGATGCGCCCCAGGCCTTGGGTAATTTTGCGTCTTACCCAGCCCATTTTTGTATTTCGTAATCACTGATAAAACTTTCATCTGCCCCTTGGATGTTTTTGTAAATCTTAAAATTAAGTCCCTAACTTTTTAAAATATTACAAAACAGCCCCCGCCAGGCGCGAGCTTTGCACGTGGTGCTTGGCAGTTTTGCGGACACATCCTCGGTTAATTTAGCATTTGTATTCAGTTCGCAAATTTTCTAAAGCATTTATAACTTTATGTGAACTTTACGTATGGCCCCCTGAAGTTGGCACATTTTGCATACATAGCCTCTCCAGGCGCGCGAGCAACGCACGTGCCTTGGGCATTTTTGCAAGCATAACCTCGTAATTTTTGCTATTGATGTTTAGTCCAGCACGTATTTAATTGCAGTATATATTTTTGTGGATCTTTTGCATTCTGGCCCTCGCAGTTTAGGCTAATTACACATATACCCATGCGAACATGCTTTTTCCTTTTGCTTCTTGTATTTTATGCATGCACCTTTAAAACCCCAAAAAAATCCCCAAAAATCACAGTAGTGTCCTGTTGCATAGTAGATTAACGGCATATTTTTATTTTTCATAATTATTGCATTTTAATATTTATTAAAAATAAAAAATAGCCATTTTGTGCACTGTCTAGCTTAGAAAATCCATAAAAAATATAAAAACTCTCCAGAAAAATCCCAAAAAAATATATTTTGTTTCTCTTAGTGTGTTCTAACTTCAGTCCAAAAATCACTAAAAATTACAAAACCAAACCCCTAAAAATCACAAAACTCCAAAAGCATTCATAAAAATCCTAAAAATTCCTTAAAAATCCTAAAAATACAAACTTTGTCTCTAAATTTTCCTTGTTTCATTATCTTTCATTGAAAATTGAGTTGGAGAATTTTTGTTACTGTTTGCTATTTTATTTCTCCATTTTAGTTTCAGCCTTGCATTTTTGCCACTGTTTTCTTTATTTTGCTAATTAAAAATACCAAAAACATTCTAAAAATTACCCAAAAATCACAAAAACAGTAAAAAAGTATAAAAAGACCAAAAAGACTTTATTTGCTTATTTTTTAACATTTTTATCTATTTTTATAAATATCTCTTTCTCCATTTTATTACATTGTCTTTATTTTCCAATATTGCAAAAGAAAATATAAAAATATAAAATACAAAAAGAAAATATAAAATCAGAAAATTAAAAACCAAAATACAAAAATATAAAATCAAAAATTAAATAAAAAAATATGAAATTAAAAACCCACAAAAAATAGCATAGTAGACTTTTGATCACATACACATACATTTTGAGCATTTTTGCCTCGTTCTACCTGTCTGCTCCATGTGTTCGACCTCTACAATACTTGCACCAATACACATCTTGTTGTAGAGTTATAATAAATTTTAACTCCGCACATTTACTTTCATTGCTTGATATATTTGTCGTGGGTTAATTGTTGTTTGAATCGGGATTTCGTTCGACCGGTCACCGCATCGACTGCGGTTTCGCCTTGTGAAACCGTACGACCTTCGATCATCTTGTGTTCAACAAATGGCGCCGTTGTCGGGGAGCAACAACGCTTAGTTCGGGTCTTGCTTGTGTTTGTGATTGATTGTCTATTTCGCGGCTTTTATTTTTTGCTATTTTATTTTCTTTATTTTTGATATATCTCTTGAGCTGTCTAACCTTCTCTTTTGTTGACTCTGTGCAAGGAACCACGGATCGAGGGAGGCGCTCCACCCTAGGTGCCTACGCACCCACGTGAAGCCAGCATCTGCCAACCAAGCACCGAGGGGACGAAGAGAAATTTTGAAGACCGAGCTCTACTTTAGTTGTAGAATTTATTTCCTGCATTTATTTTTGTAATTTTTGTGAGAGAGGGACCACTATATTTGTAATAATACAGGTACCCTCGGACACTTGGACATTCGAGCCTAATTTCCAAGTGATTGTTCACTTGGGGTCTCACCGCGATTTTGTCGGCTTTTCATCGCACTTTTTATTTTGTTTTCCGGTTTTATTTTTTATTTCTTTTGTGTGATTGAGCCCTTAGCTTTTAGGATTGCTTGCGATAGACTAAGGCCAAACACCTAATATTTTGCATGCACCTATAGTTTCGTTTGGACTTAGTCAAAATCTTAAACAGTTGATCATTAGCTTTCGATCCACGCACCGCAAGCTCATTCCCACACAAGCGCTTTCTCCTAACTCAAATGTGTTGAGCAGAGGAGGGGTGAGCCTAGACCGGACATTAGGATTGAGGGTTGGTGGTCAGCTTGTGGTTCTTCACGATAATAGCAATTTCTGAAACTTAGGGCGATTTCATCGGCTTTTGCATTTGCATATAGATAGGTTTCAATTCTGCTGAACATCCTTGCATGTAGAGTGCTGGAGGCAAGGTGAGCATTTACGCTTTAGCATCCATCATTGATTTGAGGCTTGCATTGCTTTTCCGACTCTCCCTCTGATTTTACTCACGTAGGTGCTCAAAGGAATTGAATCCCCGATAGGATCGTGCATTTTTTATTAAAAATCCAAAAAAAGTGATAATCAATAAAATTGGGACTGTTAATATTACTTGACCCTAAAACCGATCAAAAAGAAAATCTTGTATTGGGGCGAGTAATCCCCTCATTGTCTTCGTTTTACATTGCTCGCGCACACGCTAAGGAGTAGTGCCCAAATCCCACTCAGCCCCCTAAGTTTGTGTGCAAAATTTTGACTTCTCACCTAACTCTAAAATAGACAAGATAAAAAGACCGCATTTTACGGTCTCTATCGAGTTGAGTAGGTGAATTGAGGGTTTGACTTGTTTTCATTTTTGCTTGTGATTGTTTTGTGTGTGTCCTAGATCATCCCTGCGCATTTGCTCCTTCTTTTCTACTCTCTTGACTTGACTGTCGTGCTCTCCCGATCATTTTCCTTTTATTTTCGAGATGGCCGACTGGAGCGTATTTTATCCGAACTTTGCGGATCATTCGTTCACTCCAGCTGGTCCACCTCCTTTTTTCCAGGAGGACTTTGCTCCTGACTTTTGTACATATCCGCCTCAGCCACAGTATCAGACCTCGGATTTCTATCCACACCCACCTCCACTTCCGTATTCTCCACCTTCACATCCACCCAAGGCCGAGCTGTTGGAGTCACCTTTCATGGAGTCCACCCTTGAGCACTTGACCCAGATGATGGATCATATGAGACAGAGGATTGACCACCTCACTAGTACCAATAAGAGCGACCATGATATTCCACCATTTGATGATATGGGTTCACTCGAGGATTTCCATGAGAGCTTGCAATCACCAAAAATACAAAAAAATGAGAAAAATTTAAAAATACAAAAAGAGTTCGGGAGACACACGATCGAGTCAGATTGTGAGGAGAGCGATCACTTGCCAGATCCTTTGTCCACACATACATTCACACTCGGTCCCACCTTTGACCCCGAGGATGCTGCTGTACAGACTGCTCTTGGCATGCCTCGTGTATATGCTGATTCTGACTTCCTTCCTTGTATGGAGGAGGTCCAAAAATTCAAAAAAATTCTGACTGAACCCGAAGTGGTGGCCACCATTCATGAGATCATCCGTGCCCCACTTCAGCAGGCCATGACCGATTTATCTGCTCATCTTCCCAAGAAAAGAAAGCGGAGGAGCAGATCTGAGCGTCACATCTTGACCATGGCCACTGCCCACTCCATCACACATCGTCCCATTCCTCGGAAGAGGAACACTGCCACACCTTTCATTAGCTGCACCATCTCTGACCACACGTGTGATCACACTCTCCTAGACGGCGGTGCTTCGATTAGCATCATACCCTTCTCGTTGGTACAGTCTCTTCACTTAGGGCCTCTCAAGAAGACCAGGATGATCGCTCAGTTTGCCGATGGATCTATCAAGAGGCCGAAGGGTATCCTTGAAAACGCTGTCATTTCGATTCAGGACATGAGCTATCCAGTTGATTTTGTCGTATTGCCCATGGAGACCTCCTCAGGGGAGCACTCTCCAATCATCCTGGGACGACCATTCCTCGCCTCTGCGAGGGTCGTTATTGACTATGGATTAGGAGAGATTCGCTTTCGCCCTGCTGATGAGAGCGAAGTTTCGATCACCGCACCCACTGCCAACCAGAGACCTGCACCTGATGCGACTTCACCTATCTTGGCTGACCTCGAGGACCATGACCTCGACAATACTATCAGAGAATTTTGCTGTCTATTAGATTCCACTGAGACCCGAGAATTCCTCCCGGTTGAGGAAACCCCAGAAAGCATGGACTTCGATGTTCCTTCTTCTGGGACTTGGCATTGTGTTGATGACATCCGTGGGATCTACACGATTGACACCATTGAGCGGAGGGCAGATGTAGAGACTAGACAGGACGGACATGTTTTGACTACTTCCACTGATGAGTACGCTTCTGACCATGTAGATACTGATGAGACTAAGGCCGAATTTGATTTAGTTGCTTTTCTTCAGAAATTCGGGCCTTTTGATGAGAAAGATGATCCGGTTGAAATTATAGAGGACGACCAGAGTTCGACTACTTCCACCGATGAGTTCGTGCCTTTTGATTTTGACCTGGACGACACCTCGCAGGAGGACTCCGAGTACACTACTTCCGATGATGATGAGTTCGTCCCTTTTCACTTCGACACTAGCAAGACTCCCAAGGACGGACCTAGTCACACTTCCTTCACTGATCCGTCTGTGACTTCACACCCTAGGGCCACTGAGGATCTTCACTCTGTCGACCCTGATCGGCTTCCATCCACTGTGGACCCCGATGTCGACCTGCATCACACCAGATCCATTCCTCAGCGATCCCGCAAGAAGGTTCGCTTTCAACCTTCTTGATCATGTGTACATCCATCTCTGTTGTATATTCACTTTTGTGTGCCTCTGTTCTCTCTACCGTATTGTTCGTCCACCCATTCTCGTGTTTGCCTTACTTAGGACGTACTTTGTCTTAAGTATAGGGGGGTGGACGAGCCGAGTGTTCGTTCTTCGTTCCGTCTCATCACTCCTGTTGCCTATACTTAGGGATTCTTTTACCCTAAGTATAGGGGGAGTGGTATGCACTTCCGCTGACCTCATTTCCAGTCTCATCTTTTTTCTTCTTTTCTTCTTTTCCTCTTCTATCTTCTTCATCTACCGAAAAGGTGCCGCCCCTTTTTGTCAGTCTTCTATACTTAGGACGTACTTTGTCCTAAGTATAGGGGGGGTGCGAACCCCGAGTTTCCTCTGTTCTTTTCGATCCCCTCCGTTGTCTCCTCTTCTTGTCTATACTTAGGGATATCTTACCCTAAGTATAGGGGGAGACAATCTGAGTACGATCTGTTCATTCCCACCCTTGACCCTCCCTACTTTGTGTACAGTCTGCTATACTTAGGATTATTTGATCCTAAGTGTAGGGGGGACGGTCAACTTCTCATTCGTTCATTCATCTCTTATTCCTTTATTCTTTAGATTTTCCTATACTTAGTACGAGTTATGTCTTCTCTTTTCTCTCCGATCTATGAGGACATAGCTCAAGCTAAGTATAGGGGGGTCGTATATACTACGTATATACTTTAGCCATAACTCGTACTTTCGTATTCTCCTAATAATATGGCTAAAAATTCTTTAAAATTCATTAAAAACCTTAATAAAAAGATGTGGTTATTCCTCAAATTCTTTTTGTAGTTACTGATTAATAAATCAGGTGAAAATATTTTTTGCAAAATGTTTGAAAAATAGTTTGAAAAACTTTGTGAACATTTATTGAAAACTATTTTGAAAATATTTCGTTACATGTTTTCAACCTGTGCAAAAATGTGTGGTTTGTAAAATTTATTTTCTTTGTGTGAAATAAAATGTTTGAAAAATGATTTGCAAATGGTTTGAAAAATGGTTGCAAAAATGTTTTGAAAAACCTATATATACTGTTTTGAAAACCTTTGCAAAATGATTTTCAAATGTGTGTACTTGTTTGTAAAATGTTTGTAAAAACTATTTTGGACTACAGTTTTCAAAAATTGTGTGAAAAAGCTTGTGTCAAATAAGTTTGAGGAATACATACATTACACCAAAAATCCATTATATATATGTATGTATAAAATTGACCACTTACCCTTGTAAATTCTTAAAATCCACTTCTTGTATATATACGAAGCATTCCTGTGTAAATATTTTAACCTAGTTTTCAGCCAAAAACTTTCTGTTTTCAAAAGCCCAAAAATATTTGCAAAATTAAAATCCAAAAACACTTGAAAAATCTTTCTGAAAAATACAAAAAAATTGCATCTGCATATGCATCATCATCATCTTTTCAAAAATCCATAAAAAGTTCAAAATTCTTGAAAATTACATCACAAAAATATTTTCTGCTTTGCATAGCATTCGCATTTTTCGGATTGAGTTTGAGAGTTGAATAAGTCTAAGTAAAATCCGAAGATTGGAGCTTGATTGGACCTTAAAATCTACCTAATTACAGGAACCTTATAGGAACTGGGTTTGAGGTGCTTCAGGTCTAGTTGACTTAATTCTTTGAGGATCACAGGACTTGGTTCAATGGATTCTTGACTGCCTAAGTAGAGTATTTCGAAGCACACGCACGACTCTTGTTGATAATGACCTAACTTGGACACCTGCACCTTTCACATGGCTCAACTCAGTTGGAGTGGTGAGGGGATTGGATTTGCCGGTATGAGACGCACACAAGTGGAAATACTTGTCCTCCTCTAGGGAGGGAAGTGCACCCCAACCCGTCCAGTGATAAGGAAGTCTAAAGACAAGAGGCTGTGGGTTGCGATAAAGCTTCAAAAGAGGGATAGTCTACTGGCTCAAGAGGAAAAACTCCTTATGTAAATGCTGCTGTATATAGTATTTCAAAAAAAAAGGAAAAAAAAGTTCAGGCATGTACAAAAATAAAAAGCCTGTAAGTATGTACATATGTTGTAAAGTCAATAAGCAAGCTTGAGTTCCAAAGTCATATCATGTGAGCCTGCAGCTGGATGACTTGACTACACTGGTCTTGCATCCTCGGATAGGTGGCTACACTGGCTACCGTCCATTCTTCTCTTCACCCCTCCTCTTGAGCTGGTTGCCACTTGAACTTAGAAGGGAATACCCCGCTCCTCGAGGATGGAGTTATTGGATTGGGGAATCATTGGGTTGTCATACTGGAGAAGTCAGTCTCTTTGTCTTTCTAGCTGGGGAGAGCCACCATCACTTACACTGTACGAGTCAGATTCATAGTCGTAAGGGTTTGCATATGAGTTGAGATATTTCTGACCTGGCTATTGAGGAGACTTGGACAGAGGCTCGGGATTCTCACGGACTGTTGGATTTCAAATTCGGTTCTCAATAAGGTTCCGCCCACATTAAAATTCCAAAGGTCTGACTTAAGCTCCCAACTTTGATTTTGTGAAGACAAGTTTGATCATTACACTTAGTCCACCTTCTTCTTTTTCTTTTCTTTATTTTTCTATTCTGCACTTATTGCATAAGTGTTTGCTAGGGACTAGCAAAGGCAAGTATAGGGGGGATGATGAATCTACGTTTCATCATCTTTATTCTATCATTTTGGCCTTAAAAACCCTAGTAAATACGTGTAAATAGGCGTAAATCATGCATTTTAGCATCTATGCATATGTGTGTAAACATTGTATAAAATATGGTTTTTAAAGCCAAAATTATAGAATAAAGAAAAGAAAAGAAAAGAAAAAGAATAAAATATTGTAAATATTTTATGACCCGAAACCCCGAGACCTAGGTATCTTGATGAATAGGTCGACAAGGAATAAAGTAGGGGGAGATAAGGGCCAAAAATACCAATAAAATTCCTTTTATTTAATTCATTCTTTATTCATTTTGGGACCTATTTTTGGTTCCACTTTTTATACATCAAATAAAGAAACTTTGTACATGAAAGTTGTAGATAATAAAATAAAGAAAAATACAAAATTGATTTCACGGAAAAATAATACATAAATAAAAAGTTATGGTCTGAATAAAATTCCAGAATCCCAACTTCCCAGACCCGTATCTCACAAATGAAAACTCCAAATGCAGCATATTCACCTTTAATTGTATATAGAAGAAAATAAGCTATTTAATGGCGGTGGTTTCGCATTTGGCGGAGCTACGGTTTGAAAGTTGAGTTTTGGACCCTCATTGTATACTTGTACATATTAAAATATTCAATTTATTATTTATTCATCATTTTTATATTTTTATATTTTTATAATTTCATAAATATTACTTATAATACTTATGTACATTAAAATCAAAATAAAAATGTAAAGGAAACTCAAAATAAAAACATTTGTAAATAAAATACATAGGTATAGTACCCGTATCTATACCTATACTTTTTATACTTATATTTTATTAATTGTACAAAACATATCAGAAAAATAAAATAAAAATATACTTGTGTACATAAAAGTATTTTATAATTTTATAAAAAAAGAAGTAAAAATAATGAAATTAAAATACTCAAAATAAAAATAAAAGAATACAGTATATAGATAATATACCTATACAAGGGTATAAATGCAAACTTGTAAAAATATACTTCATAAAAATAAATAAAAATCATAATAAAATACTACCTAAAATTTTAAGCATTTTTCATTTAATAACCAAAAATTAATTCAGCCATTTTCGATTTTTAAATGAATTAATAAGAATTTCTTTGGGTCTTTTCCCTGGTTGGTCCACGTGGACCAACCAGGTGCCTCCGACTGTTGACCAAGGTCAACAGTCTGTCCTTCGTCCCTGTAGCTCTGACAGGCCTAGGTTTTTGTCCGACTTCACGGATTTTCCTAGGCTGGCTCGTGCCCCTTTTGACGTCGAATCCTTCTGCAATGTTGTACCTAGTACAACCAAGATTCCCGCCGACCTCTTAGATCCTACCAGATCTCTTTTGTCTGCCCGTGATCCCTCCTTGAAAGTCACGTCTCCACCATGTTTCAAAAAGAGACCCCAAACCTCCATTTTGATTTTGAACCCCATTCCTGTCTTGTTTTGTCCCCTTTTACTTGCGCCCTGGACCGGAGAAGGTGACAACTTCTCCTCCGGCCAAGCTAGGTGCGGCGGCGAGCAGTGGAGGGCTGGTTCCAACCATCACCGGAGCTCGGCTCCCGGCGGTCCTGTCTCGTTGGTTTTCTAGCCAACGCGAGGTCATCTTTCTTCCTTGTTTTTCTTTGCTTAGGTAGCTGTTAGTTCTAGGAATAGTTTAGTGTTTTTAATTTGTGATTAATCGATTTCTTCGCCCCCCTTCGCAACCATTCGCCGTGCCGGAGCTCTTGAGCTCCGGCGACCAGTTCCCACTCCAAACTCGCCAAATAACCACCAATAAAATCCAGGTCTTTGCCGTGCTTTTCCTGTCGAGTTTCTTTCTCCTTTGCAGGACCTGAAGGGGGCTTCTGCGCCTCATCTGAGATCTGGAAGGAGCTCCAGAACCACCCGCACGTCGACGAGCTCCAGGGGGCCGCCGTCGGTCCCCGGACATTCGTGGTGGTGCTGGGAGCTTCGTGGCGACGTGCAGGACAAGCTGAGCCCCTTGGTTGAGTCCCAGCTGCTCGGGGGAGCGCGTTTCGTTGATTTGAAGCTCGCCACGCGCGAGTTCATCTGGTGTTCTTGGTGACCTGCTCCGAGGCGTTGGATCTATGATGTTCTTCGCGTGCGCCAGATACCGTTCGATTGTGTCCTCCCCCAGCCATCGGATCTTGAAGCTCATCTAATCTCGGCCGAGGGATGACGAAGGGGTATCAGGCTCTGGAGGACTGCCACGTGTATTAGTGAGATCGCCCGGCCGTTGGATGCGCCCCAGGCCTTGGGTAATTTTGCGTCTTAACCAGCCCATTTTTGTATTTCGTAATCACTGATAAAACTTTCATCTGCCCCTTGGATGTTTTTGTAAATCTTAAAATTAAGTTCCTAACTTTTTAAAATATTACAAAACAGCCCCCGCCAGGCGCGAGCTTTGCACGTGGTGCTTGGCAGTTTTGCGGACACATCCTCGGTTAATTTAGCATTTGTATTCAGTTCGCAAATTTTCTAAAGCATTTATAACTTTCTGTGAACTTTACGTATGGCCCCCTGAAGTTGGCACATTTTGCATACATAGCCTCGCCAGGCGCGCGAGCAACACACGTGCCTTGGGCATTTTTGCAAGCATAACCTCGTAATTTTTGCTATTTATGTTTAGTCTAGCATGTATTAATTGCAGTATATATTTTTGTGGATCTTTTGCATTCTGGCCCTCGCAGTTTAGGCTAATTACACATATACCCCTGCGAACATGCTTTTTCCTTTTGCTTCTTGTATTTTATGCATACACCTTTAAAACCCCAAAAAAATCCCCAAAAATCACAGTTGTGTCCTGTTGTATAGTAGATTAATGGCATATTTTTATTTTTCATAATTATTGCATTTTAATATTTATTAAAAAAATCAAAAATAGCCATTTTGTGCACTGTCTAGCTTAGAAAATCCATAAAAAAATATAAAAACTCTCAGAAAAATCCCAACAAAATATATTTTGTTTCTCTTAGTGTGTTCTAACTTCAGTCCAAAAATCACTAAAAATTACAAAACCAAACTCCTAAAAATCACAAAACTCCAAAAACCTTCATAAAAATCCTAAAAATTCCTTAAAAATCCTAAAAATACAAACTTTGTCTCTAAATTTTCCTTGTTTCATTATCTTTCATTGAAAATTGAGTTGGAGAATTTTTGTTACGGTTTGCTATTTTATTTCTTCATTTTAGTTTTAGCCTTGCATTTTTGCCACTGTTTTCTTTATTTTGCTAATTAAAAATACCAAAAACATTCTAAAAATTACCCAAAAATCACAAAAATAGTAAAAAAGTATAAAAAGACCAAAAAGACTTTATTTGCTTATTTTTGAACATTTTTATCTATTTTTATAAATATCTCTTTCTCCATTTTATTACATTGTCTTTATTTTCCAATATTGAAAAAGAAAATATAAAAATATAAAATACAAAAAGAAAATATAAAATCAGAAAATTAAAAACCAAAATACAAAAATATAAAATCAAAAATTAAATAAAAAATATGAAATTAAAAACCCACAAAAAAATAGCATAGTAGACTCTTGATCACATACACATACATTTTGAGCATTTTTGCCCCGTTCTACCTGTCTGCTCCCTGTGTTCGACCTCTACAATACTTGCACCTATACACATCTTGTTGTAGAGTTATAATAAATTTTAACTCCGCACATTTACTTTCATTGCTTGATATATTTGTCGTGGGTTAATTGTTGTTTGAATCGGGATTTTGTTCGACCGGTCACCGCATCGACTACGGTTTCGCCTTGTGAAACCGTACGACCTTCGATCATCTTGTGTTCAACAACCCTCCTTCGCCATTTTGTCCCTTCATCTCCCTTTAACAGTTCTTAGCCCCTCAGATCGAGAGTGCAGCATCCACCTTGTGACAGGAGGTGGTTCAACGGGTCTGCAGCGAGGAGTGGATCTAGGGTACGATCCAGACATCATCGGTGAATCTCACCATGCGTTTCAGCCTCCTGGTGTCCTAGACCCGGTTGAGGCCTTTATCCTGCATTCTTAGGTTGGTTTTAGTCATAGTTTTACTTTCCACATTTTAATTTCAGTTTTTAGATGTTAACTTAGGGTATAATCAAAACCCCTTTTTGACCTGGAGCTCGAGCTCGAGGCCAAAATTATATGGTTTCCGCATGTATTCTTCCCCAACTTCACCTCCATTTTAGTTCCCATCGCTTGCTCCATTTTTGCCATCCTTCCAACCCAGATCCTGCAAGGATTTGGTGAATCGAAGCTTAGTCCTCTAGCACCGTCAGAGCTTCGCCATCTCACCCCCTCACTTTTCAGCTCCCATTATTGATCGAGATGACGCACCTTGAGATGATCTAAACTTTTATGTAGGTCTGAAGGGTTGAACCCCCTCCTGGAGCAAGAATTGAAGCAGCCTTTGCAGCTCCAGACTGTGGAACTCCAAAGATGCTCTAGGTTCTCATCAATAGGACCCGGACCCCATAGATGGTACCTATAGGTGCAGGCAGCTCCTAAGAAGCCATAGGAATTCTAGGAGCGGAAAAAGAATGTCACGCGGAGGATCACTTGTAGATCGAAAGAACTCTAGGAACATGTTCTTGCGAGTTCTTCCTGACACATCTACCATCATCGGATGAGAAGACAGTCCCAGATATAATCTAGGCACTTGGTTTGAAGTGAATCGATGCCCTCCTCCAGTCGCGCATTTATCTTATGTGAGGAGACATGACACGCCCTCCATCGTTCGATCCGGGCCGCTTCGAGGGGTAAATTATATAAGAGCCCCTCCATTTTTTAATTAAAATATAGTCCTGTAAATATTGAACTAAGGCCTAACTTTTATGCCTTATTTGGCTTTTGTGAGCAGTCACCTTGACGATTGTGCTCTCACCTTATGAGAATACATGATTGCCTCACAGGTATTTCAGGGTGGGAAGAGACTGAACCACGGCCTGCAAAGACTTGACCCAAGGAAGGGGATGGCATGGTTAAATATGCTAGTTGTCGGTGTCATCATTGTTAGGTGGTGGCGACTGTCTCTACGGAATCGAGAGAAGTCCCGATGTGTAACTCTTCTAAGATGGGGAGGAGACAATTATGACTGACCTCCATGTAACCAACTCTGTGTATCCTCCCACTTAGTCTCCCTTGTTGTAACCTCCTTGATGGAGGTAAGGTCCAAAGTGGAGAGTCTGTCCAGGACATCCTCGCGCATCCCCTTGATGAACTTATGCAATTTCTCCTGCGGGCAAGATGTCGTAGCAGGGGAATTGTGAGACAACTCTGTATATTGGATTGGATACTCTTGAGACATCATCGACCCCTGTGTTATCCCATTGAACTCTCTCCTCTGATCCTCTACCTAATGGTCCGGGTAGAACTTTGTGCGAAACTCGTCGAAGAAGAGCCCCCAAGTAATCGGCTCAGTCTGGTGCTCCTTGGTGGCATTCCACCACTACTCTGCATATCCAGTTAGCGAGTACTCTACAAAAGATACCCAAGTGTCCTTAGGTGCATGGATCATCCTCAGAACTTGTGGCAGCATGTACCATCCACAACTATGCATCATCGGGGGTAGTGGTACCAAAGAACTGTGTTACCATCGCCCGCTTCTATGTTGTATATGTGCTTTGATGCTTCTGCAATGCATCCGCATCCTCTATCTATTCTACCACTAGGGAAATGGATAAGTTTACTTTATCCTTCCCGTTGTGAGTAGGACAATAAAAGGGATTGTCATGTTGTTGTAGTCTCTGCTCTTTTGCCTCATAACACTACTGGATGCCCTGTACTGCCTGTACAAGAAAGGTCGGCTATTGTGTCACATCTGAATCCACACGAGGTGGCATGGTTCTGCATAAACATTCAGAGCATTAATATTTTTTTTATATAAGAGAGATATATGGTCATGTATATAAAATATGTTATGCCCCTTGGGCTCGTGTTGGGTCAGAAGACTTTCAACACTATCCAGTATTTTGGACACCAGTGAGGAATGATATGCATGGAATGGAACGGAGTACCGCTGCTTTGATGCCAAATTGTAGAATCCGTCCCCCTAGGATATGGGTACTCGATAAATCGATTCCACGCATATACATTCCACATTCAAAATCACATGATATACATATAAGCATGAGCATAAAATACTGGAAGTTAAAAATTTTCCATCCATTCATAACATGTCCATCATTACATTTCATTACAATCCCATCCATGTCCACAAAATCATTACATGTATGCATCAAAAATTATGTCCATACATACATGATACATCTCATGTCTCTCAACAAAACTACAAGTAAAGCAGAAAAAGCTACAACAAGTATTGTACCATAATAAAACCGTGTAACTACACAAAAGAAATAGCTTCAAGCCGTTCATTACTGTGGCTTCTTATGAGAACCTTTATATCCAACACATAGGGTACATTATGAGCAAAGTTGGCTGGTACAATATGAAATTTATAACAAGTGAGGTATTAAAGAGGTGTCCAAAAGAAATTACTATGAATAACTATCCTCACAAGAAAATACAACTTTAATCATTTTATTGAATATAAGTAACCCGAGCTTATGGATAGTTTGTGGTCTTCGTCTGTATGGGACCTCACACTATGACTCTAAGGCAAGAATAAGGCCTTAGGGATGGGGTGCCTCTATAGGCATGCGGTGGGATACAATGCATCTTAACTAAGTTCCCAACACATCCACTTAGCTCTACTTTCAAACTATATTTCTGATTCCCCGATTTAGATTCCAACCCGTGAGTCATTGTGAACCGCCCAAGTCCACTACTCACGTATAAGAGTCCACTGTGGTGTAGGGAACGAGTCAGGGCATAGGTTACCAGGATCATTCTTATCATAGTCCGAATAAACATGACTAGCTCAATCCTCCTTATGCATAGGAAGTTTATATTTCATTCCCAACTTCATGAACCACAATTCCCAAAACTCCCCTCCTAGTACTCCTACTTAGAATTTTTGTGTTATTGGACTCGTTGGAAAGGTCTCGACGAGATTGTTGAACTAAGGATTTTCAAATTTAATTAATTAATGAATGAAAATGAAAATGTCAATGCAACGCTAAAATTCCCTCAAAAAATATTTTATTTATTCAATCTCAAAACAACAATACAAATGAATGTAAGCAAGAGATAAATATCACTATCTATTTACTTGTATAGCGTACAGGATCGAACTCAGAGAGGCTACAAAATTTTCGAGGGTTATTTAAATCAAAGAAGAATTAATGAAATAAAGGGGATTCTTTTTATGCAACTTCTAGGTTTTTATGGGTTTTTCAACATTTTAATTTATAGAATTTTTAGTTTTTAGATTTTTGAACTTTTTCTAATTTTATTTTTTTAGTGATTTTTAATTTTTCAAATGTTTTTGCATTTTGAGTTTTTAAAATAAATAAAAATAAAGAATATAAATAAAAGAAAAGGAAGGGTTCTTTTCATATTTCAAAATAGGGTAAAAATGTGTAGAAAATCAAGTAAAAATATTTAGGTTTTTGGAAATTTTTTACTATTTTGTGAATATTCAATAATTTTTAGATTTTAAAAACAATAATAAAAAATAATGATGATGTTTTGTGATTTTAAAATGGAAAATAAAATCAAAAGTATGTAAAATATATCCAGAAACAAAGGTAATTTTTAAAGTTTTCATAAATGTATTTATGATTTTTTTGTATTTTATGTGAATTTATATGATTTTTTAGTATCTTGCTATTTTTTGTTTTTAATGAAGAATTTAAAGACAAAACTTATACATAAATTAAAACACACAAAGATAAACGACCTGATTTTTAGATTTTTCAAGTAATTTTTATATTTTTTATTTAATTAATACTACAAATAGGATAAAGTTAAGGTGTTTTGATTTATTAAAAATATTAAAACGAAATAAAATTCAAAATAAAAATTAAGATTAATAAAGGTGTAACCGGAATTAATGGTGATTTTAAGGATTTATTGAAGATGATTAACTAATTAAAACATGTAATTAATCAAACAACTTATTAATCTACTTCACATGGGCTGAAATGAAAAGAAACTTATTTATGGGACTAAGAAGATAAGAAAGAAAGAAAACAAGTCAGAAGTTGCAATTTTCCCAAATGAGGCACGTGCCGGTGCACGTGATATGTGCTGGCACGGACCTCGAGAGGATTATTTTATTTTAAGGGTCCAAACAGTAACAAATAAGCACGAGGAATTTATTGCAATTTTTACCAAATATAAACATTTAATACTTCAACAAGGACTAAACTGCAATTAAAACAAATTACAGAGATACTATTGCAATTGATCAAGCATTCTCAAGATGACACGTGTCCTAATTGGACTTATTTACAAAACAAACAATTCTAGGGATAAAATAGCAAAATATTCACCGATCCACGTGGCAGGCTGGACGGTGAGATCTGATATGGCGTTGGATAATCGACGACTAACTTTTGGGTGCACACAGACGGTCCTAATGCGAACTGGGGTTGTGTGTTCTTGATTTGGCGGATGCGAGAAGGTGGAGAAAGTGATGGCGAATGTGATCGAATGGCCATGATGAAGTGAAGATTATCGGAACACCTTCGATCACAAAGATCGGAGGTAGATGGCAAATGATTAGATTATGCTAAACAACGAAATTAAACATGAAATAAAAATGCAAAATAAAAAATACCTAAATTACCTACGATTAAGGGGAATGAGTGACCATGACATAGGGCGGAGAAGCGTAGACAATTTGGCAGAGCTCTGGCGATCGTGATGGATCTCGTCTCTCAACCTCTAATCTGCTCCCCCGATAGCGGAGGTGAAGCTCTGTCACCTCTCTCTCTCTCTCTCGGACTCGACCTTAGGCGATATTGAAGGTGGAAACAGAACATGGGCAAAGGTTGATCTGGACTGGATAATATAGATGGAAGCTTATGCAAAATTTGAAATGTGAATCGCACGCGAATCGAGGCCGTGGGATTGAACGTTTTATTCAGGCGGGGAATATTATTAATCGGTCTAGCGAATTGCAGAAGGAGATTAGTTAAAAGGATGGCTGGATTTGCAGGAAAAAATCCGAGAAGAATAGCCGGCCAACAAAGTTATTCGGGCTATTGAGTGAAGGAGAGGATGACATGGGTCACCGGACCCAGGTCTGCCCAATAGGAGAGGACCTGCATTACAGGACAAATACGTTAAACGACAAAATAGAAGAAAAAAATGGAAAATGCATTAAAATAAATAAGAAAATGGATTCAAATTAAATAATTATGTAAATAAAAATGTTAATAATTAAATAACCTTATTTATGGGATTTTTAATAATTTAAATACATTAAATAAATAGGTTAAAATAAATAATCACATTTATTCATATGTATTTTTACCTATATATACAACACAATAATTTTTAATAAATTATTTTTATAAATAATCATATATTTTACTATTTTATTTATTTACAATATTTTACAAAGATTTTATTCATGTTTTTATTTTATTTTTATGAAATAAATTATTAGGTTAAATAAATAGGGATATTTACAAAATATACATAGTAGTACATGTACAATATACACCAATTTATTTTTATGAATTTGATTTTTATAATTTTGATTTGCATTTTATTTAGATAAAATACAATATTTTCGAATATTTAAAAAATACTATATTAACAAACATGTACATAAAATAAATAATGTAATTCACACAATATAATACAGACAATATACAATACACTCCAAAAAGCCACATTTTGCTTCTTAACTTTGATTTTAATGAAACAACTTTCATTTTGAAGCTTATTTTATTTAGATTACAATGAAAGTGAGTTTGCTTTATTTTAAACTTTTATAGAGAAGATATGAGTCTGACGAGTTTGGCTTTGTGATCTTTTCAAAGTATCATTATTTACACAATGTACAATGATTCTTCTTGCAATTATTTTTAATATTTATAACTAATTTTTATGTACAAGTTCCAATAAGAAAACATTTTAATTTAAGATGAATTGAATGACAAATAAAATAATAGAAGGAATTATATACAAAAATAATGATGTAAGTGCAATTTGTACAAGATGAATAATGATGAATGAAGATTGATTTTATTTATTTTCTATAAGAGACCTTATCTCCCCCTACTTTATTTCTTGTCAATCAGGTCAAGTCTTGATCTTCACTCAAGGTTATAGTCAGCATGCATTTATTGCATATATACAATCTTCATTTTCTTTATTTTTCCATTATTTCCTTATTTATATTAGGTTAAAATTAATGAGATTTGTATAATATATACAAAAAGAATAAAGAATAATAAAAACATTGATCTATTAATATATACATGTGTTTAAGAAGGGATTTTAAGCTAAAATAAATGAATAAAGATGGTGAAATGCATATTCATCAGATATCTACACGATGGAGTGTTCAATCAAATTTTTTGGACATTGGGTAAGAGTAGTTTTTAAAAGCAATCCAGAATAGGTGATTTAATGGTCTTAGATTTGTTGTAATCAGCATATTCTATATGGAGAGCATAGGAGACTGTGTTTCTAATAAAATTTGAATGACAAATTATCGGGATATAGTTATGAAAATCCATCGGCGGTATGTTTCAAAAAAAATAAAAAAAAAGAATTGCTAAAAATGGACATGAAGTAGATAAGGTTACCTACTTCATGAAGTAAGCCCCCTTTCCTCTTATATTTATATATAAATATACAAATATACGTTAACAGATTAAAAGATTGGATCAGATCGGATTTTGATAATAATCCGATCCAATCCATACTTTAACGAATTTGAAAAGTTCCAATCCAATCAAATGACAAAACCAATCCAATCCAATAACATTGGATTGGATCGAATTACGAATTTAGTCTGATCTGTGTGCACTTCTAATAGAATCATTTTGTTGATCATGTGTTTCCATCAAGATGGTATAGTAAATAGCAAAGCCTAAAAAAATTGAATTTCTCATATGAACATTTCATTGGGGATAATCACAACGCAGAATAAATCATGTATGTATGTGTTTCCACACATGCTTGCCACAAACCTTGGCATCAAAAGAGCATTTGGAACTTTTAAACGGTAAGAGAGGCAGACATGTTCTTTAGCTACGTCTCCCTTCCATTCGGGTAAGAATTTCAGCAACAAAAGAGTAAACAATTTCCCCAACTCATGCGATACGTCAAGAGGAAATTATTTTTGAATGTCATTTTTACTACAGTTTCCATGCAAACATCTGTGAATCAACATCCGAAGGCACTCCAACAGCTGATTATAGGAAAGGGATTCAACGAGCGGGGCCCTAATTAAGTAGTGGAGAGAAAATGACAAGGATTAGTGGAGAGGAAAGGGGATACTAATGGGGTCAGGGAGGGAGTTGGACGAGAGTTGTGAAGGATATGGGAAGATCCTTAAGTGCATCACGGAAGCGTGAGGATCGCATCATAGGGATCGGGAACGACTAGTCATACTAGTTGCTTGAGGCAGCGGAATTTAAAAATTTTCAAATGATGAAACCACATGATCCAAAAACACTTCTCAGATTATTTTATCTAAACCACAATTATGTATTAAGGTTACCTCTTGAAGCGTGGTTGTGATCGAGTCTCTAAACGAATAGACCTCCAGTCTCAAGTCCGATCCAACGGAGGAGACGCTTGCGAGCGCGTTCATGAGACGCGTGCTCCTCGCGATCCATGTTCACAATCCAAGCGAAGAATGTCCTGATCTTGTCACATGAAATCCGACGTCTTCTTTACGAGCGAGGTGCACCGAAGTAGACGGAGATCCACGAGCAAACAATATGGCAGTATAACGACGATGTTGCAACGATGACGATTTTCTCTAGGGCTCCATGATGGACAGCCACAATGAGAGAGAGGGAGAGAGACTTGGCATGTAGAGAGAGAGGGAGAAAGCAATAATTTGATATGTCTTGAAGAGCAAGGGGTTCATCTTCATATATAGTATTTTTGGATCCATGGATCTCAATCTATGGACAACAGAAAACCAATGGATGAGATTGATTTATGTTTCTTTCAGTGGCCATGATGTTGTTGTAAAAATACAACAATAATTAATTTAATTTAATTTAATATATATCGATAAATCCATATAATTAATTTCAAATCAAATTAATTAATCTTAGAGATAATGAGAAGATTGACCTTATCTCCTAAAAATGGGGGATCGGTCTATCTCCTCAATATCTCATGAGATCTCATTATCTCATCTCATTATCTCATGATATATCCAAGATTTACAACAACACTTGTTGTAAATTATTTCATAAAAAATAATTCATAATTATCTTATGATATTACAATCACGCTATTGGGAAAATATGAATCACATTCACATCCCAAAAAATGTAAATTATATTTTTAATTAATTATCCAATGTGAATCCAATTCACAACAATAATTAATCAACAAATATGAATTACAATAGGCTCTCTCACATATACAATATATTTATGATTAATATGGATAGTGTTATTCACATTATTCATATCCATGATAATTAAATCACATTTAATAATATTGAATCTCTATTCTCATGTGCCCAAATAATATGAATCACATTCACATTATTCACATCTTTGATAATTAAATCATATTTAATAATCTTAGATAATTCTCCTTATAATATGAATCAAATTCGTATTATTCATGATAATTAAATCACATTTAATTGTCAATATCTCAATGCTCGGATACATATATCAAGAGTGATTGTCCTTGAACTCTTTCAAGGATAATGTGCTTTCTCCGCGGATACTTGGAGATAAGGACAGAGCGATTGTATTGTTCCACGTATAATGACTTGGACATTGAGATCACATCTCAAATCCAGATCTTGCGGACCTCCCAGAGATGCTTGATTAAATCAAGGCCGTAGATCTAATATTCTCATTGCATCTGAATCACATTCAGATCATTATCCAACACTTGGACCAAGATTAGATCACTTCTCTATTGAGAGGTGTCACTAAAATCCAGACATGTTTCACCACTCCCTCATAATGGAAGCGTCATGGTTATACAATCGTTTTTTATCACATCACCCTCAGGTATTCCTAATACATGTACATCCTGCATATGGGAAGACCTAGAATAAACCCAGAGTTTTAGATCTCTTTTAGATTGTCTCCTTCAGGATTTTATCATTAAGTTCCTCATTTGAATATTGGGGTTGGTATCGATCATATACTTTCCAAAAGCAGATATCATACCCATGTGTTGATTATATACTTTCCAAAATCATATATCAAACCTACAAATTTAGTCAAGCTTCCAAAGCAAGACGACTATGCACGGAATTTGATTCTTCCAATATCTCATGAGTGAGATCATGTCTTCCGGTTCAACAATGAACCTGTATGATCCCTTTGAGAGATCGTATTACTCATATGCCCTTGCATGCACACCAGTGCCGGTGTGTAGACCTTGGTTAGGTCATCAGTATATTGGTCTGACAAATGTACATACTCAGACATATAGTAATGCATCTGTCTCCAGTCAGAGGATGCGTGCCTATATCGTGACAGCATACAACATAGGTCTTTGGTTATCTCGATCTCGTTAAGTCAACTCTTTGACCTAACTAGTCTGATACCTCCGAATCTTTGTTCTTATGCAGAGGACCTGCATCAAGAAGTCGGTCAGATATCAGCCTTTAAAGTATTGACATCTCCTTCTCAGGAGGGAGATCCTCTCTTAATAATCATTTGACGGTGCTTGATGAGTCCTCAATCTAACTCTTTAGATATTCATCCTAGTACCAGCCTCTATGATTCAATAATTGAATCAACAGATATATGATTATTAAGATATACTAAGGAACCTATTATGAAAATTAGTTATTCCTCATTTCAGATCAGGGAATGATATTTGCAATAACATTTATTGCATAATAGCTCATTGTGGGCTCGAATATCCAACAATCTCCCATTTGCCCAAAGAGCCATTGGTGGGCCATCTTTAAACCCACACTCATGTGACAATCATAGGCTATTTAGAAAAAATAGCTAGGTAAGCTAATCACTCACTCTGCTCCCAAGAGATTATGCTAAGTCCTTTTACGGCACTTGCATATCTCCTAGTAATAGTGCTCGCATCCAATGCGAATGTTGCATCTTATGCAACCAATATTCGATATTGTCAATTATAGTGTCCTTAACACTACAGCTCAATAATTATTATAACCAGTATTTTCATTATCCTTATCAGAATACCCTTATTCTTGGAGATCTCTATCTCCTAAGCTATCCACAGTTAAGACCTTTTAGATCTCCATCTATAAAGTCTTAATTTCTTGAAGATAAGACTTAGATATCACTATCTCCAAAGTCTTGTCATCTTTGAAGATATTGTTATTACTTCAATCAAGTGTTTTATTTCCATAGCAGGATTAGTAACAGTTTACTACTCCCACTACATGACAGACGTTTAGCTTTTGTACACATCCATTATACACAGAGCTTCCCATAGCTAATGCACTAGGGCATGCAGCTTTGACATTCATATCCTCAAATCTTTGAGGTGTTATCCCTTTAGATAAGTCAGTACCATGTCTTAAGGAAAAGAAGCCTTTCTTGGAATTTTCCAGAAAATGGAAATGTCCAAGTTGTACCACTACTGTGACGGTCCGAATACCCTCTTTTCTTTGCTTCTGAACACTTTCAAAACTAAGATCTTAAGAGGTATCCTTGAGATCATATCTCAAGGTATGGAATAGCCAGATTACGAAACACTTATTGTTATCCTTATATCATTCCATATGATTAGGATATCATCGACATTTAGCACGATGAACACAATGGCACTCCCACTAAGCTTCACAGGGTTCATCAAGATTCTATCTGAAATCATAACCTTTATAAGTTCATCAAATCTGATGTTCCAACTACAAGAAGCTTATTTGAGTCCACAGATGGAGTTTTTCAGCTTGCACACCTTGATTTCCTCAACTATGAAGCTCCGGTGCTACTTCATATGAATATCCTCAGAAAGGTATTCATAGAGGATTGCAATATTGACTTCTATCTTGAAGATGTTATATTCAAATTGTGTAGTTATAGTTAACAATATTCTGATGGGTTTAAACATAGTCACTAGAAAGCAAGTCTCATCGCAAGCGATGTCTTTTTTCTATGTATCTTGTGGATACGAGTCGTGCTTTGAAGGTCCCCACCTTCTCATCAAGTTCCCTCTTTCTCTTGAAGATCCATTTACACCTAATAGGTTTTACCCTTATATGTGGATCCTCTAGGGTCCATATACAACACTTATATATGAATTCTACTTTAGACTTTATTGCTAACATCCATCTTTCCATGTCATGATCTTCAGAAGCTTCATCACATGAAGATCATTGTCAAACTAAACTGACACATGGAATCCATCCTCAAACTCATTTGAAGAGATATGAGTGTTTCATCTTTAATTGTCTTTTTAGTTTCTGATTTCAGGAGCCTCATTATCTTCTCACTATTAATGAGTTCCTTCACTTCATTTTCATCTTTATTCTCAAGAGAGTCATCCTCTGAGAATTATCTCCTTAGAGATGAGATCTTTTAAGAATCTCAAGGTCATAAAGTAGGTATCCAATACCATCCTTTTATTTTCCTAATGAAGTAGTACTCTTTGGTTCTAGATTCCAGCTTACTTGCATGGAACTTATTAAGGATATATATTGTAGTCTCGACTACATATATATCTGGAAACTAAGAGGTAATTATGCTAAGATTCATCATTGATAAAATCATGACATACACGATCCAATTGCATCTACCTAAAACTCTACTGAGTTTAGATGTATCAGGAGGAGTGAGATAAGAATGATATTCCTTTCTCCATAAGGTATTCTTTGAATTCATCTAATAGGTACTTGCTACCTAGGTTAGATCAAATTCATTTCATCTTCTTTCAAACTTTGGTTCTAAACCAAAATTGTGAAATCTTTGAACATTTCAAAAAAATTCTAAGGTGAAGGGAAGAAAACTCACATTATAAATAATCATCAATGGATATCAAATATCATTAATGTTTACTTTGGTATAGATGAACCACATACATCAATATGTATGAGATCTTGAATACCTCGGCATCTAACACCATTCATAGAGAATGTGCATTGGACATTTTCTACTTTTGAATACAATATTCACAAGTATGTAAGATTTGAAATTTCAGACATTCTAAAGCTTCATCTCTTACTAGTTCATTGATCTCATCAACAGACATATGTCCAAGGCTTGATGCCAGATCATTATCAAATGATCTTCACCCTCCTATTAATCTTGTTAAGGTTTAAGTTCAGTATTAGAAATGTTAATGAACCATTCATTAATTTTCTAATTTAGTAGAGGCCTCCATATATCAGATTACTATCTGAAATATATCCATCATAACTCTTTATGATAGTCTATTCTAGAATTCATGTTTATTTCCAACATTTAGAAACAAATAATGAGTGTATTATAATATCTAGGTCATAGATACATACTCTAAGACTAAGATCTCTCCCACTGAAAATATGAAGCCTATTTATCCAGTAGAGGTTGTTGCACCAATTGCACCAATATCCATGTGGATGACTATCAAATCTTAAGATCAAATTTTCTAGTCTTCTAATATATATGCAACCAATTGCAAGTGCTATTACAAGAATGTGATACCATGATTAGACTTTTAATTTTATCCAATAAGAAAATCAATTTCAATGATTAAATGTAGATTATTTCGATGCACTATCCGAGTCCTTCTCTAAGGATCCTAGATAGTCACACTATCAGTGCATCAGCTTATTGTAGTATTGGCATTTATCCAACTCTTTGGATGACATATGTGTGGAAACCATAGAAATACAGCCAACTCTTTGACTTTCCTTCTAACTTGGGTCCGACCCATGCTTCCACTGCACTCCTTTGTCTATAAACAACAATTGCTTAAGACAAAGGATCTCTTATGTTGAATTCAAAAGATTTCAATATAAGAGTATTTCAACATTTTTACATGCTTCAATTCATACAATATGAATATTATGAAGCTTCATGAATGATTTGAATATAGATAGTAGAATGATGACACTCATCATATATGCATACATCTTAACTCTTAAAGACTTTGGTTTAGGTAGGTACTCAAACATTCTGAATACATCATCTCTTATAGAGCCACCATTCTGCATGATGCAGTGAATCATGTCATTCATGATCAAATGTCGAGAGCACATATGTATGCCAGAACATCTTCTTAGATTTTTTATAAGGATTAATTGCCAATTACAATCAACATCGACATGTCACTTTCAAAGTGCATTCGATGAGAAATCAAGACTATAGAGACATACAAACCCTAGGGTTGTAGTCCTATTGCCTATTTAATTATCATTCCTCATTATTATGAGGAAATGTGCACATTGCAACCACACACATTATGTGTCCAACTGCAAGTACAATATCTTGATCATGGATCCAATCCATGATATTTTACTAGTTATTATTGAGTATAGTATTGAGTGGATTTAATAAAGGATTATCTGAAATAAGAAATTTGCATATATATATATATATTACTTTGATTTAGGAATTTTTATATTAAAGTTGTCTTGCCTTGTCAAAACTAAAAGTTCATTCCCTTAATCACTTTCTATGTAAGAGATATACTTACCATTATATCTCAAGCAAGATCTGGGATCTACTTTCTTATCTTTGTTACATCCCAATAATATGAGAACCCTTAACTCTGATAACAATAAGCGGGAACACATTCCGCCTTGCAAGTCCAACTTACATTCCCAATTCGGTCTTTAACACCCGAGCCCACCACCCCTAAGGTGATGTTGGCCCGTCGTTAATTGAACCAACTGTCAACAGGAATAGAACTCGTTATGCGCAATCCAATATTACCCCAATAATATGAGGACCCGATATTGGGCTCACTATGCATACAGCCTTACTCTTTCGAGAAGAAAAGAGACCGATCCATATGTGCTTGTATGCGGGAGATGTCACTTCAGACGTGTGTCTCCTACATACAATCCCTGACGACGGAACCCTTCACCTTGACATGAGACAATTGATGTCACTTATGTGATCCTCCATATCATGTTTAAATTCTAATTACTTTTTATGAATCATATTCACATAATTGATTCTTCCAAGGGAAATAACAACTCTATTCATAATAGAGTGTTTAAATTTTAATTAGATCTAATTAGTTTAATCATATTAAATCAATTATCATTCCAATCAATCAAATCAACAAACAATTTTTTATTTCATAAAGGATAGTATAATCTCCAAAATACATATTGATCGAATTTTGATAATTAGAAAAATACATCACAATCGCTTCAAGCATTATCCCTTCCTTACCCGTAGTCATGACCAGTTCCGATGGGAGTGGGACAGACCGCTCACAGAGCAACCTACTACCCCAACGCTCCCTGACTAGACACCATATCTGCCTCAGGTCAGGATAATGTCAATTGATCACTTTGTACTTGAGATGATAATCACTTTTTCAACCGAAGTTATCCATACAATAATAATCAAAACATTCTTGATTAACATTATAAGAATATTTGTTAAATAAATCCCCAATCCTAATCAAGCATCAATGTTTGTTGAAAGGGTTCATGTAACCAATTGTGATCTAGATCATATCTAATCAAGTTGGTTATGGTTAATATAATTCAAGGAAATAATCATCATCTTTAAATATTTCAAAAATATTAATCAATAATTATCTCATGAAATTAACCATTAATTTCTATTTATTTAATTGAATGACAATCACAAGATTCATGATCAAATATGTAATTTCCAAAAGTAACCTCTACTTACTAAAATTAGCATATCTCAATCAATTTAAATCCAAATCAAGCAAAATAAGTTTCAAAAGTTTTCTAATTTGATTTACAATAGAACTCAAGTGATAAGCATGTATTTCTAGGTGTTTCAAAATAACAACTAACTCTTTGATTATGTTAAGATTTGCTATCCCTGAAATAATGGATATATGTTCATTAAAATGATCATAATTTGAGCAATCGGATTCCAAATCACAGAAACTCAAATCCCACGATTTCCTTAGTTAATGGGGATCATTATTCTAGTGATATTTTCGTATTTAAACATTTTAAACAGAGACGAAAAAACTCACAAAACATGTCTACATGAATGAAATGCGATAAAAATTTCACAAGCCCTAATGAGCCCAAGTCTTTCTAAGTTTATGGATCATATCCAAAAACTCCAACCTGACTCTGATACCACTTGAAGGATATGAGAAGACCCTTGAGTGCATCACGTAAGTATGAGGATCACATCGTATGCAATTGAGAGTGACTAGTCGTACTAGTCGCTCGAGGCAACGGAATTTAAAAATTTTCAAACGATGAAACCACATGATCCAAGAACACTTCTCATATCATTTTATATAAACCACAATTATGTATTAAGGTTGAATTTTGAAGCATGTTTACGATCGAGTCTCTAAACGAAGAGACCTATTGTCTCAAGTCTGATCCAACGGAAGAGACGCTTGCGAGCGCGTTGATGAGACGCGTGCTCCTCCCAATCCATGTTGACAATCCAAGTGGTGAATCTCCTGATCTCGTCACACGAGATCCGATGTCTTCTTCATGAGCGAGGTGCACTGAAGGATACGGAGATCCGCGATCAAACAATCCGGCAGCATAATGAACGATGCTGCAGTGATGGCGATTCTCTCTAGGTCTCCATGGTGGACGGTCATAATGAGAGAGAGGGAAAGAGACTTGGCATGTAGAGAGAGAGAGAGGGAGAGAGCGATAATTTGATATGTCTTGAAGAGCAAGGGGTGCCTCTTCTTATATAGTATTTTGGAATCCATAGATCTCAATTCATGGATAACACAAAATCAATGGATGAGATTGATTTGTATTTCTTTCAATAGCCATGATGTTGTTGTAAAACACAACAATTAATTTAATTTAAATTAATATATATCGATAAATCATTATAATTAATTTCAAATCAAGTTAATAAATTAATCTTGGATATAATGAGAAGATTAACCTTGTCCCCTAAAAAGGGGAGGACGGTCTATCTCCTCAATATCTCATGAGATCTCATTATCTCATGATATCTCCAAGATTTACAGCAACACTTATTGTAAATTATTTTAGAAAAAATAATTCATAATTATCTTATGAATATTACAATCATGCCATTGGAAAATTGTGAATCACATTCACATTCCAACATAAAATGTAAATTATATTTTCAATCAATTATCCAATGTGAATCCAGTTCACAATAGTAATTAATCAACAAATATAAATTAAAATAGGCTCTCTCACATTCACAATATATTTATGATTAATATGGATAGTGCTATCCACGTTGTTCATATCCATGATAATTAAATCACATTTAATCATCTTGAATCTCTAGTCTCATGTACCCAAATAATATGAATCACATTCACATTATTCACATCTTTGATAATTAAATCGCATTTAATTATCTTAGATAACTCTCCTTATAATATGAATCAAATTTATATTATTCATGATAATTAAATCACGTCTAATTATCAATATCTCAATGCTCGGATACATATATCAACAGTGAAATTATCTTTGAACTCTTTCAAGAATAATACGCTTTCTCCGCGGATACGTGGAGATAAGGACATGGCGATTGTATTGTTCCACATATAGTGACTTGGATATTGAGATCACATCTCAAATCCAGATCTTGTGGACCTCCCAAAGATGCTTGATTAAGTCAAGGTCGTAGATCTAATCTTCTCATTGCATCTGAATCACATTCAGATCATTATCCAGCACTTGGACCAAGATTAGATCACTTCCCTATTGAGAGGAGTCACTAAAATTCAGACATGTTTCATCACTCCCTCGGAATGGAAACATCATGATTATACAATCGTTTATGATCACATCACCATCAGGTATTCCTAATACATGTACATCATGCATACTAGAAGATACATAATAAAACCGAAGTTTTAGATCTTTTTTAGACTGTCTCCTTCAGGGTTTTATCATTAAGTTTCTCATTTGACTATTGGGAGTTGGTATCATATAATTTCCAAAAGCATATATCATACCCATGTGTTTATTATATACTTTTCAAAAGCATGTATCAAACCTACAAATTCAGTCAAGCTTCCAATGTGAGACGAACATGCACGAAATTTGATTCTTCCCAATATCTCATAAGTGAGCTCATGTCTTCTAGTTTAGCAATAAACATGTATGATCCCTTTGAGAGATCGTATTACTCATATGCCCTTGCATGCACACCAGTGCCGGTGTATAGACCCGTGTTAGGTTATCAGCATATTGGTCTGTCAAATGTACATACTCAGACATATAGTGATACATATGTCTCCGGTCAGAGGATGCATGCCTATATCGTGAGAGCATACGACATAGGTCTTTGGTTATCTCGATCTCGTTAAGTCAACTCTTTGACCTAACTAATCCGGTACCTCTGAATCTCTATTCCTATGCAGAGGACCTGTATCAAGAGGTTGGTCAGATATCAACCTTTAGAGAAAGGATTGCCATCTCCTTCTCGGGCTAGAGATCCTCTCTTAATCATCATTTGGCGGTGCTTGATGAGTCCTCAATCTAACTCTTTAGATATTCATCCAAGCACCGGCCTCTATGATTCAATAATTGAATCAACAACTGCATGATCATTAAGATGGCCATGGTACATAACCCTAATTGTGCTAAGGGACCTATTATGCAAATTAGTTATTCTTTATTTCAGATCAGGGGATGATATCTGCAATAACATTTATTGCATAATGACTCATCGTGGGCTCGCATATCCAACAAATTGAAGCATCATGGCGATGATGGAATGGTCCACGACATCGAGGTCGGTGTTGCGAGTGCTCCACAGTGCATGTAGTATGTACTCCACCGACCCCTTAGCTGATCCAGCCCTTGGAATCCTCCAACAAGTCCTCGCAGTCACGCCCCTCTGCCAAGCCCTTGTGCTTGTCTCTCCCCTATGTTGGGTGATGAATATGTAATTCATCACTCTTAAAGTTGAAAATAGAGTCTTGTTCCCAAGTAATTAAGTGCATATTTCTCCTTATATTGCATAATTAGCATTCATGCATGCATAAGTAATATCTGCATTTTAGCATTCATATTTACAATAAATAAGAAGCCCAATTCACTTGTAATTATTCACCTATTTATTTGTGTTTTATACTCATTCCAAAGTCAATAAAACCAACTATATACTGTATATATTACTAACTAATAATACAAGGAAAAGGCCAAAAATTTCTAACTTGTAAAATTATCCAATAAAATCGCAAACCCAGTTGGAGACCTTAGGCCTTAAAATGCACATATCTATCTCATACAACCTCCGATCTAGGTCCACTTACTTTTAAATTAATACATATTCAAAGACCTTCAAAATGAGACCAATTTCATTTAAATCGGACTTCGTATGCAAAACTTGGGTTTTGGGACCCCATTGTACATTATATGTATGTATATTTGTACCCTTGTATTTTAGTATTTTATTTGACTTCATCACCATTTTTGGTCAACATGAAACTTGTATATCTCACCAAGATCTACAACTTTCGTCTTTTGAGTTTTTCCAAATTCGGACATCTTCTCTCCCTTATTCCACATTTTCATTTGACCACTCATATCAGGCCACGTGGCGCCCTCTGGTTGCGCCACACGGCCCTCTCATAAAGCGCCAAGCACCCCTCTTTCTCCACCGTTCGATCCCTTTTATTCTCTCCAGATATGTGCCATTCACTGTCCCAGCTGATCTCCACCCTCCGATCATCTCCAGATCAGATCTCCTCTGTCCACTAGCGCCTCGCCCTCAACAAGCCACGTGTTGACTTGTGAACACTCTGATCTTCTCCAGGCACCTTCATCCCCACCACACACTCCCCCACTATCCTTAGCCCTTCGATTAGATCCTCCAGATATCATCCCGGCCGTTCTTCAGTGTCTCCCTCTCCTTTCTCCACGTGTTGCACCTTTACCCCTTCGATCATACCTCCCCGATTAGATCCAAGCCACTCCTTAGCGCATCGATCTAGGCTATTAGATCACAAGATCCAACAGTCCTGATACCGTCTTCCACCTCGGGCCGCATCCCTCGCGCACATCGCCCACTTCCTGCGCTCGGCGCCCCCTTCCTATTTTCTCCGCCACCACAGCCACTCTCTCCACCCATTAGCCGCCCCACGATGAAGCCCCCACTCCCTTCATCTTCGTCGACCCCCATGTCCTCCATGTTCTCCCTCCTCTTCGCTCCACGGACCCCACGAACCTCACGCCTCCATCACTGCCACCTCCACCTTCTCTCTATAAAATCCCCGCCTCCGGCCACCGTTACACCTATCCGCCAGTGCAAGAGAGAACCTAGATCTACTCTCTACCTATCAGTGACAGTGATTTGGGCTTAGAAGCGAGCGACGACAGGATTCATCTCCGGCGAGATCCATGGCCAACTCTGCCGTGTCGCAGCTCCGTCGATGAGCTGCACGAGCTCAGGAAGCTACTGGCCTTGAGAGAATACTAGGAAGCTCCTCCTCGAGCTTCTGACCCAAGGTAGAATTCTCCATTCTCCTCCATTTGTCTTTATCTTTTCATCTCGATTTTCTTGCAATTTCACCGCTCTCTCCGAGCGAATTCACCTTCCATCAACCATCCACCGAGCTTCACCTCAAAGCTCCGATCTTCGTGCGCTCCTTCATTCGCACCGATGACCTGTCGCACTACACTCCGATCACAGCTACATCGGTCACGATGGAACACCACCTCCAGCCATCACCACTGCACACCTCAGGCCTCACCGCACTCGCGCACCTCCCACGAACACAAAGTACTCACTCCTTTGCACAGACTAACCCTGTAGGCGCCATCCTCTTCATTGGCGAGAATCTCCACCGGAGCTGCATCGAGCTTCGTCGCCACCGGCATTCAGACCCCCCCTCGCATCATCCAGGACCTCAGCAGATCCCCGACACACCCACGATCAATCCGAGCATTTCAAGAGCCATCAGCAAGCCTCATCAACCATTGGCCAAGGAGGCGGAGCAAGGAGCTCTTGGTCGGAGCCCCGCCAAGTCCGCCGCAGGAGGCGGCGGACCGGAGAAGAAGAAGCCAAGTTACCGTTTGATCTTCCTGATCTGACAGTCCTTGTCTCGCGATGTAACCCCGAGTCCATCATCGTTGGATCATCCATATCTAACGGTCTTTGATCGTGCCACATAGCAACCGTCCCGAGCTTCAGCCCCTGTTGGATCCATCTCGATCCAACGGCCAATATTAAGCCATGTCGCCATCAGCCGCAGCTCCAGATACTGTTGGATCATCCGGATCTAATGGTCCTTGATCATGCCACGTTTCCAGCCTCCACCGCCTTTAGATCACTTCTGATCTAACGGCCTAGCATTCGCCACGTGGAGACTCCGAGCCTCCTCCCCGACCCTAGGCTTGGAGCAACCGAAGCATACCCGAGGCTAATCCGAGCCTCCGGAGCCTCCCGAGCCTCCTCCCGAGCCTCGATCGACGTCCCAGCCTAGCCCTGCACGTGCTTCCCATGTGAGGGCTGGGTATTTTGCACAAAGGCCCTCGAAGGTTTTGGAAATTACACATTGGGCCCTGTTAGGCGTGTCACGCAAGGAGCGCATAATTTTGTGAGAAATTTGCATCCACCTCCCCCGCATTATAGGTAATTGCATTTAAGTCCCTAACATCACATTTATTCCAGTAACTTCTATTTTTTGTATTTGAAATTTGGTCCATGTCTTTACATGCATAAATAGGTGTCCATTTCGCATCATTTTTTAATTCTAAAAATTGCATGTTGTAGCCCAACTTTTCCTTTATCTCATGTGACACGTGTTTTATTTTTGTGACTTATCTGGAAATTAATATTATTAATTTAGTGTTATTTTCTATATTTTTCCCACTGTGTGCTTTTTAATTCGTATTAAATTCCTTGTTGCTCTAAAAATCACCAAAAAATCACATTAGACTTAGGATAATTCACTCTACATTATGCCCAAAAATCATTGCATGTTCACGCATCATGAGGCCTGAATAAATCAAATAGTGATTTTCTTAATTGGTTTTTAATAGGTCCAATTCACATAGAATTTTAGGTTTATTAATTTTCTTGGATTCATCATACTTAGATCTATCTAGGATAATTTTATATCAGGAAATAATGTGTTTTGGCATTTATTAAAAAAATATTTTGTAAAAATCACCTTGCATTCATATTTTATTCACAGTAAATTTATTTAGAGTCGAAAAATACCAAAAAATGCAGACAAGTTCATAGCATTCCATCATCTGGCCAAGTTTCATAATTTTTTGACCTCATTTGATTATCTTCCTGATTTAACTTGTAAAATTGGCCTGAAATTGCATTGTTTTTCCTTCATTGCATAAAAATTGCTAAAAAAGACAAAAATAATCCTATGGAAATCTAACCTCTGTATTCACTTCAAATGCACCTAAAGAGACAGCTGCCTCCCTGAGTTCGACCTTGGGCTTGCCCAAGTAAAATAAATATGCATCTCACAATTAACTGAACATTAGTTAAAGTGGTATTTTTGACGTAGCCTTGATTACCCGACTGCAACGATTCTGACTATTAATTTGACCATTAATTTGATTGAGTTAACAAGGGTAGTCTTAGCCACGTCAAAATGGTGTCATTGCTGGGGAGGCACGGCTTAGGTTAATTTTTAGGAAATTTTGAGTGTTTGATTTTCCATCACCGAGTAGTCTGATTCTCGACTTTCTTGTCAATATTTTTCTGCCATTTTTTGGATTTTGTGTCATCCTTTATCTGACCTCAATTTGTTTTTGTGTGAGGAACACGAGGAGTCGAAGGCGCTTCGAGGAGCTTGCATTTGGATATTTTGAGTGATTGTGAGGACTTGTAATTATTTCATTTTTCATTATTTTTGCATTCTTTCCAGCGGTTCCGATTTGGGTTCTCGCATGTGTAAAAATAGTGGAAACGTGTCCCCGTGTGCTGTGTGGATTGCTTTTTAGATTAGGCTTGCACTTGCGGCTCTTAGAGCTACTTTAGGACTTGCTTGTGCTCGTAATATTCTAGGACCACACTTCACACATAAAAGACGCACTTAGACCACAGATATAGCCAAATTTAATCTGTGCTTCACTCGCTAATAGAACTGCATGTCTAGGAGCGGCTTTTCTCGCCCGTATTGCACATAGTGTAAAAAGTTTTCAATTCTGTTATGCATCCTGCATAAAAGCGAAGGGATCACTGTAAGTCTTCTCAACTTGGCATACCATCATTGTTTTATCGTGCATCAGCTTTTCTCAACTCCTTTCTCTTGGTTTTTCAAACTTAGGAAAAAAAGGAAATTGGGACTGGACGATAGGCGTGCTTTGTGGTTGGACTTAATCAGTGATAACCTAACTTAAAACCGGGACTGCTAAACAAAATTAACCAAAAAATCAATAAGATCGAAAATTCTGTTTGCGGGAAATTAACCCCGACCTTGTTTTCAGGCTGGGTGAGGGTACTAGAGTGTGTGAGCGCCCTAGGGCAGAGCCAAAAATCGCTGCCTTCCATATCGTGTACCCCGATCCGAGCAAATATCATCGGCTGAGCCTTGGGTTCAACTGACCATCGCCAAGTAGCCTTCGCCTACTCCAGTAGGTAGATAGGGGTAAAATTACGGTGCACCGTGACAAGTTGCTAGTAGCCTCCGCATGCGCTTGTCCTTGAACTTTCGGCCGGTGATAAGAGCGGAGAAAGGAAGGGCGTTGGTATCTTAGGAGACAGGTTAAACAGGGGAGATGCATCCGGCTTTTAGCCGACTCCCCTATAGGCTGTGTAACCTTTGCTACTTGTACGACTGAATTCACACTTAAAAAAACAACCAAGATTAATCGGACTCGGTTTCGAGTCCTTCACCATGTTGAGTGTGAAAATACAGGGTTTGGATTCAATTGCTTGCTTCAGGTAGGAGTAAAATCCTATCTTACACTTAGAACTCTCGATTCTTCTTCTCGCCATCCAAGATGACTGACTGGGGGGATATATACTCTCGATTCGCCAATCTTTCTTTGAGTCCCCCACGAAGCTCATCTTCACCGGCTCAAGCGCAACTTGGACTAACCAGAGCTCATGACCCTCTTGAGTTTGGGATCCCTCAAACCCAGGGTGGTTACTCTCAAACCAACCCTTTTCTCTCCTCTGATCTCATCGAGGAAGACCATCGCCTCGGTAAGAATCCCTTCCTTGATATGTCCTCTAACCAAGACCATCTTCTTTACCCGGGACAAGAGGACAAAATGCCGAAGAAAAACCCTGACGATGAGGAACACAGAGAGGGCCCAATGATCCAAATCTTAGCTCGGTTAGCTAGAGCCAAACAACTGAATGCAGAGCTGATGGCTAGAATGGGACAGGTGATCGAGGCTGAAGGAATTTACCGACTGATGTTAGACGCCTACAATACCGTAGAGAATCAAATACATAGATGTCTAGTACCCGATGTCTCCCCTGAAGCGTTCGAGCTGAAGCCCCACTTACTGAGTTTGCTGCCGAAGTTCAATGGAAACGCCAACGAAGATCCATATGCCTTCCCTAGAGACTTCGAGCCGGTTTGCAACAACCTTAGTCACCCTAGGGTTGGGCAAGACTACATCATGCTGAAGGTCATCCCATTTGCCTTATGAGATAGACCTATTCTTGAAGAAGTTCTACTCACTCAGCACCAGATGAGAACCAAGATTGCTAGCATTCCACGAAGCCTGGGACAGATTTAATGATTTAACGCAGAAATGTCTATGACACGGCATTACAAAAGCGATCTTAGTCCAGACCTTGTTCTGTGGCATGACCCCGGAGATGTAGGGGTTAGTGAGTGCCGTATGTGGAGGAAGCTATCTGAACAAAAATAAAGATGATGTATGGAAGATCCTAGAGCAGATGGCAGAAACAGGCAGATCCCAGGCCACCAGGGCCTATCAGTTGTCTCCATCAAGCCTATCCAACGAGACAACTAGGAGGACTGTAGCGAATCTGACAGACGACATCATCCCCATCATGGGGATAATAGCTGACAAATTAACCATGGTCGAGCAGATTCACAAGAGGGTCATTAACCTTGAGTCACTCTCGTGATTGTCGAAACAAGTGGAGGAACTTACTGAGAAGGTAGCCAAGATAAGGCTACATGCCCCTTCTGCACCACATGTACCTGTACACCAAGTTCATCTTATACAGGAACAGGCACCGGGGCCTCAGAGTAGCTGGGTAGAGGAGCAAACATACACTCAGCAGGACCAGCACGTGTCCCCACAAGTGGAGACAGGATACGAGGAGCCTCCGCAGGTGTTCGAGATCAACAGGCTGTGGTACAAAGACTGTGATTAAATCTAAAGTTCTGATCCCATTTTGGATTGTCTCTTTCATGGTTTTATCGGTAAGCCTCTCATTCGATCATTGGGAGTTGGTATCGATTATATGCTTTCCAAAAGCATATATCATAACTTTAAATCATGTTCTATTTCTAAAATAAGATGAACAACATTGAAATTTGATTTATCCCAATATCTCATGAGTGGGCTCATGTCTTTTGATTCAGTAGTGAACATGTATGATTCCTTTGAGAGATCGTATTACTCATTTGCCCTTGTATGCACACCAACACACCGGTGTATAGATCTCTAAGTCAACTCTTTAACCTAGCTTATCTGACACCTCCGAATCTCTATTCCTATGTAGAGGACATGCACAAAGAGGTCGGTCGTATATCAACGTTTAGAGTAAGGATTAGCATCTCCTTCTCAAGCTGGAGATCCTTTCTTGATAGACACTTGATGGTGTGGTTAAGTCCTCAATCTAATGCTTTAGATATTGAATATTGCACCAGCCTCTATGATCCAACATTTGGATCAACAGCTGTATGATATCAAAATGGTCATGGTACATAACCCTAATTATACAAAGCTATTATGCAAATTAGTTATTCTTCATTTCATATTATGGAGTGATTTGCAATAAATTTTATTATATAATGGCTCTCCATGGGCACATATGTACAACAATCTCCCACTAACCCAAAGAGAAACTAATGGGCTAATATTTAAACCTACACTCGTGTGCAAATCATAAGCCATGTAGATATACAACTCATTTGGTTGATTAGTCACTCTATTCCAAGAGATTATGCCAAATCCTTTTACAGACTTGCATATCCCCTACTAATAATGGCCACATACAATACGAATGTTGCATCTTATGCAACGGATACTTAATCGTGTTAAAACAGTCACAGTGCTTGCACCACAAATTAGTAATTAACATAACCATCAAGGGAATTCTAATGCCACCACGCTTAGAGATATCTATCTCCTTAGTCTAATATATAGTCTAAAGTCTTTCAAATGTATCTAAATACTCGAAGATTACTATCTCTGTAGTTTTAAGCCTTTGAAGATATTTTATTACCGCAATCAAGTACATCATCTCCACAGTAGGATTAGTAATAGTTTACTACTCTTACTGCATTGCAGATATTTGGCCTTTGTACACACCATGACATATGCCAGTCTTCATACAATTGATGCACAAGGGCATGCAACTATAACATTCACATCCTCAACACTTTGAGGTGTTATCCCTTTAGATAGGTCAATACCATATCTTGAGGAAAAGAAGCCTTCCTTGGTATTTCTCATGAAGAATTTATCCAAGGTGTACCCTTGATGGGAAGGTCCTAATTCCCTCTTTTCTTTGCTTCTGAACAGATTTTAAAACTAAGACAGAGGAATTCTTGAGATCTTTTATCTCAAAGGTATGGGACAATCGGATTACGAAATATTATCTTCCTACATCATTTCAAATGATTAAGATTACATCTACATTTAGCATGATGAACACAATGGCACTCCCATTAAACTTCATATGATTCATCAAGATTCAGTATGCAATCATAATCTTTATAATTTCATTGAATCTGATGTTCCGACTTCAAGAAGCTTGTTTGAGCCCATGAATAGATTTCTTTAGCTTATACACTTTGTATTCCTTAATTATGAAACCATGGAGCGACTTCATATGAATATCCTCATTAAGGTATTCATTAAGGAATACAGTCTTGACTTCAATCTTCCAAATATTATAATCAAGATGTGCAATTATTGTTAGCAAAATCTTGGAGTCTACTTTAGAATTCAGTATTGACATACATCTATCCATGTCATAATCCTTAGATGCTTCATCATATAAAGCAGGATATTGTCAAACTCTTCTGACACATGGTATCCATACCTTTTAGGTAGTCTAACCACCCTTGAACTTTTTTGAAGAGGTATAAATGTTTCATCTTCAATTATCTCCTTAGTTTCTAATTTAGGAATTTCATTATCCTGTTCAGATTCAATGAATTCCTTTACTTCATTTTTATCTTAACTCTTAAGTAAGTCATTCTATAAGAATCATATCCTTAGAAATGAAGACTTAAGAATCTCATAATCACAAAATACGTATCTAATACTGCCATTTACATACCAAATGAAGTAACACTCTACAGTGCAAAATTCTAGCATACTTGCATGGAATCTAATTTAAGATATATGTTACAGTCTCTACTGTATATCCTTAGAAACTAAGTGGTAATTGTGCTATGAAATATCATTGATCTAACCATGTTCAACACGATCCAGTTGTATCTCCATACAACTCTACAGAGCTGAGTGTTCCTATAGGAGTGAGATAGGAAAAATATTCCTTTCTCTATAAGCTATTCCTTGAATTAATCTGACATGTAATCAATCGAATTGTATATATCTAACTTCTAACTTTAGTTCTCAACTAGAATTGTGAAATCTTTGAACATTTCAAATATATGTAAGGAAAAAATCTCATACCGCAAATGATCATCAGTTGATATCACGTATCATTAATGTTCAGTAGAGAGTCCACATCAATATGTATGAGGTCTTGAATGTCTGCATCATACATCATTCTCGAAGAAGGGTGTCTTGGACATTTTACTTTGTATACAATATTCACAAGTAGATAAGCTTTGAACTTTTAGATAATCTAAAGGTTCACATCTCACAATCTAGTGATCTTATCAATAGATACATGTTCAATGCAAGATTCTAGATCATTACCAAATGATCTTTGTCCTCCTCTTGATCTTTAAAGCTTTAATTTTCAGTATTAGAAATATTAATGAATCATTCATTGTTATCCTAATTCCATATAATCCTATAGTTGTTAGATTACCCTTTGAAATATATCTACCATAACATTTTATAATAGTTTTATCCCAAAATGTATATCTACCATAACATCTCGGTCGTAAAGACATTCTCAAAGACTAAGGACTCTCCCACTGGAATGTGGTAGTTTATCTATCCAATGATGATTGTTGCAACGATTGCATCAAATCTCATGTGGATGACTATCAACTTTTAGATCAAGTTCATTAATCTTCTAAAATATGTGCAACTGATTGTAAGTGTCAATATATGAACTAAATACAACTATCCAACTTAATCATTGTCTAACAAGTAAGTTAGTTCCACTAATAAAAGTGTAGATGTAGGATATGTCGGTGTCAAATATATGTAAGGAAAAAATCTCATACCGCAAATGATCATCAGTTGATATCACGTATCATTAATGTTCAGTAGAGAGTCCACATCGATATGTATGAGGTCTTGAATGTCTGCATCATACATCATTCTCGAAGAAGGGTGTCTTGGACATTTTACTTTGTATACAATATTCACAAGTAGATAAGCTTTGAACTTTTAGATAATCTAAAGGTTCACATCTCACAATCTAGTGATCTTATCAATAGATACATGTTCAATGCAAGATTCTAGATCATTACCAAATGATCTTTGTCCTCCTCTTGATCTTTAAAGCTTTAATTTTCAGTATTAGAAATATTAATGAATCATTCATTGTTATCCTAATTCCATATAGTCCTATAGTTGTTAGATTACCCTTTGAAATATATCTATCATAACATTTTATAATAGTTTTATCCCAAAATGTATATCTACCATAACATCTCGGTCGTAAAGACATTCTCAAAGACTAAGGACTCTCCCACTGGAATGTGGTAGTTTATCTATCCAATGATGATTGTTGCAACGATTGCATCAAATCTCATGTGGATGACTATCAACTTTTAGATCAAGTTCATTAATCTTCTAAAATATGTGCAACTGATTGCAAGTGTCAATATATGAACTAAATACAACTATCCAACTTAATCATTGTCTAACAAGTAAGTTAGTTCCACTAATAAAAGTGTAGATGTAGGATATGTCGGTGTATTATCTGAGTCATTCTCTAAGGATTATAGATATTCTGGATAATCATATTTCCAGTATATTGACTTATTGCAGTGTTGGAAATCATCCAATTATTTGGATATGGATGTTCTAGAAGTGTGCTAAACTCTTTGATCTTTCTTCATCCTTTAGGGTCGCCCATTCTTCTGATGTGCTTCCATGATCCTTAAACAACCTTTGCATAAGATAAAGAATTTCTCTGATTGAACATGTCTTCAAGGGACAACGATCTGAAAGTACTTCAACATTTATACTTGCTTCATCCCTTTCATACAATATGAAAATTATGAAGCTTCAAAAAAGACTTGAATAGAAATAGCGGAATGATGACACTCACAATATCCACATCCATCTCGACTCGTAAGACTTTGGTTCAGGTAGATACTCGAACATTTTGAGTACATCATCTCCTATGGAGTGAACCATGCCATTTATGATTAAATGTTAGGAGCACATATCTTTGCCAAAAATATCTTAATCATGGATCATATTCATGATATTGGTTATAACTAAGTATAACTCTATTGAATGGGTTTAAATGAAATTTATCTGAAATAAGATTATTTGCATAAATATTTACTTTGACTAAGGTTGTTATATATTAAATGAAATTATCTCGATTTTTATAATTTTGAAAGTCCGCTCCCTTTTCAACTCTCAAAGTATGAGGTATGCTAACCAAAATACCTCAAGTGAGATATGAGATCTCCCTTCCACTTTAATCACACCCCAATAATATGAGAAAATACAATTACGATGAAGGAAGCAGGAACTCTTTCCACTTTGCAAGTCCAACTTTCACTTCCAATTCGGTCTTTGACAACCGAGCCTACCACCCCTAAGGTGATGTTAACATGTTATCAACAGAACTAACCGTCAACGGGAATAGAACTCGCTATGTGTAACCCAATGTTGCCTCAATTATATGGGGAACATCATTAGGGTCACTACACATACGACGGTCTTTTCGAGAAGAAGATATCATGATCCATGTGCACTTCTATATTGGAGCTATGACTTCGCATAAGCATCTCCGCAATACAATCCACGATGAAAGTACCCTCCTTCTTAACGAGAGACCATGGATGTCCTCATATGATCATCCATATCCCGTTCAAATTTTAATTGATCATTTAGAATCATATTCTTATGATTAATTCTTCCAAGGAAATTATTGTCCTATTAATATAGATTGTTTAATTTAATTAGATTAAAATAATTTAATTATATTAAATTGATTAATAATCTAAATGTGATAAATAAATAATTAGGTTTGCTTGATATTACTATATAATATTAGCTCTCACAAATACATAATATTCTGATTTTAATAATTAGAATACAGCTTGACGTACTTATATTACCCTTCTTCGAAAATGGATCCAGCAAAATGCTCGAGTTATGCTAGGAGAGAGTATTTCCTTGACATGCAAGATGCTAAGTAAGGAACCAAGTCAGCATATCCGATCTAAACACCTTCACCATCTTGATTCAGAACAATACAATTAGATCAATGAACTTACATTTTTATGGATCATTTTTTTATGATCGGCATGATACTATATAAATATACTCATAAATTTAGGCATTTTAAATTATTTTAATGACCCTAAATTTCTAGTCATATCAAAAAAGGGCTCAATAGGTCTGCCCCCACCCCCATTTTCTGGTGTTTTTTATTTTTTTCAAAAATAAAGCCATGCATTTTATCACTATATCCCTTTAATATGCCCATCTAATTTCATCAAAAACAGAGACATTCACTTAGAACATGTCAATTACAACAATTGTAAGACCATTAAAATTACTTGTTCTAGGTGGGAGGCATAGGAGTCTCTATTTCTGACGAAATTGGAATGACATATTAGAGGGATATGAAATACATGCCTTTATTTTTGAAAAAAAAATAAAAAAATTACCACAAAATGAGGCGGGGGCAGCCATGTTGGCTTCCCCTAGGGGACAACCCCATTTTTTCGATTAAAAGAACAAAATTGGTGTTGCATGTAAAAGTTGTCCTACAACTATTGCAGGATAAACTAGGGTTTCATGTCAGGAAGCAATCATTCAATGCTTTTGTTTGCCATGTATTTATCTAAACAAATGATACAACAATTAATCAGGGTAAATTTCAAATTTTCATGATTATATTGAATGATACACATCTTAAGAAAATTCATATGATGATCTAACCATCTTCCAACCAACCACGCTAAATATGGAATATCTAAGGCAAACGAGATCGGAATCGTGTGAAATAAATTTAAGTGATTTGATGGTTTAATACTCTACTTAGTTAGTGTATTTTTAACTTGTTTCATGATAGGAAATAGTAATCGAAAATTAATTTGTTATAAATCTGAGTTTACATGCAAAAACAATAACATAACGAGGCTTTTCAAATCCAAATCTTTAACCGATCATAACCAATTGTTGGCCTGATCATTGATGTCATATGTGGACATTCTAAATATGATTTATTATCCCAAAAATATTCATAATAGGGGAATATATACACAAAATCAAATGTTTGCAAAAATAATTCGAATCACACATTCATGGAAAAAATAATGGTCCTGCAATCCAATATCCAAAGCATGATCATCCTATGATTCGGGATCATATCGAAGACCTTTGATCAAGGCTGTAATACCACTTTAAAAGAAAGTTTTTAAGACCTCATGCATCACAAAAGCCTGTGGGTCAGATCATATCCGATCAAAAAACCGACTTGTTGTACAAGTCGCAATAACAACTGAATATTAAAAAATATTCGATGGAACCACATTGATTGCGAACAGTTCTCAATCTGTTCTATGAATATCATACGAGTTTAGGATTACCTCTTGAAGCGTGAATGTAATCCTCAAGTCTCTAAAGCAAAAGGCCTCATGTCCGAAGTCTGATCTGACAGAGACAACACTTACATGCGCAATGATGAGCTACGTACTTCCCGCAATCGAATGAGACATTCTGTGGCTCCTTGCTCCTGATTTTGTCATATTAAATCATTCTTTTTCATAATGATCCTGAAGATCCATATATGAAGGAACTGTGTACGAGATTAATAGAACCGATCCAGCAAAGCAACAACAGGATTATCTACCATATTAAGGGTATTTTCCCTACAAGGAGACTGCCTTGAGAGGAAAGGAGAAATATCCAACAATAAGAGCTTTACCCCGATGAGAGGACGTCCCTAGGGGGGAGAGAGAGAGAGAGAGAGAGAGAGACTTATTTCTCCTTAAATTGTTGTATCTTGGAAGGCAAGATATGTCTTTCCTTATATATAGGGTAAAATGGGGTTGTCCCCAAGGGGGAGCTAACTTGGCTCCCCCGCCTCATTTTCCACATATTTTTTATTTTTTTGAATAATGTTTTCATAGATTTTCACTATTATATCCCTATATCATGTCATTCAAATTTCGTGCGAAATAGAGACTCCTACATCCTCCATCCAGACGGGGTTGATTTCAACAATTCTGCGATCGTTAAAAAATGATTGTCTAGATGGATGTTGTAGGAGTCTATCTTTCTTACCAAACTTGAATGGCATAATATAAGGATATATGATGAATTTTCACAGATTTATTTTTCAAAAAAAATAAAAAATGAGGAAAATGATATCTCCCCTTGGGGGGCAATCCCATTTTCCCCACATCTGTGGAAAAATGGGGTTTCCCCCACCCCATTTCCCAGCATTTTTTTATTTTTTTTAAAATAAAGTCATGTATTTTTGTCATTAAATTCTTCTAATATGTCGTTCCAATTTTATCAGAAACAGAGACTCATACGCCTTCCATGTAGAACATATAGTTTGAACGGTCTTAGAATTATTGTAATTGACATGTTCTAGATGAAGGGCATAGGAGTCTTTGTTTCTGACGAAATTGGAATGACATATTAGAGGGATATAATGATGAAAATATTTATATGTATTTTTGAAAAAAATAAAAAAGATGGAAAGTGGGGTGTGAGCAGCTCCATTCAACCATATATATATATATATATGATTTTTATCCAATGGGCTTTATGCTCATTTGAGCTTTGATGAGCCTCTAATTTCAGTCATAAGATTTAGATATCTCAATCCCTAAAAAAGGAACCGTAATTAGAATGGGAAGAATTCTAAAGTGTAAATTTTAAGCAATTCTAAAATTAGCATACGTGTATGGAAACCTGTATTGCAACGATAGGCGATTGATCATCTGGTAATTTTTGATCTGGCGATTTCCAAAGCGAGGCAATCGTTTTTCTCCAATGCAAGGTAGAAAGAGTTTGTTTCTTTTAGTTATTTTGATTGGGATCTGACTGATTGTATCTAGTGATTGTTTTGGATCATGTTTGGATTTGGATCGTGAGAAGTTCATATTAGAAGAAATAACGATGGATGATCATTCCGTTTTGATCATAAGCAATATTTATTCGAAAAGTATTATTGAAATATGAGAAGTGGTGTTCATAATATCAATTTTTATTCATTTTGATTCATGATCGTTAGTCCTAATTGATTTTTTATCGAATGCAGTTTGATTTCATATAATAAAAAGTTACAGTAAACATAATTGTTACTTTTCATGCATTACTTTGAATATATACTGAATTACTGATGTATTTGCTTAATTCACTTATAAAATATTTTATGTTATTATTGCTAACACAATTGTTACTTTTCATGCGTTACTTTGAAAATATATTGAGTTACTGATGTATATACTTAATTCACTCATAAGATATTTTGTGTTACTATTGCTAAGATAATTGTTACTTTTCATGTGTTACTTTGAAGATATACTTAGTTACTTATGTATTTACATTATTTACTGACATGACATTTTTTTTAACTATTGCTACACAATTGTTACTTACCCCGTGCCTATTTTGAAATTAAGTTTCTTATTTTTTCTCTTTGTATATTTAAGTGTTTTACAAGATCGAGATTTTATTGTTACTACTATCTCTTTAGTTCTTACAACTCACAACTAATGGTTTACTAATTCATCTTTTATTTCAGGTATGCCAGATGTCCTAACACTTCTTATGTTTCATAGATGAAAAGTTAAATAATGAAGCATTGATGGTCGTTGCATACTTCTTGATTAAAGAGGAGTGAAGATCATATCAGAAAGAGCGATGACGATGAAAAATTTGTTACAAATGTTTAGCAAGTAAAAATAAAGAATAGTAAGTATAATAGAAAGAACAATAACACTCGATAGATATTTGGTAACATCCAATATAGCTAAAGTAAATGGATTTTAAAAAATTCATGACAAGTAACCTTCAACAAGAGATTATTAACAATGTTTCAATGCACAAGTAATTTTGTAACTTTTGTAAGTATTGAAGTGTATATATTTGTTTCAATAAGATTGACATAAAGGAAAGTTAGTTAAGTAACTTGACGAATATAATTCATTTGTAAGAATGATTGAATGACAAGTAACATCTTAACTATGAATAAATAAAAAAACATACATGAAAAGTAACTTGATTTTTTAGATCTGTAACTCGATGAGAAGCTTAAGTAATTCATGACAAGTAACTTTCAACTTGAGGTCAGTAACAAATTTTCAGTGCATAGTAATTATATAACTTTTGTAAGTAATGAAGTGAATATACTTCTTTCAGTAAGATTGACAAAAAGTCAAGTAACAACAAATAATGTGTCTCTAACATATCTGTAAATTAGTTTAATAAATTAAGGTTATATTTAATATCAGTAACTATTGTATTCATATCAGTAACATGTTGCGTATCACAAGTAACTTGTTTAGTCACTTACGTAAGTTGATGAATATAATTCATTAGTAAGAATGATTAAAAGAGAAGTAAAACCCAACCAATAGCAAGTAACATATTCAAATGTTAGTAATAACTTTGTACAAAAAAATAAATTTATGAAGTAACATTTGTGATTATTCAAGTAAGATATCACGAAGCATAGTAAGATATAAAGCTATATAAGTAACTAAATGATAATAAGAACCTAACTATAGTAATTCTGTATCAGATTTCAGAAATACTTCAATGATGATGGAAGATATATAATACGATCACAGAGCATTTGGAGGAAGGAGGAGATTTTCAAGATTTTTCGAAAAGAATAATTTGCAATGAGTTCAAACGTAATTTCGACTCAAAATAGGTAATTAAATTATCGAGTAGGAAGCGAGAAGCAATTTTGACAACACAATTATGATGCTAAATTTAGGAAAAAAACTAATTTTATTTGGAACTACAAGATGATCATCACACGGATGATCATGCGTGCTCAACAAAACTCAAATGGGCATAGGGCTCCCTAGATAAGTCCCCCCTCTCTATATATAGAGAGGAAAAGGAAGCTATTTTGAGTAACAACTAGCTTGACTGTTACACAAGACAGTCCCCTCCCTTTATTTTTTCCAAAAATAGAATCATGTATATTCATCTATATATCCCTCCTACATGTCATTCGAATTTCGTGAGAAACGGAAACTCCTATGCCCTCCATTTAGAACATGTAATTTTTAACGGTCTGAAATTTATTGTAATCGACCTGTTCTAGATGGAGGGCATATGAGTCTCCGTTTCTGACGAAATTTGAATGACATATAGGAGGGACATATATATGAATATACATAATTTTATTTTCAAAAAAATAAAGGGGGGAGGGGAACTGCCTTGTGTAACAGCCAACTTGGCTATTACTCAAAACAACCTCCCTCCCCTCATATATATATATAGGATATCTTTCATATGAGACATGGTCCTTCCATCCATTAGGAAGTCCTTCAATCCCACCCATCCGAATTTAATCCTATGGTTGTTATTAGTGGTATGTTAATATTATTTAAAAAATTAACAAAAACCCATTTTGGTCTTTATACATTATCTAAATATAGTATCTAATCACCTCAATTATCTCAACCATTAATATATCGTTTTAATTGCTTATTTCAAAAATAGAAATCCTAATTATTTGTGCATCATGCGTTCCATGCAGAGGGCTAGATGACGCCGCCTGGACCTCTCCTCCGCACGGGCGGAGGTCTGCGCAACCACCAACCGCATCGACTCCGCGCAAATCACCGGTCTCCGCCGCATCGTCGGCGTCGGCAGCCGAGTCCATGAAGCACGCAGCGATCGCAGACATCTTCATCGGATCCGACCTGCACCTCATTAGCAACAGCGCATTGTTGGTACCGCCGCAGTCCCCCATCTCGTCGTCGTCACTAAAACTCTCATCGTCTCCCTCGCCTCGCCTCCCGAAGACCAGCCTCCCTTTCTCGAGTTTATCGGCGACCATCTCCAGCTCTCTCAGCCCACAACCCTTTCCCTTCTCAACCACTGCCGTCGTCAGCACCCTCTCGTCCTTCTCCACCTCCCTCCTCTCATCCCCGCAGACCTCGCAAGAACAGGAGCAGCAGCAGCAGGTGGACCTACAACTCCCCCCATCGCACCTCCAGAAGGAGCCGAAAGCGGAGGCCAAGAACTTGAGGATCTCGCCGGCGCGGCCGAGGAGGCAGCACAACAATTATGTTTTGCATATTTCATGTGTATTATACAATTTTAATGGTTATTATTACAATTTGGATTTGTATTATGCATATTTGATGTATATTTTTACATATCAATTGAATGCAAATGGAAAATTGTAGTTTTTATGTGTATTTTACATTTTGGACGTCCATCACATATTTAGATATTTATTATACAATTTAGATATGTATTATACATATTGAGAACATGTATTATATATTTTTATAAAAAAAGAATTGCAGATTTCACATAAATCGAAAAAATATAAAAATAGCTAATGTATTACTAATATGAATTATATTATACAAACAACCACACAAATTTTACGAAATGACTAATAAAATTTGAATGAACCACAAATTATACAAAAATCATATAGTCGTTACAAAATGAATCACAGATTATACAAAAAAACGTGTTAGGACACAAACATCTGTCCCACGCTATGTCGCCCAGCACAAAACTGGACACTATTTAAATATGGTATTACGGGAAAATACCAAAATTAAATCTATCTATATTTAGTATTTCGGAATATTAAATACTATCCTTAATTAATGTAATACATGATGACCAAAATACCCTTTTGGACATATAAATTGATCACGCCGTTAGATTTGAATCTAATGGCTATGATCCTTGGCCTTCCTTACACATGGAAGGACCAAGTCTCATTTGAAAGGCCCCCTATATATATATATATGGCCTTTTAAATAGGACTTCGTCCTTCCATCCTTAAGGAAGGCTAACAATCGTAGCTGTTAGATTCAAGTCTAATGTCATCATCAATTTATTTGCCTAAAAGGGTATTTTGGTCATCATCTTTTGCATTAATTATGCACGTCAATTAATATTTCGAAATACTAAATTTAGTTAGTTTTATTTTTGGTATTTTTCATGATACCGTATTTAAATAATATTCAATTTTATTCTGGGTGACATTACATAGGGTATATGTTTGTATCCTCACACATTTTTTTGTATAATCCATGGTTTCTTTTGTAATGATTATATGTTCTTTTGTAGAATCCATGGTTCATTCAAAAAGTCATCTGTTTTTTGTAAATTTTGCATATTTCTTTGTATAATACAGTTCATATTCTCAATTAATGTGTGGTTATTTATAACGATTGTATGATTTTTGTATAATAAATTTGTATGGTTCTTTGTAAAAATACGGTAGTCATTCACACTTATTTAATGATTAAATACGAACCAAATATGTATAATACACATCTAAAATTTAAAATACACATCCAAAATGTATAGTGGACATTAAATATATAAGATATATAAAAAAATTATATTTTTCATTCGCAAGCAATTGAAATGTAAAAATACATAACAAATATGTATAATACATATCATAATTGTATAATACATATCAATATTGTATAGTACACATCAATATTGTATCCAACCGCGTATGGTTCTTCATCCAGAACTGGGTGCAACACTTTTTTATCGTTGTCGCTTGCATGGAGGACTTCTACAATAGTCACCACCACTCCCGCGTAGTCCTTGGACAGATCTCCCACCATCAAAGTTGGACCGACACGTTGTCGTGGGCGTCTGCGTGAAGAACTTTGCAGCGGTTAGAGATCCCTATCAATCTTGAATCATATAACATTAAAAAATCGACGTAATTCGAAATCTGGATTCGAACAAACACCAAAATGGTGTCACCTTGTTCTGATAGCAATACTCAGCATCTGTCCAGCAGTCCTCCCCCTTGACGACGTCCGCCGGCCATGCGAGGCTCGGGATGAAGCCGTTGTCGTGATCTCTATCTCTGTCTCTCTCAACAAACACGGACAAATGAATTGGAGAGAATGGATCTCTTTGGTGACGTGAATGGAAAATTAGGAGAGAGAGGCAACGTTAATGGCAAATTAGGAGAGAGTAACGAGGAGATGTTTTAGGTGATTGCATACTATATTTAGATAATGAATAATGACCAAAATAAGTTTTTGATTAATTAAATAATATTAATATTATACCTTTTTTAATAACCGTACGATTAATTACGAACAGATGGGATCGTTGGCCATCCTTAGATATGGAAGGACCATGTCTCATTTGAAAGATATCCTATATATATATATGGAGCTTACTTAATGAAGTAGGTAACCTTATTTATTTCACGCCCATTTTTGGTAAATTTTTTTATTTTTTTGAAAAATATCACCATGGGGATTCATAACTATATCCCTAAACATGTCGTTCAAATTTCATCAGAAACAGAGAGTCCTATGTCCTCCATCCAGAATAGGTCGATTACAACAATTCTAAGACTGTTAAAATTACCTATTCTAAATGGAGGGCACAGGAGTATGTGTTTCTGACGAAATTTGAATGACATATTAGGAGGATATAATGATGAAAATCCATGGTGGTATTTTCCAAAAAAAATAAAAAAATTACCAAAAAATGAGCATGAAGTAGGTAAGGTTACATACTTCATGAAGTAGGCTCTATTCTCTCTCTCTCTCTCTCTCTCTCTCTCTCTCTCTATATATATATATATATATATATATATATATATATATATATATATATATATATATATATATAAAGAGAGAGGGGGGGAGGGGGGCTGATCCTGTGAGAGCCAAAAACTGAGAGCATGCGAGCAGTGAATCTGGACCACTATATTCTGCGCATCTCTCTTTTCCTCCAATCAGTCATGAGAGAGATGACAGAATCTAGTGGTCCAGTCTCACTGCTCTCATATTCTCATAGTATAAACCACATATATATATGGGAAAAGAGAAGCTACACTATTGATTTTTGATTTTTTTGAAAGAAACCTATGGGGATTTGCTTAGTTTATTGATTGGAATATGCATTTTAAATTTCATGCAAAATAATCATTCCTAACACGCCCATCCAGATAGGGACAATTTCAGCAATTTTGAGACCGTTAAAATATTAGTCTTGATGGAGATGATAGTAGTGTCAAATTTAGTTGAATTTTGCATGAGACCATGGTGATATATAGTGATTTAAATCCTCCTAGGTTTCATTTCGACAACACAAAATATCAATGAAAAAAATGCCCCGGATGCAGCTAGTTAGCTACACCCTCAGGTGTAGCTTCCCAGCCCTTATGTGTGTGTGCGCGCGTACGCATGTGCCCGTGCATGTGTGCATGTGCGTGCACGTGTGTGTGTGGGTGCGTGCATGTGTGTGTGTGTTCAAACCTTGTTAGGATTGCAATCCTAATTGTCGAATCAATGGACATGATTAAAGGAACTCATAACATTTTTTAAGATTAAAGTTGATAACAATTATCAATTAAATAATCCTTTTGATCTTTTCAATAAACTAATAAATAAATAATTAATAAATGAAAAAAATAAGAAGGATTAATAAATGAAAAATATAGCGGATGCTCCTAAATAAAGGGGACGTCCACCGTGTTGTAACAACCATGGACGTCACCCCATTTAGGGAGCTACTATTTATTTTCCTATTATTATTATTATTGTAATATTTCAGCAACAATAATTTTATTTATTTATTAACTTATTTCTAAATACAATTATCGACAAATAGTTTCAAATTATTTCTGATAATTGCTAATAGAATATTGACAAATATGAATCATATTCATAGGTCCAAAACTCAATCTAAATCACATTTATATTTATTGTACAATGGGAACTCAATTCACATTAACATTAAATTCATGAATCCTTTCCACAATCAAATCTCAATTGGATATTATGGATCTTATCAACACTATCCATGATTATTGGGTAGTACTATCCACATTAATCTTATCCAAGATAATCAAATACAACTTAATTATCTCAAAATCCTCTCTGTACATATCCAGAAATAATGTGCATCTTATCCACATCATTTCTTGGATAAGTGTGGATAACACTCTATAAGATAATATTATCTAGGATAATTAAATCTAATTAAATTATCCTAAGTTCTCTTCATCACCGAATAGTCCAAATTCTCACATTTATCTCTAATGGAACATCTCCTTCAAGGATGGTGTGCCTTCTCCCCTGATACTTGAAGATAGGGTCAGGGTGATTGTATAACCATGTATTGTGACTTGGATAATGAGATCTAATCTCATGTCCGGATCTAAAAGACCTCTTAGAGATGTTTGATCATGTCAGATAAAGTTCTCAATCTTCTTATTGTCTCTAAATCCAATTCGGATCAATATCCATAATACGAACGAAGATTGAATTACTAGTTCAATGAGTGGAGTCACTAAAATCCAAACATGTTTCATCACTCTCTCGGAATGGAAGCATCATGATTTACAATCATTTAAGATCACATCACCTTGAGTATTCCTAATACACGTACATCTTGCATACTAGAATACTGTGATTAAACTCAAAGTTCTGTTCTCATTTTGAACTATCTCCTTTATGAATTTTATCAGTAAATTTCACGTTTGATCATTGGGAGTTGGTATCAATCACATGCTTTCCAAAAGTATATATCATACCTTCAAATCTTGTTCTGTTTCCAAAACAAGATGACCAACACTGAAATTTGATTTATCCCAATATCTCATGAGATTATGTTTTCCGATTCTACAGTGAACATGTATGATCCCTTTGAGAGATTGTATTACTCATATGCCCTTGTATGCACATCAACACGTCAATGAATATGGCCTATCAAATGCACATACTCAAACATATAATAGTACATGACTCTAATCAGAGAACGGGTGTCTATATCGTGATAGCGTAAGATAAAGGTTTAAGTTATCTCGATCTCACTAAGTGAACTCTTTGACCTAACTTTTATCTGACACGTCCGAATCTCTATTCCTATACAAAGGACCTACATCAAGAAGTCAATCAGATGTCAACTTTCAGAGTAAGGATTGACATCTCATTCTCATGTTAGAGATCCTTCTTTGATAGTTACTTGACAATGCGGATGAGTCATCAATCTAACCTTTTAGATATTCAACCATGCACCGGCCTCTATGATCCAACATTTGGATCAACAGATATATAATATCAAGATAATCATGGTACATAACTCTAATTGTTCGAAGGGACCTATTATACAAATTAATTATTTTTCACTTCAGATTAAAGATTGATTTACGATAACTTTTATTGTATAATGACTTCCTGTGGGCACATATGTCCAACCCTTGCAGCGGATTAAGTTACTCCTACTAACGCTGATTACCAGCTTCAATCTCCCCAAGGTGGACTCTTTTTACCTTTACTCCAATTCTGGACGGAGGCTGCCACTCTTCCTACTGACCACGAGTTTGCTTTCAAGGTAGATGCTGTCTACCAGAATCCGACAATCAGTACCTTCATTTGATCTTTGCTGATGTACATAGAGGCCTAAAAGTGGCTAACAAATGTGATTCTGATCTTAAGTTCGGTGATGAATTGCCTGATTCAACAACTGCAGTTCAAGAAAACAACTCCAACGCTTCCACAAGTCATGAGAAAAATGGCGAAACCCCCATAATTACAATATTACAGCAACCACGAGATCGAAGTTGTGTTAAAAGGCACAACCAAGATATTACATAGTTTCCCAAACCAGACTACTGCACTGAAGATAAAGATAGCTGGAAGCTGGACTTGGTACCTTGCATGGTTGCTGCGGTCGAGTTGACCAAAACACGAGCAAACCATGGCTTTTTCCTATATGATCAAGTTAGACCCTTCCGAATTGGCACAGGAGTTGTCATTTACAATAGAATATTAAAAAAAGGAGGGGAAGTAAAATTAAGTCGGCAGATGCATAACATCTCTTTAACTTGCATCAGGATCATATAATAGAAGCCCTCGAAATCCCTACGTACCATAATACAGATGGAGGTTGTCGACTGAATATCCATATGGGAGACTCGGTCCATAAACAAGACCCTCATTTCCAGCAGGACTAACCTGGTTCGACATGGGACCGACAACTCCATCTTCGTCCTTAACATAATCAGAGTACATATCATTGGCAACCACATCTTTCATGGTGACCTTTGCCCTTCCTTTATAAGCACGCTTTGTGTCAACAGCGCTCTCGGAATCGGGTTTTCCCATCTGCAGAAGCTGCTGATGCTGCTGCAGATCAACAAGTGATGCGCCAGCAACACCATATATTTTTCCTTTGGCGCTCTTCTTCGCATCAACTAACTTGAGTTCCAATCTATACAGTGCACATGCATCACAGTTGTTTATCTCATATTCATACAGGTGCCATTCAAAATTGTTAAGAGGTTGCGGGTCCATGTAATATGACCTCTTCAATCCTCCATATTCTTTAAGGACTTGCTTTCTAGATTCATGCCACCCACGACCGTTGTAATCTGGAAGCGATCTTTGCTTGCGGTTCCCACTCTCAAATGCCCGTCTTGGTTTATCAAAGAAGAGCCACTCTCTCATTGCCTCGCCTTCAAGGACCGAAAGATCAAACAGTTCTGAAAATGCAATTAGTTCAAGTATAGCACTTCAGTAAACAACAAATATCACCATGAACAATTTGTAAGCATGGAAGAGAATAAAACGAAGAAAGATACCATACCAGGAGCATTCCAAGGGGACTTCGATGTTGCTGCGCCTTCACATTCTGGAATACCAACATTCTTACCCTGTGTTTTTGCAGTGAGGGATGCAAAGAGGGGACCATCTTTTAGATCAATACCACCTGGACGTAGAACTGGCGTCATCCCAGGGGGGCCTTCATTCAGGGCCAATATAGCATGGATGCTGCTGCAGTAGTCTTCAAACCAATCTGTCCCCTTTGCAGGTCTAGGGCAGTCCCACAGAGAACATTTTGGCTTTAAGAAAGCAGAAGCTGGAGGGGATATTGCTGGCAGAAGATCAGAAATGTTAGGTGCACTCACTCCCTGTGGACCACAAACATCAAAAGGAGTATAGGGGCCATGAGGTAATTCCTGATGCATGTGGAACCTCTCGAAATCCAACTGGGCAGTCCCATCAAAGCAATCCACATCGACGGGCTGTGATTCCATCATAGTATTTTTGCATCCTTCCATCTCTTGGAGTTCATGTCCTGTCATCACCTGACTGGTATAAAATCCCTGCAGGAAATAAAGATTAACGACCATCCAGATGATCGCTCATATTTTATAATGCAATGAATAACCTTCTCTTCCATTAGTACATTACTTAACATCGACCAAGAAGGTTCTTTGTAAAAGCTTAAGTCCATGCAGGAATGCTATAGTAAAACCATGATATAAAGCATTAACTGGTGACTAAAAATAACAGATATTATGCAAAATGAAAGATAAAATAATGACCTACTTCAAAGAATCTCTGTAAAGAGAGAATATAAGCAAACATTCTTGCTATTACGCGGAAGCTGCATAGGTAGGAGGGCCGAAAATCTTCCATCCGTCAGAACCATGGCATTCCACAATTTCTTTTTCTACATACCCACCAAGAAAAGTGCAATAACATGTAGTTAACAACTTAACACACGGCCCCCAAGAAAACTACCATAATTTGCTTTCAACTACGTCCATAACTTTGTAAACCTGTTTTCATCAAATAAGACTTCAATTATTTGAAAAACCAAGTATCAAGCACGGAATTATATATCTATAAGTTAATCATGCCGATAACGTAACCAATAAAGAGATATGAACCTGCTGCTGCATGTCAGATGATCTTCCAAAGAGAAATCTCAAACCAGGCAACAAATGGAGGGGTCTCTTAACTCCATGCTACATAGAAGCTACCTTTTTATGAGAACACCAGCCATATCAAAGTACCTCGAATTGTCGAGATCTTTGGTGCCAAAGGACCTCCAATGCTTGTTACAGAAACTGATTATTGGTAGTCTGTTTCGTGTATCCCAGACAGATCATAGTTATCCACGATGAAGGACAATATCATTACCTTACAGCCAGAATAACTACCCCATTTTTCTCCGTCCCTCAAAAAAGTCAAAGAATTTGAGATTGCGCTAGTCGAGATTATCTGCAATCAAGAATTACTGCCAATATCAGGCCAAACTAAGTACTTTTAACCATTCTGATACTCCCAAAAAAATCCAAGGATTTGAATCATTGTAGTGAAGACCAAGACCTTCCGTATTGTAAGGATTCGACTAAGTAGAACCAAAATAGCAGTACATGAAATATAAGTTCAATTACAAGGAAGTTAGATATGTAACAGGTGTAAAGCTGGACAACATTTCATAATATGTAGGTTCGATCATCCAAAAGGACAGAGGAACTTATGGAAATGGCATTCATAGAATTGATGCAGGATGGATGAAGTGGAGAGAAGCTTCTCGTGTTCTTTGAAAGAAGATACCATGAAGAGCTCAATGGAAAATATTATAAAGCTGCAGAGGGACCTGCAATGCTTTACTGAGTGTGGGACAGCCATTTATAGACATGTGTAAAGAATGTTTATACCTGAGATGAAGAGGCCCTGGTGGGTGTGGCTACACAAAGAATAATCAACAAATCGAGAGTATCCTACAAAAGACGATGGTACATAAAAAAGATAAAAATGAGATAAACTTGACTAAGGTGGTTAGACATGTGGATAGAAGGCAATCTAGTACTCCAGTTCGAAGGTGTGAGAAGATAAAAGAACCTTGTAAGAGGTCGAGGAAGATCAAAGAAATTTTGTAAGGAGACTGTATAAAAGGATATTTTTTTAGGTCTACATCAGAGTATAAAACCTAAACTAAATCTGTTTGGAACCAAAGATTCCATGTAATCACCCCAATTTAAAGTAGAAAAAAGCTTAGTTGTTGTATAAGACATTTTGTAGACAATCTTAATAAACTCCAACTCAAACTTCTCAATATAAGATCGTAGAATCCTCTATGTAAATAATCTTACTTTTATACCAGTGTGGATCTTAATCAACCTCATTCCTCAAATCAACCCACACGTATGCATGCATTCCCACCAAAATTTCTCGGTTAAGTTCTTGAAGTTTTCTTAGTGATGTAAATAGTCTCACTTTTGAAGCACATATCGTTCTTAGTTCCCCCAATCATCTAAGTTTCTCAATCTAAGCTCTCAGACTCTTCTTGTGAAGACTGGGGTGCTCAATGTCAAGGACAATAAATAGCTTTCCTATATTGAGGATATTGATCACTATTTTTGGGATAAAAATTTTTAATCATAGATCCTGCGCTTAATAATCCTCCGTTTATTTTTACATCGCTTTTTCATCGCATTTTTTTGTTCATTTTAGATTTGATTATCTGACACCGAAATTAACGCAGCGATTCATTAATTACATAATTAATTTAAGACCACGCAACTAAAAATCACCGTTCCCTATGTTCGACCTTGGTAGACTTGCCAAGTAAAAATTCTCCACAACATTCAAAGATTGTGATTTTTGATTAACCGAATTTCGTCTCCTATACTGCAATTCTTTATTATTAAAGAGACGATTTGTCGTGCTCATCAAATGTCCCTGTCAACAGTACCATTTGATGAGCGTGACAAATCGTCTCTTCAATAATAAAGAATTGTACCATAGGAAAGCCGTTTATTGTCATTGACATTGAGCATCGTTCCCTTTGAGTCGTTCCCTCGTGGTTTCATCCTGCTCCTTTAGTTGCAGTGACTCTGACAGGCGCAGTACAGAGCACATGCTCTCCGGCAAGGAGATTCAGTTTGACTCACACCCCAGTCTGTTCGTCCTCCTCACCTGCACGGCATGAGAAGCAACAACCTTGACAGCAGTCGACAGTTGTGCGCGTTGAGTTGATATTGTCTGTAGTGTCATATATTGTGAGTTGAGTTTCTTTCTGTTTGTCCAAGCTGAGCATTGCATGCTCCAGCTTGAGGGCGAGTGTTGGAGTATTTGGTCGTCGAAAAACCCGATATTCACCCTCTTAATTCATCCGAATTGACGATTAAAATAAATGTGTTCGTTGCAGTTGGGCAAAATTGGATTTATCAAAAAACACTTTAGTTAATATATCAATTAATTGCAAGCGGTAATTTTGTTTACTTGGGCAAGCCCAAGGTCGAACTCAGGGAGGCAGCTTTTTCCTTAGATTAATTTTCAGTCGATCTGGAGATGTTTCAAAGAGGAATATTTTTTGTATTTTGTATACAATTAACAAGTGCAATGCAATTCAGACCAAATTCGAGGGTTAAAATGTAAAGTATGATCAAATTAAGTCCAAAAATTCTCAAACATAGCCAAAATGTGAAATGTGATGAAATTAAGCTATTGTAATTTTTTTAGAATTTTTCGACACTATGAATTATTATAAATTAAATATTAATGCAAGGTGATTTACGTAAAATTAATTTTAATAAATACAAAATTAAATTATTTTCAGAGACTAAAATTATCCTAAATATCTCTATGTGAGATGAATCCAAGAAAATTACTAGACCTCAAAAATGATTAATTTCAGACTTATTAAAAATCAATTAAGCGAAATACCAATTAATTTATTTAGACCTCGATGTACGTGCAAATGTGATGATTTTTTGGGCACAAAAAAGAACTACTTAAACTCTACCTCCAGTAATTTTTTCGCAATTTTTGGAGCAATGATTAATTTAAAATCAATTTCAGAATACACATTGGGTAAAATATGAAATATTTCACCAAATTAATTCTATTAAGTAAACCACGACTCACAAAATTACAAATAAATATTCAATAGATAAAGACTTGATTTTTCTACAATATGCAATTTTCAAACAGATGAAATAATGTGAAATGAATGTTCAAATGAACATCCAAACACATGGTTCAATATGCAAATAGGATGCAAATGACTGTGCAATTACCTCTACCCACGATGGTAGTTGTACAAATGTTCCAAAGGGGGGGGGGGTGCACCGCACGTGTTTAGTTGGAGCGGGGCCTACATGTGATTGACTTAAAGATGGAGGGCGTAGGTGCAATTGTTCACGCCACCCCATGCGAGCTCACGTGCAGAGGGGGGTTGCTTTATGATTTGCCGCTTCCGCAGGGGCTTGGGCGCAAATTACCACGTTTTGTACACGTGAGTTGGGATGAAATCCTCTTCAGCGAAGGCTTGCGAAACAAGGTGCAGCGCGGCCGTGCGGTGGCGCCCTGGAAAAGAGCAGGCGGGCGGCGGACTCGGAGCGACGAGGAGGATGGTCGCGGCTACGCGGAGCGAGTGCGACACACGCGTCAGCTGCGCGAAGCGGTGAGGTCGAGGTAGAGGGCGCAGCGGTGCGTGCGACCTGGAGTGGGTGTTGCGCACGGCGCGCAGAGGCGTGCTCGTCGATGCTGGAAGGTGGCTCATGACGAAGGCTTCCTGGAGGGAAGCTCGAGTTGGAGATACGCCGAGGGCGGTGGCTGGCGGAGGTGTGATGTGGAGCCGTCGATGGCGGAGGCGTGGTTGATGACGTGTGCGACACCCGGAGGCCACCTTCGTCGACACACGAGTGGAGGTAGTTGTTGCTGCAAAGGTCGACGGAGAGGGTGATGATGATCTGGAGCTCCGCTGCTCCTGCGTCGATGAAGACGGTGGTGGCTTGCGTGAAGGGGTCAAGCTGGTGTTTGTGTGGTGGGTTTCGTCGCGTTGCAGATCAGAGGGTCCCAGAGCCCATGTGAACTGGCGGAAGGCACGAGGCGATGAAGTCCTGCCGCTGGAGGAAACTTGCGATTGACATCAAGGCGAGGTTGCGCGATGGAGGCGTGCTCGGCGACGGGGTGATCGTGGGGTGTGGTGGTGCGAGAAGACTACGACGGATTGTTTGTTGAACGGAGAAAAGCAGAAGGAAGCGAAAGGATGAGAGGGAAGGGGGTCGCGTCGGAGATGCGGGGTAGAATGGTGGGGGTGGATGTTGAAGATGGAGCGAGGACGAAGCAAGACAGAGGAACGGAAAAGAGCAAGGTAGAAGAAAAACTGTACCTGATGGTTGTCGATAATCGGCTGCGAAGGGGATGGGTTGGACTTGCCGGGAAGGTGGCGAAGAATGAGGATCTTCACCGGGTCTTTGCCTCGATCAATTCCGACGAAGAAGGAATCGAGAGGCTTGGCAGCGAATTTGGAGGATGTGCTGCAATACGAGGGATCGCCTCGCGGATCTCGCCGACAATGAAGAAGCTCGTCGTCGCTCTACTCTCCTGGATCCCCTCTGTCACCGGAGATGGAGGAGGGGTTGGGGCCTTATCTCTCGCAAACAATGGATGGTCTGCATGTGGGGCGACGCGGGCTCCTTTAAAGGCTGATGAACTGGGGCGAAGAGGTGGTGGCGTGGGGCGGAGGGATCGGAGGTGCGGGAATTGGAGGTGCGCTCGAGAGGCAATGGGCGTGGCCGGCTGTTACGCGCAGGGCTGGAAAGTGGTGGAGGACGTAGGGCAGTGCTTGACCGACGAGAGATGCAGAGGCTTTTATGTGCGGTTGTGCAACTGGCGGCGAAGTCGGGGGCAGTTGCGCAGGACGTAGGGATCGGGTCGTGGGGACGAGGGAGATCGAGGGGGAGATGCCAGCGCGCGCAAGGGGCGGAGTTGGCGGTTGCGGTTACCGCCGCGCGAAGCGGGGCAGGTGGTTGCGCGGAGGAAGCAGGCGGAAAGTGGAAGGGGGTTCATTACGTGCATCGCACGTGATGAGGCTAGATGGAGAAGAGAAGATGCCACGTGGCGCGCAAGGGTGCGGTCACGTGGCGAGTTAAATAAATTATTTAAAATAATTAATAAATAAATAAATAAATAATAACTAAATAAAATAAATAAATAAGTAAGTAAATAAGTAAATAAAATAATATGGTTGACATGTGGCGGGTCCAAAAGCTGCCACGTGTTGCTCCCAGAAAAATCACAAGTTAAATCGAAAGAAAAATAAAAAAGAAATAACAAAAGAGGTCAAATCAAAAAGTGATCAACATGAAAGTTGCTCGCCTCGACGAGATCTACAACTTTCGTGAAGGACCGAAAATCAAAATAAGCCATATGTACAAAGTGTATTTTTGGGTGGTATTTATAGGTATAAAATACTGTATTTTTATGTTTTGCATTTTTTTCATTTTTTTAAAAACGAAAAAATCAAAATAAAGTTAGAAAAAATATGAAAGAAATATTTACAACTTAATCTGATTTTTTAGATTTTTAATAACTAAGAAAATAAAAAGATAAAAATGAAGGGTATTGTGGTCAATATGTACAATATACAATAGGGGCCCAAAATCCAAGTTTCACATACGATCTCTGATTTTCATGAAATTAGTCTTGTTTTGAAGGTTTTTGAATGTATATTACTTTAAAAGTGAGTAAACCTAAATCGGACACTATATGAGAGAGATATGCGCATTTTAAGGTTCTTATTCTTAAACTAGGGCTCGGATTTTATTGGTCAATTTTATAAGTTAGTATTTTTTGATATTTTTCTTTATTAGTGTTAGTAATATATACACTATAGAGTTGATTTTATTGGATTTGGAGTTAGTATAAAATATATACAAATGGGTTATTTATTTAATATACATACGAATATTTACACGTGAATTTGGCTCCTTATTTAATGCAAATATGAATGCTAAAATGCAGAGATTATTTATACATGCATGAATGTTAATTATGCAATATAAGTGATGAAATGCGGCTAATTGCTCGGGAACAAAGCTCTATTTTCATCTTTTAGAGTGGTGAATCACAGAATCGCCAACCCCCTATACTTAAACCTTGCTCGTCCCCGAGCAACTAAAATGAAATGCAAAAGTGAAATGATTTTGGGTTCCATACCAAGGTCATGAACAAAAGGTGAAAATGGAGCTTGACTCGACCTTTGGATTAATAGTGTGGCGGAACCTTATTGGGACCTGAATTTAAGACCTAACAGCCTTTAAGTTCCACAAGTCTTCTATTCAAAACGCCTCAATAGTCAGGTCAAAACAAATCCTCATAGGCAAATTCTAATGACTATGAATCTTACTTGTACTGTGTAAGTAAAATATAGCTCTCCATATCAGAAATGGCAAAGAAACAGCCTCCTCAAACAAGGTAACTCTAATTCCCCGGTCCAGTAACTCTTTCCTAAAGGAGCGTGGTATTCCCTTCTAAGTTCGAATGCGACCAGCTCAAGAAGAGGGGGTGGAGAGAAGAATGGACGGTAGCTACTGTAGCTACCTATCCTAGGATGTTTGACCAGTGTAATCAAATCATCCAGCTGCAAGCTTTGAAGCTCTTCTTATTTTTCTAAACTTGTATATACACTCCGACATGCATTTCACTTTTCAATCAGGCATGTCCACTTTTGGAGATTCTGTATTTTTTCTTTTTCTCTTTTTCTTTCTTTTTTTTTGACATATATACATGGTGCAACATGTACATCAAGAGTTTTTCTTCTTGAGCCAGTGGATTATCCCTCTTTTGAAGCTTTATTGCAACCCACAGCATCCCATCCTTAGACGTCACCACCACTATATTAGGTTGAGAAGCACTACCTTCCCTAGAGGAGGACGGTTGTTTCCACCCATGTGCTACTCCAAGCCAAAGGATTCTACCTCCTCACCACTTCATCAATGAAGATCTACGTGCATGGTGCTTGTCCAAGTTAAGTCACTGTCTAAAAGAATCATGCGTGTGAATGAAATATTCTACTTAGACCAATCAAGATGACATGTGAACATAGACTTGCGGACTCAAAGAATTAAGTCACTCGACCTGAAAAATCTTAACTCCAGTCCCCATAAGGTTCCTTTGAAATTAGATAGATTAAGGTCAAATCAAATCCATCATCGACTTCTATTCATAACTTGGATCAGAACCCACTAACTTTTCACATTGCATATGCTAGATATGCAGATGAGATGCAGATGACATGCTATACGGATGAATGAAGTGCAAGACACTTTTTTTTGAAATGCGGAGTAAATAAGCCTATTTTTTGTTTTTTTTGTTTTTTTGTTATACCTCTTATTTTACAACAAATTTTACAAGAATTTTATAAGTATTATATAAATTATACAAATGTTATTCAATATACATATTATACAAGTGTACATGTATTTTACAAAAAAGTTTTTTTTTCAATTTTTACCCACCCCGTAATTATTGCATAATATATACAAAAATACACGAAAATAGGCGAAAGTACGAGCTATGTATAAAGTATATATGTAATATATACACGCCCCCCTATACTTAGCAGGTGCTATGTCCTCAGAGAACGAGAAGCGATGAAAAAGATATAGCTCGTGCTAAGCGTATGAGAGCTAAAATTACAAAAAAAAGTATAGAAGTCGTTCTGTCCCCTATACTTAGGTTCTTGCAGCCTAAGTGTAGACGAAGATCAAAAATGGGGCGGACGAGGTTAAGAGGGGAAATGGATGAGGCGGGCATCGGTCCCTCCTATACTTAGGCTCTGGTCAGCCTAAGTATAGGACAGGAGTGAGTGTAAGAACTGATGAGATCTGGAGAATGTATATAGAATGATGAAGAGACTCGGGTCACTCTCCCCCATATACTTAGGATCTGGTCATCCTAAGTATAGCCATGAAATGAAACGATATGGAGCCAGGACGAGTGATTTGAATCACTGGGGAGGAAGGGAAAGAAAATATATACAAGGAGGAGTGAGAATATACAAGGATCAAGAAGGTTTGCGACGAAGCTTCTTGCGTGAACGAGGAGGTGATGAATATACAAGTGTGTCGCTGTCGGAATCGTCCTCAGATGAATAATAGTGAGGTGAAGGGATTGTCCAACGAGGGTCGACACACGATTGCTTGCTTAGATAAGGTTTATGAACAACCGAACTGAGCTCACTCATATAAATCGCCTCATCCGGACCTGATGAGGATTCCTCCGAAAATTCCTTCTCCGGTATGTTGAAGGAAATTTTCTTAGTCGATTTTCTAGAACCTGAATTATTGAGAAGGAGAGGAGAGCGACGCACATCGAGGGGTTAGGGGGAACTCCTCGAGGAAGCATTTCTCGACTTCCTCTCACTAGATAACTGGCTAGAGGAGGGAGCAACCGTGTTTTTGAGTGGGGTCAATTTAGTCTTGGTTGTCTCCTGTGAAGGTCCGGGATGTGATGCGATGCTGACCATGGGTTCCTCATCAGACGAGTCACCATATAGATTGTAATATAACTGAAGGGTCAGCGCGCGTCTCGGGAAGGTGCTAGTGATCTCAGTTGGCTTAGCATTATTGAGCTCTTGTATCGGATCATCAAAATGGTCAAGTCAATCAGCAAAAGTCGCGTCTGACTCAATGATAGCTTCGAGACGTGAGTCTTCCTTAGAAGTTGTCACGGTGGTGGTACAAGCAGTTGGTGGAGTGGAGGTGTGGGGAGTATCTGAACCAACGGTCGTTTGGACAGTCGGTAATTCAGGTGTAGTAGAGAGAGGGGACTCATCTATCTCTCGATGGTAACGACTGCCTACGGATATGCGGGTCATCTTAGAGTAAAGTGTATCAAAGAATGGCTGAGGTCTGAGCGCTCCCAATGCTTTAAAATCGATCTCCCGAGTCTCGTAATCTACAGTCGTCTTAGCTGAGGCTAAGAACGGATCCCGAGAATAATAGGAGACTGGGTAAACACTTCTCGGTTCTAAATGTCAATGACCGTGAAGTCTACCTGGAGTAGAGCACCTTGGAAAGTAATGATGACTGAAATGGTTCATCTCGCTCATTTTATGGATCGATCAACCAGCTGAACGATCACTCGGGACTTCCTAAGTGATCCGAGTTTGAGCTTATCAAACACGGAGGTCAGGAGGATATTTATTGATGAGTCACCATCAATTCTCGCATAAGTAAAAATGATGTCTTTGATTTCACACTCAATTTGGGGCAACCGCTTCACTCTGCGGCTCTTGGCCTTTCTCCCCATCACCAAGGAGGTGGCAATAGACACTATGTGTCTTTCAGTCCTTGTTCTCTTATTACCCGACCTCTTGGGCATCAATTTGCTTTTTATAAATCTCTTGAGGCCGGGGAAATGATCTATGGTATTTATTAAGGGAAGGTTAAAAAATCAATTCCTCAGCAAAGGCTTCCCTAAGAGCAGGATTTAAAGTTTTTGTCATTTCCATTTTTAATTTTTATGAGATTTCCTGGTTTTTCAATTTTTTGATCTTTTTGAGATTTTCATTTTTTTGGGTATTTTTGATGAACGAATGGTCAGATTCTGGATTGGAGGGTAAGTGGTTAGTAGAAGAGGGAGGTAGAATACTAGAATTGACTCCAGTTGTACAAAGTGTGTAAGTTCCCTAATGTACGCTCGATTTTCAACATCAAATCCGCTTATTTCCTTTTCCACTTTCATTCCCAAGCTGGTAGAAATTGAGTGCAATATTTCAGTGGCATCTCTCAACTTGTTACCAAATGATTCATTTTTTTCGATAAGTCTAGAAATGTCATCCTCCAAAAAAATCTCATGACTAATCATGGGAGAGTTCTGCTCAATTGGAGGATACTGCTGAGATATTGGGGTCTCATACTCAACATACTAGACTCTGGTATGTAATGATGAGTCGAGTATGGACCATCCGAATGGTAAATATTGGTCGGAGCCTCATATGATGGAGTCAATAAAGAGGAGATTCCTAGATTGAATCCATGAGTCCAATCATGTGAATGTGTAGGCTCTCCGAATGTGTGGTATGAAGGATGATCAATGTAGGCTTGATTACTAGGGTCAATCAAGTCAAGACGATCATATGGTGCAAGCCTCTCCATTCGGTTTGTTCGATCGACCATTTTATACCCTAAGGTCAAGTCGGGATGTGTATATGTAAATTGTTGTCCACTACCTATTTGAGGTGAGAATGAAGTATGTGGGGGCACAAAATCTTGCCAATCATCTGTCTCAGCAGTGGCTTGCTCTTCATTCGGTTCATTGATTCCAGCAAGCTCTCGAGAACAAGGACAGTTAGCCCAAGATGGAAGTGGATCCGCAATGTTAGAATATGGAGTACGTGAGAAATGCGAAGAAGTAGAAAAGTCAGTAGAAGTTATGACTTCATAATCAGGTCGAGGTGGAACCGACCACGGGTAAGGGTCTCCCGTGGATGACGGAGGATACATGGAAGAAGGAGAAGGTGAAGATGAACGGTATATGGTCGAGGAGGAATGACTAGAGACCTCAGGGTATGGGGACCAATATTCCGGCATCTTGAAGAGGAAAGGATTGATGCACGCGGATCAAGGTGGAAAATGTGCAAGTACATAGGATAACGCACATAGACAGATACAAAACAAATGCAATGAGAAAAATCCCAATTTCACACTCAACATGATGAAGGACCCGAAGCTAAGTCCGACTAATCTGGTTGATTTTAAGTGTGATTTTCAAGCAAATAGCAAGGATTACGTGATAGCCTAAAGGAAAGTCGGCTCAAAGCCGGATGCGTCTCCCTTGTTTAACCTATCGCCTAAGATACCAACGCACTTCCTCTCTTCGCTTCTATCACCAGCCGAGGAAGTTCAAGGACCTGCCCCTATCTACATACTGAAGTAGGCGGAGGCTGATAAGGCTTGTCACTTCATCCCGGAGGGTTACTAAGCGGCTTGTCGCGTCGCACCACTGCTTCACCCCTATCTACCTGCCGAAGCAAGCAGAGGCTACTTGATGCTGGTCAGTTGAACCTCGAGTAGTTCAGCCTGTGATATTTGCTAGGATCGAGGTACGTGATATGGAAGGCGGAGATTTTGGCTCTATCTTAGGGTGTGCACACACACTCTGTACCCTCACTCAGCCTGAAATCAAGGCCAGGGTTATTCTCCCGTAAACAGAATTTCCAATTTTATGTTGATTTTTTTGTTAATTTGTTTCGCAGTCCTGATTTTAAGTTAGATGACCACTTGATTAGTTCAACACACAAGGCACGATTATCGTCCAGTCCCAATTTCCTTCAATCCTAAGTTATAAAACCAAGGGGGAAGGAGTCGAGAAAAGCCGATGCATGATAAAACGATGATGTATGCCAAGTTCAAAAGACTTACAGTGATCCTCGCGCTCTACATGCGAGATGCAAATAGAATTGAAATTTTATACTAAATGAATGCAATCGATGAAAAACCGCTCCTAGACAAGCAGATCTATTAACGAGTGAAAAATAAATTTAGCTAAGTTCTGCGGTCTAAGTGCGTCTTTTAATGGTGAAGTGTGGTCATATATATTACGAGCACAAACAGACCTAAGAAAGCTCTAAGTGCCGCGAGTGCAGGTTCTATCCTACGTCAAGCAACCACACAATACAGAGAGTCTCCTTTTTTTATTCAATTACACGCGCGAGAACCCAAACGGGAACCGCGTTAAATGCAGACTTTTTTTACAGGTTCTCTCAAAGCCACTCGGTTCAGTTCGATGCGGGTTCTTCGGTTTGTCTAACGAGTCGCCTTCGATGCCCCGTGTTCTTTGCACAGAAATGAGACAATGGTCAGAGAGAACGACACAGAATAAAGCAAATAAATAAAATAAAAAATACTGGAAAAAAAATAGAGAAATATTCACAAGAAAATCAAGAAACAGACTACCCGAGGATGAAAAGCTTAAAATCGAATTTCTCAAAATTAACCTAAGCCATGTCTCCCCGACAACGACGTCATTTGACAAACCCGATATTCACCATCTTAATTCAACTGAATTAATGACTAAAATAAATGTGTTCACTGTAGTCGGGCAAAATTGGATTTATCAAAAACTACTTTAATTAATATATCAATTAACTGCAAGCGGTATTTTTTTACTTGGGCAAGTCTAAGGTCGAACTCATAGAGGCAGCTTTTTCCTTAGATTAATTTTCAGTCGATATGGACATTAGATTTTCAGAGAGGAATATTTTTTGAATTTTGTATGCAATTAACGAGTGCAATACAAATCAGACCAAATTCGAGGGTTAAAATGTAAAGTATGATCAAATTAAGTCCAAAAATTTTCAAACTTAGCCAGAAGGTGAAATGTGATGAAATTAAGATACTACAATTTTTTTTGGAAATTTTCAATTCAATACGAATTAACTATAAATTAAATATGAATGTAGGGTAATTTATGCAAAATTAATCTTAATAAATACAAAATTAAGATATTTTCAGAGCCTAAAATTATCCTAGATACTTCTATTTGAGATGAATCCAGAAAAATTACTAGACCTCAAAAATAATTAGTTTCTGACTTATTAAAAATCAATTAAGCAAAACACCAATGAATTTATTTAGACCTCGATGTATGTGCAAATGTGATGATTTTTTGAAACAAAATACAACTACTCAAACTCTACCTACTGCGAATTTTTCGTAATTTTTTGAGCAATGTTTAATTTAAAATCAATTTCAGAATACACATTGGGTAAAATATACAATATTTCACCAAATTAATTCTATTAAGTAAACCACGGCTCAAAAAATTACAAATAAATATTCAATAGATAATCACTTGATTATTCTACAATATGCAATTTTATGAAATAATGCGAAATGAATATTCAAATGAACATGCAAACACAGGGTTCAATATGCAAATACATAAATAAGAAATAAAATAAAGATGCAAAAGACTGCGCAATTACCTCTACCCGCGAGGGTAGTTATGCAAATGTTCCAAGGGGGTGTGCACCGCACGTGCCCAGTTGGAGCGGGGCCTACATGTGATTGGCTTAAAGAGAGTGGAGTGGGCATCGCGCACGGCACGCGAAGGCGCACTCGTCAAAGCTGGAAGGCGGCTCCTGGCGGAGACTTCCTGGAGGGAAGCTCGGGTTGGAGATGCATCGAAGGCGGTGGCTGGCAGAGGTGCAGTGTGGAGCTGTCGATGGCGGAGGCGTGGTTGATGACATGTGCGACACCCGAAGGCCACCTCCGTCGACACACGACTGGAGGTGGTTGTTGCTGCAAAGGTCGACGGAGAGGGTGATGATGATCTGGAGCTCTGCTGCTCTTGTGTGGATGAAGACGGTGGGTTGCGCGAAGGGGTCAAGCTGGTGTTTGTGTGGTGGGTTTCGTCGCGCTGCAGATCATAGGGTCCTGTGAACTGGTGGAAGGCACGAGGCGGAAGGCACGAGGCGGTGAACTGGCGGGGCCCATGTGAACTGGCGGAAGGCACGAGGCGGTGAAGTCCTGCCGCGGGAGGAAACTTGCGGTTGACACCAAGGCGGGCATGCGCGATGGTGGCGTGCTCGGCGACGGGGCGATTGTGAGGTGTGGTGATGCGAGAAGACTACGACAGATTGTTTGTTGAACGGAAAAGAGCAGAAGGAAGCGAAAGGATGAGAGGGAAGGGGGACACGTCGGAGATGCGGGGTAGAATGGTGGAGGTGGATGTTGAAGATGGAGCGAGGACGAAGCAAGACAGAGGAACGAAAAAGAGCAAGGTAGAAGAAAAAATGTAAATGATGGTTGTCGATAATCGGCTGCGAAGGGGATGGGTTGGACTCGCCGGGAAGGTGGCGAAGAATGAGGATCTTCACCGGGTCTTTGCCTCGATCAATTCCGACGAAGAAGGAATCGAGAGGCTTGGCAGCGATCTTGGAGGATGTACTGCAACACAAGGGCTCCCCTCGCCGATCTCGCCGACAATGAAGAAGCTCGTCATCGCTCTACTCTCCTGAATCCCCTCTGTCACCGGAGATGGAGGAGGGGTTGGGGCCTTGTCTCTCGCAAACAACGGATGGTCTACATGTGGGGCGACGCAGGCTCCTTTAAAGGCTGATGAACTGGGGCCGAAAGAGGTGGTGGCGTGGGCGGAGGGATCGGAGGTGCGGGAACTGGAGGTGCGCTCGAGAGGCAATGGGCATAGCTGGCAGTTACGCGCAAGGGCTGGAAAGTGGCGGAGGACGTAGGGCCATGCTTGACCGGCGAGAGATGCGGAGGTTTTTATGCGCGGTTGTGCAACTGGCGGCGAAGTCAGGGGCAGTTTCGCAGGACGTGGGGATCGGGTCGTGGGGACGAGGGAGATCGAGGGGGAGATGCTAGCGCGTGCAAGGGGCGGAGTTGGCAGTTGCGGGCACCGCCGCGCGAAGCGGGGCGTGTGGTTACACGTGGAAGCGGGCGGAAAGTGGAAGGGGAGGGGGGTTCATCACGTGCGTCGCACGTTATGAGGTTGGATGGAGAAGAGAAGATGCCACTGCCACGCGACATGCAGGGGTGTGGGCATGTGGCGGTTAAATAAAATTAATTAAAATAAAATTAATTAAAATAATAAAAATAAAAATAAATGATTAAATAAATAATAATTAAATAAAATAAATAAATAAATAAAATAATATGGGTGACACGTGGTGGCTCCAGGAGCGACCACGTGTCGCTTCCAGAAAAAATCACAAGTTAAATTGAAAGAAAAATAAAAAAGAAACAACAAAAGGGGTCAAATCAAAAAGTGGTCAACATGAAAGTTGTTCACCTCGACGAGATCTACAACTTTCGTGAAGGACCGAAAATCAAAATAAGTCATATGTACAAAGTGTATTTTTAGGTGGTATTTTATAGGTATAACATACTGTATTTTTATGTTTTGCATTTTTTATTTAAAAAAAAAGAGAAAAATCAAAATAAAGTTAGAAAAATATGAAAGAAATATTTACAACTTAATCTATTTTTTTGGATTTTTAACAATTAAGAAGATAAAAAGATAAAAATGGAGGGTACTATGGTCAATATGTACAATATACAATAGGGGCCCAAAACCCAAGTTTCACATATGATCTCCGATTTTTCATGAAATTAGTCTTGTTTTGAAGGTCTTTGAATGTATATACTTTAAAAGTGAGTAGACCTAAATCAGACACTGAATGAGAGAGATATGCGCATTTTAAGGTTCTTATTCTCAAACTAGGGCTCGAGTTTTATTGGTCAGTTTTACAAGTTAGTATTTTTTTGATATTTTTTCTTTATTAGTGTTATTAATATATACACTATAGAGTTGATTTTATTGGATTTGGAGTTAGTATAAAATATATACAAATAGGTTATTTTATCTAATATACAGATGAATATTTACAAGGGAATTTGGCTACTTATTTAATGCAAATATGAATGCTAAAATGCAGATATTATTTACACATGCATGAATGTTAATTATGCAATATAAGTGATGAAATGCAGCTAATTGCTCGAGAACAAAGCTCAATTTTCAATTTTTAGAGTGATGAATCACAGATTCATCAATCGTGCGCCCCTTATATTGTAGATGGGTAAATGGATCTCTCTAGGTTCCATTTACCTCATCCAGAGTTTAGTCCCACATCTACCAGTTTTGAGATGTGGAGACTCAGTGGGGGCTATATATAGACCCCCACACCCATTGTATTCAGAGAGAAAAGCAATAGACTATCATCCCTTTGAGGCGTTCTCCCGTGGTCTCATCCCTCTCCTTTGGGAGTAGGGTTCCACGTAAAAATCTCTGAGTTCGTGTTTTATATTTCTAGTTCATGCCATGTTTATCAAATCGCTTCCGCATTCCTATTTTCTAACAAGGTATCAAAGCGGGTCAATTCTCGAGGATTTTTATGTTCTTTGTTTTGGTTCGAGATTCGAGTATCAGGAAGTTCGATTCTAGGGTTTATGTTGAAACCCTAACATTTTTTTTTAAGATTTGATTGTTCAAGATCATTCTTTGAAAGCCTCCATGTTCAACCTCCTCTCAAGGATTCAAAGAAAGGCATCATCTCCAGGGCAGTAGCATCATGCACCTCCCCTTCCACACATGGTGGCAGAACATTAGATCTGAACATCAGATCTATTTCACAACGAATCCCCAGGAAAAGGCGGCAAAGGCCGCTTCTTCTTCTTCAGTGTCTCCTCACACACTGCGCATCAGGCTGCACCCCCTAGCCGTGCAAGAACCCTCCATCTTTGCTCGAACCCCATCTCCAGTAGCTCTTCTCGCCACTCTCCAGGTGTTGCTCCTCTGGGCGGAACTACAACAGGATCTCGCTGCATCGCCGAACAACCACTCTAGGGCTCTGCACCGCTGGCGATGCAAGACCACTCCTCCATAGCAACTTCAGGTTGCGGCGCACCTCACGACCCTCCAATCCACGACATGCAGGGCCCCATCGCCTCCTCAATGCGAGAACAACCTCGTGACTCTCCCTCGGTGGCTCCTCTTCCTCAAGATCCATACTCTGCATGAGGCGGCGCCGCCACCACCTCACGACTCCACGGGCGGCACATCTCCAACTGGCCTCCTCTCCTTGCGCAGGATCCAGCCACCTTTTTTCCAGCCGAAACCCTCTAGCGGCACATCTCTTCTCTGCGCAAGATCTCCATGTGCGCAGGAGGCTCTCGTGACGAGGGTTCCCAGACAGGAAACCTTAAATATACCCAAGGGGACCATCGTTATTTTTTTCTTTAAAATTTGTGTTGCAGTATTCAGGCCAAGTTGGCCCGATTTCTGTCAAAAAAAGGAGAAGAGCCCAGTTTAGGGCTTCATATTTTGTTCAAAAAAAGGAATGAAAACCCAAAAAAGGGAGAGAAACAGCTTAAAATTTGATTTCAAAAAAATGTGTGACAGCTATTAAAAAATAGAAATAGCCGAAAAAATGATTTTGATTGATAAAAGCCCGAAGAAAAATATATGTGACGACTTGTTTGATTCATATTTTCCCCATTTTGTGTCTTCTCCCAATTTTGTCGATGTCACTATTTTCCGACTAGTATGGGAGAAAGGGGGAGTATTGTGTAGAATCACAGGTCTATTCAGATTCTTCAGATACAGATTCCAGAATAGCCAGTTATTCAGACTCTACAGTTTCTCAGATGTTCAGACTCGACGTCAGATTTCGAGTCTTCGATTTTAGACACGCACATATATGCGGTCTTCTTTTCAGATGTGCACATGTATGACATCATTTGTCATGGTCCCCATCATTCATGTTTTCGGTTAGGGTTTTCATGTAGTATCATAGGGACTCCAGAGTATAGTACCATTCTCTGAGCCAGATGGGAGAAACCTAGTTCTCCGACGAGGAGATTTCTTCAGACTCGATTCTCCAGCAAACGTGGACTCCGACGAGGATTACACTCCACAGCTTTTTCATTTCGGACCTTTTCAGAGATGGAGCAGTTGTCCACATGTTGTGGCGGGCCAAAGTACTCCGACGAGGAGACTCATTTCAGTCGCAGTGACCCTGACAAGCACAGTACAGAGTACATGTTCTCCGACGAGGAGATTCAGTTTAACTCACATTCCATCCCGTTCGTCATCATCACCTGCACGGCACGAAAAGCAACGTCCTCGACAGCAGCCGACAGTTGTACGCGTTAAGTTAATATTGTCTGTAGTGTCATATATTATGAGTTGAGTTTCTTTCTGTTTGTCCAAGCTGAGCATTGCATGCTCCAGCTTTAGGGCAAGTGTTGGAATATTTGGTTGTGCGCTACTTATATTGTAGATGGGTAAATGGATCTCTCCAGGATCCATTTACCTCATCCAGAGTTTAGTCCCACATCTACCAGTTTAAAGATGTGGAGACTCAGTGGGGGCTATATATAGACCCCCCACGCCCATTGTATCAGAGAGAAAAGTAATAGACTATCAATTGTTTGAGGCGTTCTCCCATGGTTTCATCTCGCTCCTTAAGAAGTAAGGTTCCACGTAGAATCCCGGTGTCCATAAAGTTTTATTTTTTCTCTGATTTACTTCCGCATGTTTATTTTTCAAACAATTATTATTATAAATAGTCTCATTTTTATGTCATTTATCGATCTTAGTGCCCACCAACAATCTAAATTTCTCAATCTAAGCTCTCAGACTTATTATTATAAAGAGTCTTATTGTCATCTCTCTGGACACATGTCAAGATTTTTTGGAGCTCCTAACTGAGAATCGAGGAAGTTGACTGCTGGGAATGGGCAGACGGGCTTTTTAGTAGCTTGCGCTTATGGTGCACTTTGGCGTCCATTGCGTCACGAGTAGTATTCCCTGACACAGGGTTGCAGGAAGTTGCGGGGTCCATTGAAGGTAAAGATTGTGGTTTGGTTTTCTGGTTTTTCAGATGATAAAAATGGGTGACCAGGATTCACATGAACAGGTGGGCCCTAATACAGGCTTGAAATTGCCTCTCTATAGGGTGGAATGGGAGGACATTGGACTCCAGTGCACAGTAGTGCAACAAGAGTGCAACCAATAAGGATCACTTGGCTTGAACATTCTACCAAGGAGTTATTTTGGGACTCGTTCAAGGGTGACCAGAAGCCTGATGATGCCAACGAGAAACAAAAATATTAAAATCCATTGTGGTGATTTGGGCAAAAATGAATGTAGCGAAATGACACTATAACCAGATAAAATTAGAGGAATGAGGCACAATGTCTTTGGACACTGTTGTACTAGTAATCAAAAGAAATCATATGGAACCATCCTTTGGTTTTTCCTAATAAATAAATATATGGCTGTGTTTTTATGCCATTTCCGTTTGCATGCGCGGAAAAAAATTGTCACCGCAAATAATGCGTGCAAAAAATCTAACCTTGAAGGTTATGTGTTGTACACAAGGTTCGCAATATATCGGTGATATATCCGCCGATATATCGGTATCGGCGAGACGATGGTATCGATATTCATAGGTGTTGAGAACAACAAAAGAACGAAAGAGCTTGTTTTATTCAAGAGGTCTAGGGGTTCTTATATAGGACAAAATCCTAGAGAGCTCAAAGGATAAAGTACATAAATACCCCTTACGGGTTTACAAGAATATATATAGAATATTCTCCTAACAAGAATATACTCATCGAATATTCTCCGGTACATAGAATATTCTCCTAACACTCCCCCTCAAGTTGGAGCATATTTATCAATCATGCCCAACTTGGAAACAATCCAAGAGAGTCGCTTCTTGGGTAGTGCCTTCGTAAATATATCTGCAAGCTGGAGCTCAATGCTAATGTGAGGAGCAATGATTCTTCCAATTTTGATAGCATCACGAACGAAATGACAGTCAACTTCTATATGCTTGGTTCGCTCATGAAACACGAGATTCGTGGCAATATAAGTGGCAGATTTGTTGTCGCAGTATAGTGGAATAGGAATATTGACAACAATACCAAATTCTTGTAGAAACATTAATAGCCACTGTTGTGAGAAAAGAGTAATCTATTATTCAAGGGAACCCTAGGCTCTCTTAAATAGGGAGAGACCTCAAGGGTAAAGTACAAAGTAGTCCAGAGACAAATATAAATGACGAACGGGTACATAGCATATAATAATATCTATCTCTACACTCCCCCTCAAGGTGGAGCATAGATGTCTTAATGCTCAGCTTGGAAGAACATCTCTGGAAAGGTCCTCTGAGCAACAGCTTGTTGAGTACGTCAGCAGTCTGGTTCCCTGAGCTCACGTGAGCTGTAGATATCAAACCTCTCTGGATCAAGTCTCTTGTGTAGTGGCAGTCAACTTCAATGTGCATAGTTCTTTCATGAAAAGCTGGATTGTTAGCAATAAATAAGGTTGCATGATTATCACACTGAAGCTGCATGGGTAGAGGTACGGCCACATGTAGATCTTCCAGTACAGATCGAACCCACATCATCTCCGTGCTTGCTTGCACCATGGCCCTATATTCGGATTCAGCACCGGACCTTGCCACAACAGTTTGTTTCTTGCTTTTCCAAGAAACCATAGAGCTCCCAACAAAAACTGCAAATCCTGAGGTTGATTTTCGATCCTTAGGGCATCCTGCATAATCGGCATCTGCACATGCTGAGATAGACAAATCTGTGCCCTTTCGAAACAGCAACCCTGAACCTGGAGAAGACTTCAGATACCTCAGTATCATGTATATGGCATCCATATGAACTTGTCTTGGCTGCTCCATAAATTGACTAACCTTGCTCACTGCAAAGGCAATATCTGGACGGGTTATGGTAATATAAAGGAGCTTACCCACCATTTCTCTAGATCTCCTCTTGTCCACTTCAGTAGTGTGATCATCATACAACTTCATGCTTGGATCCATGGGAATACTTGATGGTTTGCATACAGCCATGCCCGTCTCAGTCAAGAAATACGTGATGTACTTCCTTTGGGTCATTACTAGATCCTGTGCATTCCTGGCAAATCCAACCCCAGAAAGTATCTTAGGACTCCAAGATCCTTTGTGACGAACTGACGTCCTAGGAATGCCTTCGCCCTTCTATGCCCTGAATATCATCTCCTGTAACTAGAATATCATCAACATAGACCATGATAACAACCGTACCTGCCGATGACTTCTGAACAAACAACGAGTGGTCTGCGTTCGACCTCTTGAATCCATGCGTTCTATCAGATTGGAAAGCTTCTGGAACCACGCTCTTGGACTCTGTTTGAGGCCATAAATTGCCTTGTGAAGTCTACACACCCTATGCTTCTCCCCCTCAGCAGTAAACCCTGGTGGTTGCTGCATGTAGACTTCCTCCTGCAAATCACCATAAAAGAAGGCATTCTTGACATCCAGTTGAGATATACTCCAGTCACGTACAACAGCAACTGATAAGAGAATGCGAAGAGTGGAATGACGAGCCACTGGAGAAAATGTATCCATATAGTCGACGCCATAGATTTGTGTAAAACCTCGTGCGACCAGCCGTGCTTTGTACCGATCTAGACTGCCATCAGCGTGGTATTTAACTGTGAATACCGACTTACAGCTCACAATAGATGCATCAGAAGGAGGAACAACCAAGGTCCATGCGCCACGAGACTGTAGTGCACTCATCTCATCTTTCATAGCCTTTTCTCCAGCAATCAACCTCCATAGCATCCTGGTATGTCCGTGGTATGTCCACGGAAGATAAAGCTGCAGCAAATCTCTGAAAGTCGCCTGTGAGGCGATGAAAAGACACCTGTGAAGCAAAGGGATAAGATGTACACATCCTCTTCTGCTTCCGGATAGCAATAGGAAGATCAAGATCATCTTCCGTTGTACTGGATGGTGTAGTCTCCTCCTGCAATGAAGAATCATGCACATGTACCATATCTGACATGTCAGTAGTAATGCCATCTAAACATACCTGAGGCATGATGGATGTCTGACGTGTAGCCTGAGCAGGACCTGACCGACGCGTATAGAACTTTGGTAAGGGTGGAATAGGAGGTCGTGGAGGTGTTGGAGGCGGAGCTGGCGGTGACGACAACGTAGAGTCAGGAACAGGAGTGGATCAGGTGGACTCCAAGTAGGTGGTGGAGGGGCATAGACATCATCGTTGGTAGTGGATGGTACCAGTCTGTCACCTGCAGGGGGGAAATACATAAAAGACTCAAAGAACGTGACATCAACACTGACAAAGTATTTCTTATTTATTGGATCATAACACCGATGGCCCTTCTGAGTCCGAGAATAACCGAAAAAGATACACTTGACAGCTCTAGGAGAGAGTTTGTCAAGTCTAGGAGTCAGAAGATGAACAAATGCCACAGTACCAAAGACACGAGAAGTAAGTGAGAATAATTCCTTGTCAGGAAAAACGATAGAGAGAGGAATTTTCTCATCAAGAACGGAAGATGGCATACGATTGACCAGGTAGCAAGCGGTAAGAACAGCATCCCCCCAGAATGAAATAGGAGCACAACTCTGAATCAGTAGGGTTCGAGTAATGTCAAGAAGGTGGTGATGCTTTCTTTCTGCCACACCATTCTGCTGAGATGAGTAAGCACAAGTGGTTTGGTGAATAATGCCCTTTGACGAAAGAAACTGAGAGAGGGACCGTGTGCAGAATTCAAGAGCATTGTCAGTACGAACATATTTGACAGTAGAAGAAAACACATTTTGCACTTCGTTAATCAAATTCTTAATCACATCGCCTGCTTCAGATTTATTCTTTAAAAAGAAGACCCAAAAAACACGAGAAAAATCATCCACTACCACTAGATAAAATCGGTGTCCCTGATGATCGGGTACACGACTTGGACCCCATATATCTATGTGAAACAACTCAAATGGGGAACTACTGCTCCGACTCTGACGACTAGGAAAGCTCGACCGATGATGCTTTCCCAACTGACATGCTTCACAGCGAAAAGAAGAACTGGGAGAGATCTGAGGCAGAAGATGTCGCATTTTCTGGAGCGGGAGATGACCAAAACGAAGATGCCAGATGTATGGAGAAACCGGTCCGGCAGAATGAGAAGAGACGCCAGCATAAGTATTCCGGACCAACCGATATAGACCATTCTGCTCAAAGCCACAGCTAATCACCCTGCCCGTTAGTATGTCCTGAAAAATAAGAGAAGACGGGTCAAATATAGCACGACAGTGCAAATCCTTCGTACTATGACTAATAGACAACAGATTCATCGAGAACTCAGAAGCATGTAGAACATTCTGTAGATGCATAATAGAAGATAGGAAGATCTCCCCCTATCCAACGAGGGGAGAATGAGTATCGTCTGCAATCTGTACTGAGCGGCCATGAGGAATGTCCCTGTAGGACTCAAGTCTCTCTCGATCACGGTAGAGATGATGTGTGGCACCAGAGTCTATAATCCAATCAGAGATATCATGAGGAGATGTAAATGCAGTAACACTACCTGAGGTACTAGCAGCAGCAGAGGAACTGACAGATGTTGTAGCAGCAACATCTGAAGGTCCACCAGAAGAGTCACCAGATGATTGTGGCATAATATCACGTAGACGTGCCACAAGTTCCTCGAAACGATTGTCTGCAATAGATGCCAATTGGGGCTGAGAATGCTCTGCTACACGTGCCGATGTTGGGAACCCATGCTTAGAGTAGCATGTCTCCTCCGAGTGGCCTGTGCGGTGACAATATGAACACAGCCTAAAGCGACCACCTCTCCCCTGGGGTCCACGTCCACGACCACGGCCAGAAGAGTGACCACCTCTCCCACGCGACACTGCCATCGCCGATGGGGGTGGAGTAGATGAGTTGGAAGAAACTGATATTACTGAGTCTCCTGTAAACATCCTCCATCGGAGGAATAACTGCATCAGCCAAAATCTGAGAGCGGGCGGCCTCATACTCAGGATATAGGGCCGCAAGTAGAACACCCATTATAGCGGCATTCCTAAATGTCTTCTGTTGTTCAGGAGTCGTTGTGAGGGGAATGGTGTTGTACAACTTCTCAAACATCCCTCTCAGGGATGTATACAAAGAGTGAAGAGGTCTGCCATTCTGCTTCATCGTGAATATATCATGTTGAAGTTGTAACATCTTGGTCTCATTTCGCACCTGGGAATATGTAGCAGCAAGAATATACCACATCGCCTTGGCATTGGGTTGATGGAGAACATCATTGGCAATCTCCATCGACAGTGTGCCTGACAACCAGACCGTGGCATACGAATCATCAGCCTCCCACAAGGCATATATCCCCGTCTTCTCTGCTGGCGCATCCTCAGTAAGAATGTGCTTCTTACCGTTCGAATTCATGAGACTCATGAACTACATCGCCAGAGCTCATAGTTCGACCCGTCCATCTTTACTATTGGCACGGGACCTTTGAATGTGCCTATGGAGGGCATATCACCCTTTGATTCTGACATATTGCCGCCGGAGAAGAACTAGGGTATGTAGACGAAGTGATAAATGTCTACACAAACTTCATAGGATTCGAGTGCGTATGTAGACTTTACGCACCCAAATCCATGTACTTGGAGGAAGAGACGCGGACGAGGCGGCGGGATGAGGTGTTACGGCGGCACTTGGAGGGGACCCGAGGGGGGTCGGGCGGCGCTGGGGTGGACCCGGGGGGTCCGGCGACGCTAGGGCAGACCCGGAGGGGGTCCGGCGGCTCTAGGGCAGACCCGGGGGGGGGGGGGGGGTCCGCAGGACTGGAGGGTGGCCCGGGAGGGGGCGGCGGCGGCGGAAGACCGAGATGGGAGCGGCGGCGGCGGAAGAACGATAGAGAGGGGGAGGGGCGGGTGGGAAGCCCTAGGGCTCTGATACCATGTTGTGAGAAAAGAGTAATCTATTATTCAAGGGAACCCTAGGCTCTCTTATATAGTGAGAGACCTCAACGGTAAAGTACAAAGTAGTCCAGATACAAATATAAATGACGAACGGGTACATAGCAAATAATAATATCTATCTCTACAGCCACGTGATCTCACAAGTAGCTTGAGCCATCGCCCTGTATTCTGCATCAGCACTGAATCTAGATACAAATGTCTGCTTCTTGCTTCTCCAAATAACAAGATTTCCTCCAACCATCATGACATACCCTGTTGTGGAGCGTCGATCCTCTGGTGAGCTTGCATAATCAGCATCGGCATATGCAATAACATCGGTGTACCCATTTGCCCTATAGAAGAGGCCACATCCTGGTGATTCTTTTAAATATCGTAGAATCTGGAGAACATCCTGTCAGTGACTGTAACAAGATTGCTCCATGTGTTGACTGGCTCTGCTTACTGCATAAGCGATATCTGGTCTGGTGACAGTAAGGTAGAGAAGTTTACCAACTAGGCTCCTGTATCTAGTAACATCTTCGAAGATAGGATCAAAGGATGTGATGTTTTTCTTAGGATCTGCAGGAATACAAGCGGGCTTGCATCAAAGTCAATCGATTTCAGTAAGAATGTCCATACAGTATTTCCTCTGTGAGAGATGAAGACCCTCCGTAGTGCGTAGTACTTCTATGCCCAGAAAGTAACGAAGCGGACCAAGGTCCTTGGTAATAAAAACTTTCTGGAGGAAGACCTTGGTCTCTAGTATTCCTTTTTCATCATTACCTGTGATAACCATATCGTCCACATAGACTGCAAGTATAACAGTACCAATTGCTTGTCTTCTGACAAACACAGAGTAGTCAGACGTTGTTCTCTGAAAGCCAAGGGTGTTGATTTCTGCAGTAAGTCTGTCAAACCATGCCCTTGGACTCTACTTTGGGCTATATATGGCCTTTCGAAGTCGGCATATACACTCCTCCTCGACTTCATAACCTAGAGGCTGCATCACGTACACTTCCTCGTCAAGATCGACATATTGGAACGCATTTTTCACATCCAACTGAAAGATAGGCCAAGCATTATTAGCTGCCACAGAAAGTATAGTCTTTATTGACCCCATGCATGCAACCGGTGAGAATGTCTCAAAATAATCCACTCCATATGTCTGTGCGAAGCCCTTTGCTACAAAACGAGCTTTCAGTCTGTAAATCGACCCATCGGGTGACTGCTTAGTCGTGAAGACCCATTTGCACGCCACTGGTCTGGCCCCTTTAGGACATTGCACTAGATCCCATGTATCCTAGGAAAGAAGAGCATCCATCTCTTCATCCATGGCCTTCGCCATCCGGAATCCTGCAAAGCACTGTGGTGGTCTCTCGGAATAGAGATAGACATGAGAGCATCTGTATAACTTCTGCCAGCGCAAGATAAACCAGCAGTAGAAGTGAAATGAGTCATTAGATGATTAGTACATTGCATATTAATTCTGCGAAGAGCAATTGGTAGATCTTGGGGAGCATCCGGGACAGTATTGGAGGGGACACTTGTAGAAGGCATATCATCATGTAATAAAGAAACAGGTAAAGGGACATCTAGTGGTAAGATCTACGTTTGTAGACAATTATTGGAGGTGGGAGATCCAGAGGGAAATCTGTAACAGGTTGAGTGAAGAAACTGGTCTTTTCAAAAAAGGTTACATCTGCAGAGATATAATATCGATGTCCATTAGGATCATAACATATGTAACCCTTTTTAGTACGAGAATAACCGAGGAAGACGCACTTGATTGCACGAGGAGAAAGTTTGTCTGTAGTGTGAAAGTTCTGAACAAAAGACACACATTTAAAGATCCGTAGGAGAAGAGGGAAGGGAGACTCATTTGGGTAAAGTAGATAGAAGGGGGTTGAGCCATTGAGGTTTGGAGATGGAATTCTATCAATAAGATGAACGCCAGTCAGTATGGCATCACCCTAGTAGGTTTTGGGAACCTTCATCTGTGTAAGGAGGGAACATGCAATATTTAAGAGATGTCTAAGTTTTCTTTCTGGTATCCCATCTTGTTGGGACGTATATGGACAAGAGGTTTGATGTATGGTTCTTTGGGAGGCAAAGAAATCAGTTAGGTCATGTTGGGTAAACTCCAGTGCATTATCAGAGCGAAAGTGTTGTATACCACGGGAGAAGATATTCTTGACATACTGAAAGAAATTTTTGACAATTTTATTAATCTCTGAACGCTCTTTTAAAAGATAGACCCATGACGACCTACTATAATCATCAACGAAGACAGCAAAATACTTGTGTCCACTCAGAGTATGGATCGGACAGGGTTCCCAAATATCACAATGGACTAGGGAGAAAGGAACTTCACGACGAGGTTCATTTCAAGTAGGAAAAGAAGCACGATGATGTTTCCCGAACTGACATGCTTCGCATTCAAATGGCTTCAGCGAAGAAAGTTCAGGGAACATCAGAGAGAGCTTAGGCAAACGGATGACCGAGATGGAGATGTCAAAGAAGAGGATCAGCAGAGATTGACGAAGCACCATCAAAATTAGAGTCAGATGGGATATCAAGATAATAAAGACCATTCTTCTCATGTCCCCACCAAAAAACTGCCTCATCCGGATGTCCTGAAAATAACAACAGAATTCATCAAATATAATTGGACAGTTAAGCTCATTGCACAGCTTGTGAACAAATAATAAGCTGAGAGGGAAGTCAGGAGCACAGTGAACACCAATAAGTCGGAGTTTGGAGGACAACTCCATGGTACCAACACTTGTAATAGGTGAATGAGCACTATTTGCAACTCGAACAGTCTTCACAATGGAAGATGGTCGTGAGAAGGTGAGAAGACTACCTTCTCCCATGAGATGTGTAGATGCTCCCGACTCAATGATCCATGCAGGAGCAGATGTAGAGACAAGTTGGCAATATTACCTGATGTAGTGGCCAAACTAGCAGTGGAGACAGAAGTACGAGTTCAGTAGCTGAGTTCTGTAATAGTTGCCGAAGGCGAGCATACTCAGACGCAGTAAAGGAAGGCTGATTGTCACTGAAAGGCTGACCATGAGAGGTGTCTACAATATCATAGGTATCGTCATTGGAGACGCATTGGTGGGCATTCCAAACTTCGCCCAGCAGCGTTGTGACGGATGATTAAGGTGTCCACAATGTGTGCATGGAGGATATTGAGTAGTAGTAGTAGTATCACGCCAACGACCACGACCAGAGTCATGCCTCCGTCCAAACTCACGGCCTCTGCCACGACCGAAATCACGTCCACGTCCCCCTTGGTAGGCCAGGCGTCCTCTAGCGAAATGTGATGTAGTCTCAGCAGACAGAGGAGATGAAGGAGACTCAAATTCCTATAGACGTCCGAAAATAGTCTCAAGAGAGGGTAGAGCTGTAGCAGTCAGAAATTGATCCTTGACCGACTTGTACCGTGGATGTAGTCCTGATAAAAAACGATACACTTGCCATTCCACCCGTTTACCTATCTGTTTGTCACAACAGGAAGGTTGAAAAATGAGAAGCTCTTCATACAAGCATGTGAGGAGTCGGTAGTACTCGATCAAGGTTGTATCTCCTTGAATTGCAGACCATATCCGTGTATATATATCCGAGAGTCTGGACTTTGTTGTCTTCTGTGAGGATGTGTTCTCAAGACTCTCCCACATTGCCTTTGTTGTTTCCTTGTAGAGAAGATTGGAGGCTATATTTGGTTCGACACTGTTGGTCATCCAAATAATCACCTGGTAGTTGTCTACATACCAGGTATCATAGTCCTTTTTCGCCTCCTTGGGCGGATCTTTTGTAAGAACATAATTCTTTCGTTGACTACAAATAAAAACTTTGAAAGATCGAAACCACAGTACATACTTCTCTGAACCCTTGAGCTTGATAGAAGTGCCCTGGATCATCATTAAAGAAGCCGGATATAGGGGCTTTGATTCTGCAGATGCCATGGTGGCCGCAAAGGTCAAGAAAAAGTGATCTATATAGTCCTCGTAGTGTTAGGAATCATATACACCTAGCAAAACATTGAACAGAGGCGCGGTGCGTGGGACAACAGAAGGGTCGTAGTTAGCGGTGTTGGCGGCGAGAGGCCTAGCACAACATTGAACAGAGGTCGTTGGTGTACAGCGAGAGGCCGCAGGGGGCAACGGCGGCTTATAGGGCCACGGGGGGGGGGGGGGGGGGTAGGTCGTAGGAACCGGCTAGGCCGCGTCGAGAGGGGGGCGGCGGAAGCTCGCAGGGAAGGTTGATGCAGGGAGGGGATCGGGAGACCGCACGGAGGGTCGTAGAGGGGCGGGAGATCGCACAGAGGGCCGCAGGGGGGGGGGGGGGGGGGGGCAGGAGACGGCAGGAAGCCGCAGGGGAAGGCGAGAATGTCGCAGAAGGGAGGGATGAAGGGGAGGAGGGAGGTTGGCGGTGGGGTTGGGTCAGAACACTGGTCTAGGACCGCTGCTCTGATACCATGTTGAGAACAACGAAAGAATGAAAGAGCTTGTTTTATTCAAGAGGTCTAGGGGTCCTTATATAGGACAAAACCCTAGAGAGCTCAAAGGAAGCTCAAATGATAAAGTACATAAATACCCCTTACGGGTTTACAAGAATATACATAGAATATTCTCCTAATAAGAATATACTCATAGAATATTCTCCAGCACAGAATATTCTCCTAACAATAGGTATATCCTTTTCCAAGATATCGACTGATATCTCATGAGATATCAGCTATATATTGCCATATCGAACCGTATCGCATAAAAATGATTGGTTTCAGTACAAAATATCTCCTATGTCAACCAATATCACCGATATTTCACCGATAAATATATATTGATGATATACCCTTGTAAGTTTGATTTCACTACTTATTTTGCTACTCCTTGTATTAAATCATATCATGCTTTGCATATTTTATTTCGTATTGGGGGCGCATACGACGTCTCTTCAATTGGGACATCGTCCTCTTTGGCAATAGAGATGAAACCAGTCTAATGTTGATCAGGTTAGAATCATAGATCCAGAATATATATCAGCAGTCAGCATTAACAGCCAGTGATATGTGCGATATAATGTGTATTAGTGTGCTAAATACACCTCCTTCTTGCATATAAATGTGTACTTGTATGTTATTTATTCTTCTAATAACTATGATGATCTTAATTCGTGAAAAATCACTTTTATGTCATTTTCAAGATTTCTACTGATATAGTCGATATATCTCGATATATCTCCAATATATCCTTTTCTGGACGGACCACTACGATATCCATATCTAGGGCTGTCAGGAAAGCTCGAACTCGACGAGCTCAACTCGGGCTCGGCTCGTTAAGGGCTCGCGAGTCGGACTCGAAACCGTAACGAGCCCGAGCTCGAGTTGGGTTCTATGACTCGTTAGCTTATCGAGTCGAGTCCGAGTTGGGCATTGTTCAACTCGGAAACTCGACTCGATAACTCGTTTTCCGTCTTAATAAAAAAATAAAAATATATATACCGAAACTTCCACATTGAGTTTGATATAAAATAGAGATTAACATTTTTCTTGTCCAAAAACTATAGAAAAGAGCATAAAAAATCAAAATTACAAATGTCATTTGCATAATTTAATGTATAAAATGGAACAACGACTCATTAAGAGGTTCATGAGCCTGCTCATTTTGAGACTCGTGAGCCTGCTCAGAAACTCATGACTCGATAAGAGGCTCATGAGTCAGCTCATTTTGAGGCCCGTGAGCCAACTCAGAAACTCATGGCTCGATAAGCGACTCGTGAGTCAACTCGAACTCGACGAGTTCGAGTTCGAGTTGGTGATCCAGGGCTCGACCCTTATCGAGCCCGAGTTCGAGCCGTATGTTTCTTATCGAGTTCGAGTCCGAGTTGAGGCAAACTCGGCTCGTTGAACTCGATAGACACCCCTATCCATATCAATATTTCGAACCTTGGTTGTACAACTCAACAGAATCATGATATAAAAACAAATTCATGGCATATAAATATGTGTAGTGATCCAGACCTAAATACAAGTCATTGTGGGGATGCTAACCCTAAGGACTTAGAGAAGATCCATACCCAACTAGGCCAAAGATAAAACCACCCAAGTAACATATTCTTCCTCTTCTATAGATGTTTATTGGTTGGCGTCAAGAAATTCAGGGCGGCGCAATGCCAATGTTTGAGGTTTCCGCACAGCAACAAGCAAATACGTTGGAGATGGTGCCTTCTCCTAATTAGTCAATTTTGATGAAGGTGTTGGCAATTGCGATTAATGCTCGAAGGAGGGGGTATCATTCGTTTCTAATAAAGGTGCATTTTTTTAACCTAGAGATGAGAGGGGTGGTTGATAAATTTTTGCATGAGTGAAGGGTAGATGTGGCTTTGTCTTTTGAAGAAAAAGTGGGGTGAGCTCGATGTGAGATCAGACCTGTTGTATTCCAAAGAAAATTTAAATCGGGTTACATGAACCAAGTATCATACGATGACATAGCATACCATATCAAATTCTCCGCGCATAGTCATTTCTTGCAGAAAAAAGACCCCATTCCGAGACGAGAACACCATTCGAAGACAACTAAATCACCCACATGACCACAAGAGGACGCGTACATCCATCATGTGATGAAAAACAAGCAGCACACAAAGAAGTTCAGAATCATGACAGGCCAGTGCCATCCAACCAAGGAAAACCCATTCTTGCCCAAACCTCCTCCGAGTAGAGGCATGTGAACAACAAGTGCATCATGTCCTCTTCAGCAATTTGACACATTGGACATAATAGTTCGCTCGTTTGCATCCAGCGAGATCTTAGAGCCTTTGTCCGAAGCGTCCTTTCTTCCCCATCCAAAAGAAGAATCTCACCCTTTGGGGGGGGGGGGGGGGGTTGTAAGCATCAAATCAACTGATAGTCCCCATCATTTGGACCTGAAATTGAAAGCATACTGGAGCTAAGACCTGTAAACTTTCTTCGTCGAGAATCAACCAGCCGTCCAGACCCAACAGCCTCTTTCCGAGGTTAGACGCTCCACTTCATGCATCTCACATATCATTCGCATGCACTCCTGAATCCAAGAATAGACTAAAAAGTAGGATACCAAGCACCATTTTGCCATACCTCAAAGACCATTTCATGCTGGTTTACAGCAAGTGCAAACACCCTCAGAAATCATTGAGAGAAAACGTCATTATCGAACCAGTCATCTTTCCAAAAGCAAAAGTATTCACCGTCTCCTAGCCACAATGTCAACAAATCAATAGCCAAGGGTAGTTTTGAGTAGATCCCACGCCGGAATATCGATGAATATCATACCTTCTTCGCATCCCCAATGATGCTAGAAGTCACCTTATATAGCCTCTATAAAAGTTGAGAGCACAAATCCTCCTCTCCACATATCTTCACCACCAAGTGGCTTCCCTTCAAATCCAGCCTCTTTTCCTGACCATAAAAACGTCTCATGACAACCTCCAAATGATTGTGAATACATAGCAAGATGCATCTAGTAGACATGAACAAAGTCAATCACTACCAAAACAAATTTGACAAGCAATAGTCTCCCCCTGAGAGGCAAGATACATTCTACCATGCCAACTTGTTTTCGAATTTTTCCACCAAGGGAGCCATTAACAATGAGCAAGTTTGCCGAATAGGAGTGGAAGGCCTATATATGACATAGGAAGACCAATTTGGGGAGAGCAAAGGATGATAGCACATGCATCCACTTCCTCATGAGAAAAGCCAAAAGAAGCAAAACCAGACTTGGCTCTATTGATCTTGAGCCCGAAAACCTTGTTGAACATCGAACAACGTCGATAAGCTTCGATCCTCCTGAGCTCCCTTAGAGCCATTTGCAATTTTTCGCACAGGATGCCTAGAGGTCTAAGGGCATCGTTATTGACTAGATAAGATGTTTTTTATAAAGAAGAATTCTCTTTCTAACTTAAAGATGGTGGCTATGATGCTCAGAATGAAGTCAGATGGGTTCGTATTGGTGGTGATGCCGGTGTATAGGCTAACAGTGATTGCGAAACAAAATAACATGTGACTATAGCTGTTAAGTTAAAATATCATATAGTGGTGTTCTTATTCTAATTCCTTTTTCTCGGTGTACTTATCTTGTAATTAACCCAGGGCTATTCTCCTATATAAGAGAGCCCTCGGGTACATCTAGAGTATCGACTTTGTTTCTCCTATCATGGTATCGGAGCAACGGTCCTAGATCGGGGTTTCGGTATCCTCACCCAAAACCCTAACCCTAAGCACCTCCACCCCCCCCGGCGCGCCTCCAGCCCACCCGTCCCGCACGCACCCAGCTTCTCTCTCCCGCCGCCCTAGCGCCCAGGCAGCACAACCCCGCTCCCAGGCGGCCCTCCACGCCGCTCTCAAGCGCCCTGCGCTGAACCCAGGCATTGTCCCGCCTCTCCGGGCGGTCCCACGCCTCTCAAGGCGCCTCCGAGCCTCTCCAGGCAGTACCGCGCCGCCCTTGCCGGCCCCGTACCGCCCGCCAAGCGGCCTTAGCGACACGGTGTCGCTCTCCGGCGGGTCCTAAGTGTTTTCCCAGCCACAGCGGGTCTAGCTGACCTCTCCCCGGAGGCACAGAACTAGGGTCAGCGCTCCAACAAGGCCTAGGGATGGTTGTATGAGTCTACACATACAACCTTCCCCTCATATGATTCTGTAGACCGCCTACTTTGGTTATCTACATCGGTCCTAGGCTCTTCATCAATCATGTCAGACAACAAGGGTGACGTGTTTACATCCTCGGGTGCCTTCAAAGGCCCAGCCCCTATAGTCAAGATGGATGGGACCAACTATGAACTATGGTCTATGCAGTTCCGCACCCTTATGCAGTGCCACAACAAGGAGCACATTCTGACAGAATTCGAGCCGGAGGACAAGACTGGAGCAAACGCGACATGGAAGCAAGACGATGCATATGCCCGTATTTGGCTATCTGGGACGCTGATTACGTAGATTGCAAATGATATTGTGAACCAACCCACAACCATCATATGTGCGGCGACAGACGGCAGTTTACTACCTACAGAGCACTTGCACCAGGACGATCTGTGGTCATTGCCAATGGGGTCCGATTACCCATTGTTGGTCAGGGGAAGACCACCCTGACATCTTCTTTGAGTCTTCAGAATGTCTTACATGCACCTGACTTTCAGATGAACCTGTTATCAATTAGCCAACTTACAAAAGATTTATATTGCCGTGCCATCTTTGACCCCTCTACTTTTGTGTTTCAGGACATACTGACTGGCAGGATGATTGGAAGTGGCAGTGAGCAGAAAGGCTTGTATAAGCTTGCTGTATCTTCATGTGCTGGTGCCGCTACTATTCCCTCAGGATTCATTTCTCCATTCTTTTGGCATCTTCGATTTGGCCATCTGCCTCTGCAGAAGATGTGTCATGTCTTGCCGCAGATATCTACCCGTACCACATTGGATTGTGAAGCCTGTCAGCTTGGGAAACACCATAGGTCTTCGTTTCCAGTTCGTCCGAGTCGTCATAGTAGTCGGTCTTTTGAACTGTTTCACTTTGATATTTGGGGTCCGAGTCGTGTACCTGATCTTCAGGGACATCGGTATTATATGGTTGCTGTTGATGATTTTCCAGATTATCTTGGGTTTTCTTGTTAAAACAAAAGTATGAATCTGGTGTTATTATTCGAAAAATTATTTTGGAAGTTAATATCATCTCCTCTACCAATATCAAAGTCATTCGGACGGATAATGCTTTAGAATTTTCAATATTACATTTGTCTGATTTCCTCAGCTCTCAGGGCATTATTCATCAAACTTCTTGTAGTTACACTTCACAACAAAATGGTGTGGCAGAACGCAAACATCGCCACCTTCTTGATGTAACTCGGACATTGTTGATCCATAGTCGTGCCCCTCATTCTTTTTGGGGGGGTGCGGTTCTCACTGCATGCTACTTGGTGAATCGTTTGCCGTCTACAGTTCTAGGAGAGAAGGTTCCCTTCTTGATTGCGTTTCCCGAGAAGGACCTCTTCTCCCTCACACCTCGTGTCCTTGGGTCTGTTGCATTTGTGCATAATTGTACCCCTGGTCGTGATAAGCTCTCTCCAAAGGCTATCAAATGTGTGTTTGTTGGGTACTCTCGTACTTAAAAAGGGTATAGATGTTATGATCCGGTGAGTAGGAGATATTATGTGAGTGCAGATGTCACGTTCTTTGAGTCTATCATGTATTTTTCTCCTACAGGTGACATGTTATCCAATGACAATGCAAACGATATTGTTGTTCCTCCACCTCCATCCATCACATCACCCGAACCTGAGCGTCATATACCTCTATCGCCGCCACCGCCTCCGCCACCACCGCCTCCACCACCACCACCTGAGTGAAAATTTTTACCCATTGTTTATACTCGCAGTTCTTCTACTAGCACTTCTGCTCATCAGCCGTCCACATCTTCCAGCACGCCTAAGGTATGTCATGATAACACTGTATCTACTGATGGCACTGGAGTTTTACAAGATGACTCTGCTGTAGAGGACACTGAGGAGGACGATTTGGATGTTCCTATTTCGCCGAGGAAGCCACGTCGTCAATGTGCCAAATACCCACTTGCGGCACACGTGTTCTTTGGATCATCTTTCAGACGAGTACAAGAAGATTATAGTTGGTCTTTCCGTGGTTACTATACCCAGAACATATATGGAGGCTTTACAGGACAGCAGGTGGCGTCAGGCAATGGAAGAAGAAATGGAGGCCTTAACAGTTCGCAGGACATGGTCTATTGTCCCTCCTCCACATGGTGCTCAGCTGCAAGTGGATATTTTCTATTAAGCATAACGCGGATGGGAGTGTAGATCGCTACAAGGCGAGGTTGGTAGCCCGTGGCTTCACCCAGACATATGGGGTGGATTATCAAGACACGTTCTCTCCAGTAGCGAGACACTCGACGCTCCGAATTTTACTAGCAGTTGATGTTTCACGTGATTGGCCGTTATTTCAGCTTCATGTGAAGAATGCATTTCTCTACGGAGACCTTCACGAGGAAGTTTACATGCAGCAACTACCCAGGTTTACTGCTGAGGGGGAGTCACAGAAGGTATGCATGCTACATAAGGCCATATATGAACTAAAGCAGAGTCCTAGAGCTTGGTATCAAAAGCTGTCAGAATTGATTGAGCAACAGGGATTTAAGAGGTCCACTGCGGTTCAGAAGACAGAGCGAGGTACGGTTGCCATTCTTGTCTATGTAGATGGCATTATTGTGACAGGAGATGATGCTCAAGGCATTCGGGTAGCCAAGAAGTTCCTAGGTAAGGAGTTTGTGACCAAGGATCTTGGCACCCTTCGCTACTTCCTGAGGTTAGAATTTGCCAGGAATCATCGTGGTCTAGTGATGACCCAGAGGAAGTTTGTCATGGATCTCCTTTCTGAGACAGTCATACCTGGGTGCAAGCCAGCTATGACTCCTGTGGATCCAAGTGTGAAATTGTATGATGATGACACTGAAGAAGTTAAAAGCAGGAGGTATAGAGAACTTGTGGGGAAGCTCCTATATGTGACTATCACCAGGCCAGATATTATGTTTGCAGTAAACAAGGTTAGCCAATTCATGGAGTGTCCCAGAAAGACTCATATGGATGCTATCTATATGATCTTGAGATATCTGAAGAACTCCCCTGGTTCAGGACTCCTATTCAGTAGGGATGCTTCACTGGAGGTAATAACATGTGCAGACGATGACTATGCAGGATGCCCCACGGACAGGAAGTCTACTTCAGGTTTGATGTTTTTGTTGGACACTCACTTGTCTCATGGAAAAGCAAGAAGCAGATTGTAGTTGCCAGATCAAGTGCAGAATCTGAATACAGAGCCATGGCCCAAGGGAGTACAGAGATGATGTGGGTTAGATCGGTGTTGACTGATCTTTCCATAGATGTTCCTCTTCCTATGCAGCTATTATGTGATAATCAAGCCGCATTATTCATTGCAAATAACCCTGCTTTCCATGAACGAACGAAGCGTATTGAGGTGGACTGCCATTACACTCGAGATCTGATCTAGAAGGGGACTCATATCTACATCTCACGTGTCTACAGGAGATCAGACAGCAGACATCTTCACCAAGGCTCTAGCACGAAGTCCGAGGCAAATTCCTTAGTAACGTTGGTAGAAAAAAAATCTTCAAATAAGCCACCATTTTTTTTCTATGTATAGCGTGGATATATCGCATATAATGTATGCACTATAGAATAGCGCAGCTGTTGTATGCGTTGCCCTATAGCGCATAGAAAGCGTGCGTTTTCAGCATTAGCGCAGATAATCCCTGCGATATGCCCTGTACGAAAAATAAAACACAGAGAGCGAACGAAGGGTCACTTACGCTGAAAGAACCCTTCGTTCGCTCTCGCTCTCTGCAGTGAACACCGCGCGAGCATCCTCCGCCGCTTGCCATCCTCCCCGCCTCCGCAAAGCCTCGTCGCCGCCGCTGCGGCTGCCAGAGGCGTCCCCGCACCTCCGCCCAGCCTCCTCTCCGTCGCTGCTGCCGCTGCCTCCCCGCGACCTCCGCCCAGCCTCCTCTCCGGCGCCGCTGCCGAAGCTCTTCTCCTCCGCCGCTGCTGCCACAGCCTTACAAGAGTAATGGTTTTTGACATTATGTAGTTAGGCTTATATATCTATTATGCTTCATCATTTTGTAGTTGGACATTGTGATTTTGTATGACGTAAGACCATGTGAATATAATTTCTACGAGGTCAATGGATTCCCTATTTTGCGTATTTGAGTTCAAGAGTCATAATGAAGACTCTAGTAGTACTGTCAAGCGAAGTCTGAGATTGAGAAAATCCATGTCGTATGAAGAGTTGTTGGATTTGGTTTGTAAGAAATTTTCGTTGGATAGGAGCACTTACAACGTCAAGATATCGCAGCGTATTGGAAATGGTTCAGTGATGACGTCCATTACATAGATGATGTAGACAATGTTTTCCTTTACGCTCAGACATATGCAAAGTCGTCTCCCGTAGATATGGTTGTAGATGCATCTTTGATTGAATTCGGAACCGAGCAGCGCGCCTTTGAACATCACAGTGCGCCCACATTTGCAGATCTATCTAATGACGAGGCACCTATTCTGGCACACAATGATGAGAGTACATTTATTAGTGAGGCTCTGATGAGGGAAGTGGATCGCGTTCTAAACAGTGTTGTCAAAAGCGAGCCAGGCGCTCGCCTAGGCGCTAAGGCGAGGTGAGGCGAGGCCATGGCGCCTCGTTTGGAGTCAGGCGGAGCGATTTGGTGCAGGCGCGAAAGAAGCGAGCGCCTTGATGGAAAGCGTGAGGCGCTCGGGCGAGCGCCTGATAAAATATTGATCTCTTTAGGGTCTAATCGGATCCCTGTTGGAGATCCGATTAGATTTACAAAGACCCTCAAACTATTCGCCTTACAAACCCTAGCTTGCAGCCCGTTTCGTAATACTCCCACGCCCACAGCCTCTTGTGATCTCCATCGCCCTAATCATCACCGTTAGCTCCTCTGGCTTGTGGTTGCTCCTCCACCACAGTTTTTGTGTTTCGCCTCCTTCTATCGCGCAGAGGCATCATCAGATTCAACACCATCATCCTAATCATTTCGGGTTAGAATTCCGCCGCTTCCTTTTATCTGATTTCTGCACGAATATTGTTTATGTAGCAATCCCGAATACGGATGGATTTGAAAACCTATATAGAAAATTCGTTTCGGGACGGGGGCGCTGCCCCCTGCAACCCCCGCAGGGGGGGCGCACCTGCTCCCCCCTAGCCCCCCCCCCCAGGCTCACTGGACATGGTTGAAGAAAGAACTAACAAGAAAGATATTGCGTGGAGGTACAATTATCTGAAAGACCCAAAAGAACCAAACAGTGTAACATGCATGTTTTGTGAGAAGACCACTAAAGGTGGAATCTATAGAGCCAAACAACATCAAGTAGGATCTTTCAAGAATGCTGCCGCTTGTAAGAAATGCCCTCCGGAGGTAAAGGAAGAATTGCGTGCATATATGAATGAGAGGAAGTCTCAAAAGGATTCTTTTGAAGGTGGGAACATTGATGTGGATGACATGAATTTTGATGATGATGAATGTGAGGAACAAAATGCAATTGGGATTGGGAAGAGAGCTTGTCCAAGCAGCAATAGTAATTCTATTTTGCAACCAACAAAAAAGGGTAAAGGACCGATGGACTCATTTGTGACTATGAAAGTGTCAAAAGAGAGAGGAAAAACTCCAATGAGACAAACTTCCATGGTGGAGGCTTATGACAAAGAGATGCGACCCAGAACCATTCAACATATAGCTCGCTTCTTCTATCGTGCTGGTATACCATTTAATGCTGCAAAGCTGCAATGTTTCAAGGATATGATTCAAGCTATTGGAGTATATGGTCCTAACTTGAAGCCACCTTCATACCATGAGCTTAGAGTCCCATTACTTCGCATTGAGAAAGATTACACATCTGAATTGTTGGCTGGGCACAAAGAAACTTGGGGAAAGTATGGATGTTCTATCATGTCGGATGCTTGGACTGATAAGAGGAATAGATGCATACTTAATTTTATGGTGAATTGTTCCCAGGGCACGATGTTTGTGGAATCCATTGATGCATCATCATATGCAAAGACAGGAGAGAAGATTTATGAGCTTCTTGATATGTTTGTGGAGCAAATTGGAGAGAGGAATGTCGTACAAGTCGTGACTGACAATGGAAGCAACTATGTCTTAGCAGGTATATATTTATTTTTAATGACTTTAACTATTGAATTATTTGAAATTAATGTTACACCATCCTACTATTTTTATATAGGCAAGTTTTTACAAGAGAAGAGACCACACTTGTATTGGACTCCATGTGCGGCACATTGCATTGATCTCATGTTAGAGGATATTGGTAAGATCCCAACGATTAAGAAGAATCTTGAAAGAGCCATTGCGATTGCGGGTTACATTTACAATCACATTGGGCTACTGAACATGATGAGGGAATTTACGAATGGCAAGGAATTGGTTCGTCATGGTGTGACTCGATTTGCAACAACATTTCTTTCTTTGCAATCTCTCCATAAGAATAAGCACAGTTTAAGGACCATGTTTACTTCAGAGAAATGGGCTACTAGCAAATGGGCCAAGGAAGCCAAGGGCAAGAAGGCAAGGGATATTGCTTTGATGCCCTCGTTTTGGAATTATGTACTTGACACGCTTAAGTACATGGGACCTCTTGTTAAAGTTCTTCGGCTTGTTGATAGTGAGCGAAAACCTGCAATGGGATACATTTATGAAGCAATGGATCGTGCAAAGGAAGCAATTGAGAAAAGCTTCAATGGAAAGGAGGAGAAGTACAATGATGTATTTCAAATCATTGATAAAAGATGGGAATGCCAGCTTCATCATCCATTACATGCTGCAGGTCATTTTCTGAACCCTGAATTCTACTATGGCAACCCGCCCATTGCATTTGATGCGGAGATCATTGACGGTCTATACAAATGCATACAAAGATTGGTTCCTGATGTAAATGTGCAAGATAAAATTATGATTGAGTTAAGCTCATATAAAAATGCTGAGGGAATTTTTGGAAATCCAATGGCCATTCGATCAAGAAACTCAAAATCTCCAGGTACCATTACAATTTGATAAACTCAAATTGATTTAATTCTTGATGTTAACATCTTCATATGATAATGTAGTGGAATGGTGGAGCTCTTTTGGAAGTTCAGCTCCAAACTTGCAACGTCTAGCTATAAAGATTTTGAGCTTGGCATGCAGTTCATCTGGATGTGAATGTAATTGGAGTGTATTTGAGCACGTAAGTTATTTTATGTTAATCTAGACTTTTGAGTCTTTGATTTTAACTCTTATAGTGCAAACATTTTTGCAGATTCATTCAAAGAAAAGAAATAGGCTTGAACATCAAAGGTTGCAAGATTTGGTGTACATCAAATATAACCAGGCTTTGAAGGATCGATATGACTTATGAGACACCATAGATCCGATCGCTCTTACTGAGATCGATGATGATAATGAATGGTTGCTAGGTGAAATGGAGACAAATAATGAAGAGGAAGATTTTGTCTTTGAAGATGATATATTGACATGGGGAGATGTAGCAAGAGCATCTGGAATTGCAGAGGCACAAACATATACGCGGCAACGTACAAAGCATGGAGCACCTATTGCGGGATCTTCTTCAAGACGAGTTGTTGCTTCACAAGACAACGAAGAAGAAGAAATGGAAGAGATTGAGGGGAATGAAGGTGGAGATGAGGACGATGCTGGTGAAATCAATTTTGATGATGACGAAGACGAAGAACTTACAGATCCATAGACATTTCAATTTTTAGTTATATGCTTGAATAATGAAGATGAAAACAATGCTTTGTTTGCGTAATTTCAACGTTTAAACAATTTCTAGAAGTGTTTGAAGTTTTATTTTTCTCTAATATATGTTTGAATGATATTCATTGCATGTTAGTGCTATACTTGTGGTATATTTTTATTTGAAATAAGTAATATAAATAATTTAATGTGTACATATATTATATATACATACAATATTTCTTTAGCGCCTCGATTGTCTCAGGCAAGCGCCTAGGCGAGCGCCTAGCGCCTCAGGCGTTTTGGACCCGTAGCGCCTTAGAGCGCCTCACGCCTTTGACAACACTGGTTCTGAATAACTGTCCTCCAGAGGTCACTGATGATGAGATAGAGAATGAAACTGATGAAGTTGAAGATGTCGGGCATGATGTAACAAATGGTTCTTAAATTGTCTCTTCGATACCCTTCTTCAATGTTTTAGGCGGTGACGGCCTCGCAAATTTCGAAGATAATTTTCGAAAGGAAAGTGCCATTGACAGCATTAGTGATGAACTACGAAAGGGTCGCACTTTCAAAACGAAAGATGACCTTGTTTTTTGTGTGAAAAGGTACCACATTTTCTGCCATTACAACTTCACTATTAAGGAATCCACCACATTGGTTTGGTCCATCTCGTGCACGACGGATTCCAATGGATGTAAGTGGTTTTTACGTGGTCATTACCGCAGATTCGATGGGATGTGGGTAATATCCAAGCTTAGCGATCCACATTCATGCATCAATCCGTCTATAGGTCAAGATCATCCCCAACTTGACTGTAATTTCATGGCACGAGAAGTTCTTTACTTTGTGAAGGATAGCCCAATTGTTTCAGTTTCAACTCTGAGGACCCATATCAACAAGGTGTACAAGTACTTGGTTACAAAGAAAAGGGTGTGGGATGCGAGAAGAAAGGCGATTGCAATCATTTATGGTGAATGAAAGAATCCTATTCGAAAATGCCACATCTCTTATATGCTTTGAAGGCTGCCATTCCAGGGACAGAAATTGATATTACGCATACGATGCATCCTGATCCAAGGAAGCCACATTGTCGTAGATTTCAGCAATGTTTTTAGGCGTTTGGTCCATGTATTGAAGCGTTCAAGTATTGCAGGCCACTGATCAGCATAGACGGTACACACTTGTACGGAAAATATACACAAAAATTACTGATTGCATGTGGGATTGATGGTGATAACCATATTGTCCCACTTGCCTTTGCCATTGTGGACAAGGAATCTGCGCCAAGTTGGAAGTGGTTTCTTTCGCTATTGCGTATCATGGTTATTGGGATGCATCCAGGTCCCATTTGCATTATTTCAGATCGCCATCCAGGTATAAAATCTGCAATGAATGATGTTGATGTTGACTTACTGCCACCATTTGCACATTGGTTTTTTTGTTCGCGACATGTGGCTAGCAATTTCAACACTGTATTTAAGAACGGGTCCATGAAAAATATTGTGGCTGCAGCTGCCTTACAGACATCCTCTAAGAAATTTGCCTACTTCATGAGAAAATTGAGAGAATGGAATAGAGACGCAAGTAGATGGTTTGAAACTCATGATTGTCCCAAAGAGCAGTGGACTTTGGCTTACGATGGTGGTTTTAGATTTGGTCAATTAACTACCAATCTCAGTGAGAGTTACAATGTTGTACTGAAGGACGCACGTTGTTTGCCCATTTCAGCACTTAATTGAAAAAATATTCTACAATTGCATTTTGTATTTCAATAAACGCAGAGATGAAGCTGCCGCCGCCATTGCTAATGGGAAGAAATACACCGCATGGGTTGCTGCAAATCTACAAGCATGGAGTTCGTTTGCAAATGGGCACAAGGCCACCGAAATACAATGTGCTCCTGATTTGCTCTTTGAGGTTGTTACAGGTGCTAGGCGTACACAGTACGGCACTAGAGGCCGTAAAAAATATACAGTTTTGATAAGCAAAGGTACATGCACATGCCAGAAATGGCAAACTTATCGGATTCCTTGTTCGCATGCAATGGCTGTTATGTCGCAAAGACGTTCTGCAGTGGACTCTTATATAGGTGAGTGGTACACTTGGGAGCACCAGTTAAAGGTTTTCAATTATCCATGGAGTAATTTATTTATGGTATGTGCAGGTTTTGTGGATGTTGTATGGGAGCGAGATATTGGAAGGTCTTCCACAGTACTGCCTCGATGGTCAGCATGTTTGGACGTCACGTGTACCTCTTATTTACTTCCACGTGGTAGAATACTACTTTCCCGGCTGTGCCGTACGACAATTCGGTGGATGTCAGAGTATTCCAGCTCCCTGTGATACTGATGAGGTGTTACATGCGATCGATTTGTGTGGTAAGGTGGATGTAGATTGGAGAGAGAAGCATGTTGACCACATCAATGCTTGGATGTCTCGACACGATAGAGTGCTCCACATAGACCAATCCATTGGGGTTAGCACAACTCCGGATTACATGGATTGGTATCTCCGCATCACCAGAAGATACGTGGGGAGATTAGGTGCAATCCTCGCCTACAATGTAAGTATACATAATCCAAATATATTTCACTAACTTGTAATTATGTAAATTCACATTTATTTCAAATTTTTAGATGCAAAGATGGGATATTGTTATGGAATTAGGAGGAAGAGATCCTGGCCACTACCAGTATAGAGACATAGCACAAGAGACAATGTCTGAGATGGAGCGTTCATTAGCAACTCAATTTGTAGATGCTATGATCTTGAACGAGGAGTACACGCAACAGGAGGAAATCCAAGATAGAGGAAGAGCACGTGGCAGAGGAAGAGGTCGGGTTAGGGCACAACAACAACATGGTAATGGTCGAGGTCGGGCTAGGGCACAACAACAACATGGTAATGGTCGAGGTCGGGCTAGGGCACAACAACAACAAGATTTTGCACATGGCGTCAACTTGGAGGAGGGACACCAGGATATGGATGAGGTTCCTGACTTTGTTTTAGAGACACAGTTTGTCACACCGACAGTTGAACCTCGAACCGACGAGATGTCAACTCCACAAGCTCCTGCAAGGAACATTAGAGGTGAAGAAGCTAACCATGCGTATGCTGCATTGACACCGCCACCTGCCCCCACCTTCGAAGAGGAAGAAGGCATTGGAAGTTCTTTGTTGCAAGGGATTGATCTTAGATTTGAAGGACTGCATACCAAAGGAGGAGGAAGAGATAAATATGTAATGTAAACAAAATTTGACAATGTAGTCTTACTTTTTTGTATTGTACCCCTCATGTACTCATTTCGGATGCAATGAAGACTACCTATGGATGTATATTCAAACAATCTTCAAATTTTGTACATATCTTATGCATGATGAAGTTTAGTCAATACAATTCTCAATGGTGTGGTTCTGTTCTGTCCAAGCTTCTGCTTCACTTTATTTTTTTTGGCCGAGTAGCAGACTATATCGCAGCTATTCCCTGCACTATAGGTGAAAGGCGCACAGAAAGTCTGCGCTAAACTAAAGCGCATAGAATACATGCGCCTTACTATAGCGCATAGAATAACTGCGATATGCGTACACTAATCAAAGAAAAAAATTGTTTCGGCTTAGTTGGAGAATATTGTTTTCCAACTACGTCTCTTAGGAATTTTTCTCCACGAAGTCCTTTTCAGAAGTGTTGGTCCAAGCTGAGCATGATAGATATATATGCTCCAGCTTGAGGGGGAGTGTTAAGTTAAAATATCATATAGTGGTGTTCTTATTCTAATTCCTTTTTCTCAGTGTACTTATCTTGTAATTAACCCAGGGCTATTCTCCTATACAAGAGAGCCCTCGGGTACATCTAGAGTATCGACTTTGTTTCTCCTATCAATAGCTAAAAGGGGCTAGGCTTCATTTTCTTCATTTGTCGTGGCTTGTTTGGGAGGGGTGATTTTGACTCTACATCTTATCGTGGACAAACCTTGGAATGCTTGGGGTCAAAACCCGAGTTCTAATCATTTCTAAATGATGCTAGAAGAATTGCAGCGAGAGATCATGGATGCCAAGAATAATAGGTGCACGTAGTGGAATTCGTCTATGTTCAAGGATTGATATATTTTTAGGTTGAACTTTTACAAATGTTAGAACTTGCGAATGTTGAACTTCCAAAAAGTAGATCAGATCACATGCATTTTATTTGGAATTCGGTAGAGTATGTACATAAATACAGCTGACCTCTTATTTTAAAATTTGAGAGATCTCGGCTGATAAAGTTGGGCTTCAAAGAGTGTCCCTTCCCCAAAGTTTGGAGGATAGTGAACTCAAACAAAGGTAATAGGCTATTGTAAAGGAAGAAGAAAAGAAGGTTCTTGATAGGAAACAACATTCAAGGGTCACTTCGATCAAGAAAGGTGATGTCGATAATATTTTTTCCATAATATGTCCAATGAAAGACGAAGGAACCATATAACGATGGTGAAGGTGGGAGGTACCATTGTCTGGGGGATGAGCCAGTAGGCAAGGTCGTGCGGAACACTTCAAGAATTTCGATAGGCCGGAAAAGGGGATTAGCTGGAGATGGTCGAGGAAGGGTGCCTGCAGGGTTAATGCACAACATGCAAAGGATCTTAAGAGCAAGAGCTGCAGCCTGCAGGGAGTCTTTGATGATTTAAATGAGAATGATTCATCGAGTCCAGATGGCTTCCCTTTTTTTACAAGAAGTTCTAAGAAGTGGTGAAGGTGGGCATCTTAGATTTGGTGCCGAAGTTTCATGAGGGCGAATGCATTAATAGGACCATGACCTTAATCCTGCGAAAGGGTGATAGCCATGATACTACTACCAAAGTTAATGATTTCAAGCCGATTGCGCTGGCAATTGTGGTCTACCTGATAATCAAGAAGTTGTTAGCAAGCATGATCGTCAGGTTGTCGAATTCGGTTATCATCTCATTGCAGACGACCTTCATGATGGCTACATCTATGGGTGATTCTTTGATGATGACCTCAGAGATAGTTACAGACTGTAAATGGAGATAGGTTGTTAGTACAATGACGAAAGTGGACTTCTAGAAGCTTATGACAATATGAAATAAAATTTCATGTGGAGCTTGTTGCATAAGCAAGGTTTCCCTGATATATGCATTGCATGGATAAAGAGATGTCACTGCTATTTGATCGTTTTTTGGATATGTGAATTAGCGAGGCGAATGCGTATTTCAATAAATTTAGGTTACCTAAGGATGAGGTGACATGGTGTAGGGAGCTCTTGGAGGTGACATGCAAAGATTTTCTAAATCACTTACCTTGAACATTCTCCTTGGGAGTCTTTTTAGTCCTCGTTCAAGGGTGATCGATGGTTTGATAATGTCATTGAGAACCGAATTCAATGAAGAGGTAAAAATCCATTATGGTGATGTGTGAACAGTGAAAGGACACTACATCCACAGGTAGAATCAGAGGAATCATATGCAATCCACATATCCACAGTGAAAGGACACTACATCCACAGGTAGAATCTGTTGACATTGTTTTCCTTTATTATCAAAAGAAATCGAGTGAAACCATCCCTTTTTCCAAAATAAATAAATATATGGTCTCGTTAAGCCATTTCCATTTGCATGTGGAAAAAAATGTCACCAAAAAAATAAGTAGAAAAATCTACCAAACATGAAGGTTATCCTTGTACAAATCGTAAATTAAATCACCATATGAAAACATATTCATGGCATCTAAATATGTGAAACGTGATCCACACCTAAATACAAGTCATTATGGGGACACTAACCCTGATAACTTAGAGAAGATCAACATCCAGCTGGGCCAAAGATAAACCATCCAATCCACATATTTTTTCCTCTCGCGCGAATGTCCATTGATTGACTAGGATGGGAAAAGTTTGCCCTAGGGAGAAGAAAGAGATAGTCTCGATTTCGACACCCTACTGAAACCGAAATTGAAATATCGATATATAGCATTTCTTCACAAATCTAGGCCGATTTTGGTCGAAATTGGCGAAATTTCGTCGAAATTCCGACGAAATTTCGAAATTGTTTCGTTTTTTCACCGTCTCGAAACGAAATCGAGATTAAAAACCTTGGAGAGAGGTGTTCGCTAGATATTTGTCTAAGGGAAGGGTGAAGGTGGATTTCATGCGGGAGACTAAGTTGGTGAGCAAAAATGCAGGGGTGTGGGAAAGCCCAGGAGATCTAGACTATCAGAATTCGTCATAGAGGATGCTCTACGTGTTCCTGTTGTGATTCTGCGGCCGGTAAATGCTCCAAGAAGGTCCAAACGCCAACGATGGAGGCCTGGAGCGTCGAGGCACCTGGTTGACCTGCATGTCTTGATTTTGATCTCCAGATGGAGTCTTAAGGCTCTTTGACCTACGCAAAACGGTCAATGGTCGAGGGTGATGCTCTTCGACCAGTTTTTGGTGCAAAATCGAAGGGGAAGTGACTGGCGGAGGTGCTCCGACGTGTTGCGGAGGAAGAGCACCTGATTCTCAGATCAGTGCAAGATCCAGGTTGATAGATGGCTCAGAATGATAGATAGCGTTAAGGTGAAGGTGTGAGGGTGGTTAAGGAGTCGGAAAACAGTTGAGAACGGTGGGACAGATGGTCGGAGCTTAGTGCTTCGACAATCGATTTTTTTTGGATTTTAAGCTAAGATATGAGAAGGAAAGTTGGTGTAGCTCCGTCAAGGATAAGATGCGAGAAAACCGCTTAAGGTGGTTTGGCCATTTGCAAAGGAGGTCAGCTAATGCACCAGTTAGGAGATGCGAGTTTTGGGATGTTGAGCTGGCTAAGAGAGGGTGAGGACGGCCCAAGAAGTGTTAAAACGTAACTATACGAAGGGATCTTAATTTTTTGGATATAAGCCCGAGATTGACCCAAGATAGCTCTGAATGGAGGCGAAAAATCCATGTAGTCAACCCTACTTAATTGTGGGAAAAGGCTTTGTTATTGTTGTGGTAAGCTAAGAGAAACATAATCAAACAAAATAAAATGCGAGACTACCTTACTAAATAACCTACGGATTAAAAATGCTAAGATAAAACAACTCACCTAGTCGGAGGACCTGGGAGCAGACGAACCATCGGATGTGCTCCAACGATGGGTGAATCGTGCACAAATCGCCTTCTCTACACCTCAAATCGAGGGGCAATCCTTCCTGTCATAAAAGGGGGCACTCCAATGGTCGATTCAAAGGGTTACGAGGCTCCAAGATGGATTAAATTTTCAAAAATAGGAGGAGATTATATATACAAGCCACCTCAAAGGGGTCTTCACCTAGGGTTTTTGCATGAATCGATGGTTGACTTCGATCAATCTTTAACTCCGTGAAAGATGTTCACTTGACGAAGAGTTTGCTGAAGAAAGCGACGACAGAAGAGATGTGTGGCTAGCTAGAAAAATTGACCACAATGGGGTAAAAATAATGTTGGGACCAGTCCATAGAGGGTGTGAAGCAGTTGACTGGGGTCAACAGTTGTCGCCCCCTCATTGGGCCATGTAGGACGCTAGAGGACAAAACAGTTTAAAATGGAAAGAAATAGAAAATAAAATAGTAAATGATTTTATTAAATAAATCTCAAAACATGAAAGTTGTTTCTTATTTATGTACTATTTTAAAAATGATTTTTATCTATTTATATTGGCTTATTTATTATAAGTTAATTTTTACAAGTGTAATTATAATTATATATACATATATTTTGTGTATATTATTTTTATTTTGCATTTTAATATTTATTACCGTACCCACTTCATGTGGGTACGGTAATAAATACTAAAATGCAAAATAAAATAAAAATTGAAGGAAAGTTTTACAAAGCAGCCGTGAGACCTGTTATGCTTTATGGTTCTGAATGTTGGTCTGTGAACCATAGACATGTGCAGAGAATGGCTGTAGCAGAAATGAAAATGCTAAGCTGGATGTGTGGACATACACGTAAAGATCGGATTCGGAATGATGCAATCAGAAAGAAAGTTGGTGTAGCTCCGATCGAGGATAAGATGCGAGAAAACCGCTTAAGATGGTTTGGTCATTTGCAAAGAAGGTCAACTGATGCACCGGTTAGGAGATGCGAGTGTTGGGATGTTGAGCCGGCTAAGAGAGGGCGAGGACGGCCCAAGAAGTGTTGGAAAGAGACTATACGAAGGGATCTTAGTTTGCTGGATATAAGTCCGAGATTGACCCAAGATAGATCTGAATGGAGGCGAAGAATCCATGTAGCCGACCCTACTTAATTGTGGGAAAAGGCTTTGTTGTTGTTGTTGTTACCGTACCCACTTCATGGTCTAGTGGTAGTACAATGTGTCTACCACACAAAAGACCAGAGTTCAAATCCCACTCTTGCAAGGGTTGCGATAGGTAGTCGACAGCCAGCGTAAAAAATAGTCGAATATTTCAACATGGATTTGAGCAGGAATCCATGTAGCCGGCCCTACTTATAGTGGGAGAAGACTTAGTATATTTTTTACATTTTTAATATTTATTACCATATTTACATATTTTATTTATTTACAATATAATAAATACATATTTATATATTGAATAAAAGGAAGTTGTATTGTGTAACAGCCAAGTTGGTTGTTACACAGAGTAATTTCCCCCTCTTTTTTATTTTTTTCAAAAAATCCACCATGTATATTCATCTATATATCCCTCCTACATGTCATTCGAATTTCGTGAGAAACGGAGACTCGTATGCCCTCCATCTAGACCAGGTAAATTTTAACGGTCTGAAATTTGTTGTAATCTACCTGTTCTAGATGGAGGGCATAGGAGTTTTTGTTTCTCACGAAATTTGAATGACAAGTAGGAGGGATATATATATGAATATACATGGTGGAATTTTTGAAAAAAAATAAAAAAAGGGGGGAAATTGCTCCGTGTAAAAGCCAACTTGATTGTTACACAGAACAGCTTCCCCGGCCTCTTATATATTTTTATTTTGGAGCCTCAAAAAAATATATTTTTATTTTGTTTTTATAAATTTATTTATATCCTTAAATAAATATATGTATATACTTTATACGTATAGTGTACCTATGTATTTTAATACATTATTTACTTTAATATATTTTCAATGGTTTTATTTTGCATTTCTATTTTTAATATGTTTTGAATAATATTTACACTTATTTAAAAATATAAGAAGAATATAAATACAAGGAATAAAATATATGAATAAAACATATAGATACATAGTACGATGGGACCCCAAGAAGCCCCTTTTTGTATCTTAACCCAATTTTTAATGAAATCACCTTCATTAAGTAGGTAATTTAATTTAGAATACAATAGAGGTGAGTTTGATAAATTTTGAGTTCATATGGAGAAGATATCGATATGTGAAATTCGATTTACAGCTTTTTCATCTGTGTGTTCCAGTTGTACTGTGCATTATTTTATATGCAATTATTTTTATAATTTTCTATGTATTTTTGTGTATAAGTTTCATATAAATCATTTTGTTATTTAAGGTGTGTAAAATAAAGAATAAAATGGTGCTAAAAACAGGTATTTTCAGAACAAAAATTAGGGTTTCCATGTACAGTATTTGGCCCTTATCTCCCCCTACTTTATTCCTTATCAACCAAGTCAATATTAACATGGTTTTAGGGGTTTCAATATCTGTGATACTTTTATTTTCCTTTTCTCTTTTTTATTTTTTTATTTTGGAATTAAATACAAATGTACTATTTACAAACAACAATTAGTGTGTTAATTTATGCAAGTTAGATTTATTTACATGTATTTATCTAGGGATTTAAAGACAAAATACATGAATAAAGGTGAATGAATGGGTATTCATCACTCACTCCATACCCCTACATAATCACCTCCAATATCACAAAAAAAGTAGATAAAAATCATAAAGAAACCCATCTTTTGTAATTTTAATATTTATTTTAATATAGGTGTTTTCTATTCACGGTGCAAGGAACTCATCGCTAAGACGTCCTTTACCACCTTACCTAGTTTTTTATTTTTATTTTATTTTATTGTGAATTCATTTTGCAAATGGCAAAACCTTTTCCACTTCAATGTCCAGATGGTAGAACAGTGTGCCTACCACCAAAAAAACCATGGTTTAAATCCCCATTGATGAGGGTTGTGTTACGTAACTGACCGCCAGCATAAAAAGTAGTTAGATCTTTCAACATGGATTGATAAAAATATGCAGCCATGACCCTACTAAAAAGTGGGAGAAGGCTTTTCCATTTGTCATTTTTCAATTTGCATTTATTTTCATTTCCATGATGCTTTTGATTGTTTGTTTCTTTTCTTTTTGCTTGCAGGTCAAAGCTTGCACCTGCTTTTGAAGAATGCACCCATGGTTTGAAAAAAAACGTGCCTTGAGGCGTACGAGGTGTACGCCTTTAGGTGAGGCGACCCTAAACTGTCCCAAGGCTTTTTTCCCAAGGCAACAGCCTCAATTGGGAACTGTGAGGTGACCACCTTAGTTGCTCGAGTGATCAAGGCGTAAAGAAGAGACGAGGTGTTCCTAAGGGGTTAATGGTTTTCTGAATATTTTTTATGTAAATCATTTATCTTACGGTAGTTTCCAATGTTCATAAAGATCTAATTGTTTATGATTTAAAATACAAGATAAATGCTTGAATTTGACCACTTCTGTATTCATATTTACCATTAGACATGTTCAACTAAGTCAAAAACTCTTACCATTACACCCTTAAACATATGAATCTGCAAATATCATATAAAATGTTATCCATAAACTTGTTTTTTGGTCGCTTAATTTCATCGGAGGCGTTGCCCCCCCACCCCCGCAAAGGGACAGGGAGACCCCCGGCTTGTTGGGGTATAGTAAGACAGGAGGGGGTGCATATGATTGTTCTTCAACCTGGGTCGGATGGTTAGAATTCAAGACATATCAACAAACACCCTCTCATTGGATGGAAATTTTAGTAAAATAACGTATACAGTTATATATCTTTTTTCCGATGTTCCTATCTTTATAAATCCCTCAAGTGTTAAAGTGTTATATATCATATGTTAGTCAGAATATATATAATTTCAATAGTATATATTTTAGTGTAGTTTTTATGGGTATTTATCCTTGTAAAATGAGGCTTACGCCTCGACCGCTTCAAGGCTAAGCCTCACCTCATTTTGCTTTTCGTTTTTTCAAAACTTGCATGCACAGGAAGGGCTCCCTCTTTTAAACATCCACAAACGGTTCCTGTCTGGCAAAACCTTTTTGTTTTTTTCCTTAGATTTGGACTTAAGTTACATTTTTTAAATTTAAATATATTTTTTTGTTAAATGCTGCTTTAATCAGTCTCTCTTCTGCAATGTCATCATTTCTTTAACTAAATTTATACTGTTACTGTGATCACAGTTCATTTTAATTTAATTTTAAATTCACAAACAAAAAATATAATTAAGCCCCGGTTAGAATTAATCCTTTAAGCATGCAAAATTGCATTTCAGTCCATGAAGCTTTACTAATTAATACTATAATTTACTTTGTTGCAGTTTACAAAATACATAATATTTACAAAAATACCCATGCATTCATAAAAAAATTGTAAAGATCTTTAAAAATCCTAAATTCAAAAGAAAATAACCAATGTGTGAACTTCAACTTAAACGATATCTGTTTTCTGCCCGAGCTTTATTCTTTCATATACTCTTTTATGAATAGGAGTTAATTTTACTTGTATGAAAGTTTTTTAGTGCATAAACGGCATATTCACGTTAATTCACGGATTAAACAGCTTGAAAATGTCTTATTCTTCTTCTTATGTGAAGAATGTAGGCACATAGATGGTATTCATGATTGTTGAGTCTGGGAGAACAATAAACCATATGTTTCGGCAACTAACAAGAAACTTCTATCACAGGGCTCACAAACAATGATCAGATGTCCTTCCTCCTCCAGGATTGCAGATGCATTTGGAAGACCAGAGTCCTTATCGAGGTTAAATTTTATCGTTCATAAGAAGAGAAAGGATTGTCATCAAGTTCTATAGAAGAAAATGGGGACCGTACCCATTAATTGGATGTCCTCTTCGCTGGAATGGTGAGGATGTGGACCATCTCTAACCTAAGTGCTCTTTGTAGAGAGAGGTATGTCATCTTTTGGACATCCAGTGGCTGAATATTTTTATTTAGGCATCCTTCTAAACTTTCCAAAAGGGACTACCAATAAAAATATGAGCAGTTTTGTTATGGTGTGGGTGATGATGCTGCAGACGAATGATATCGTGTGATGCCTTATTTTGAGAAGGTAATTTATCAGATGCCTCAATACCAGTCCTCTTAAGGAGTATTCTAAGTCACTAGTTTTGTCTAATAAGCCCCAATTCTTCCCATTTTTCGAGCTTATCCGCCATTGCTCAGGAGGGTTGACAGCCTCTCCCTTCATCAGTTGAGCAAAGACAGGTCTACAACAAACAACAACAACAACAAAGGCTTTTCCCACAATTAAGTATGGTCGGCTACATGGATTCTTCATCTCCCTTCAGATCTATCTTGGGTCGATCTCGGGCTTATATCCAAAAAACTAAGATCCCTTCGTATAGTCTCTTTCCAACATTTCTTAGGCCGTCCTCACCCTCTCTTAGCCGGCTCAACATCCCAACACTCACATCTCCTAACCGGTGCATCAGCTGACTTTCTTTGCAAATGACCAAACCATCTTAAGCGGTTTTCTCGCATCTTATCCTCGATCAGAGCTACACCAACTTTCTTTCTAAATGCATCATTTCGAATCCGATCTTTACGTGTATGTCCACACATCCATCTTAGCATTTTCATTTCTTCTACAACCATTCTCTGCACATGTCTACGGTTCACAGGCCAACATTCAGATCCATAAAGCATAGCAGGTCTCACGGCTGCTTTGTAAAACTTTCCTTTAATTTTTAAAGGATTTTTCTTATCACAGAGAACAGCGGAGGCTCCTCTCCACTTTAGCCAGCCTGCATTTATTCTATTAGGTAGCGTTCGGTTGGGGGGTTAAACTCCCCTTTGGGGAGTTTACCCCCCTTAATCCACCCTCCCTCTCTCTCATGTGGGCCCCACTTTATTCCTTTTTAAAAAAATTAATTAAATCAGTTTTACATCATCAATCCTATCAAAAAGTAATATATTATACCATCATATCATATAAAATTATAAACTACTCCACTTCTACTCACTTTTTCAAACTTCAATACAATCACATCACAATAACTACTCAATTTTTCCAACTCCAATACAATCATATCACAACAAACTCACTTCTAACCCACCCCCAGTTTAACCCTCTATCCAAACACCAAAACTCAAATACGGGTTACCCTCTACCAGTTTAACCCGCCTTAACCCGCGTACCAAACGCACCCTTAGTAACATCTCCATCAATTTCCCCATCATGTTGCAAAATAGATCCCAGATATCTAAAAGAATCTCTCTTCTGAATGTTATCGTCACCAATCTTCACCTCGATTCCTTCACCATTGCTTCCATCAAATGTGCATTCCATATATTCCGTCTTAGCCCTACTTATACGATGTTAGAAAATCGGTAGCGGAAGCGTAAACATGGAAAAGATAATAAAATAAGAAGAACACAGCGGGATTTTTACGTGGAACCCTACTCCGTGAGGAGCGGGATGAAACCACGGGAGAAGCCCTCAAAGGGGCATGTTATGCATTGCACTTTCTCATCTGTTACAGGAGGCCTGGGGCTCCTTATATAGCTTCCACAGGGCCTCCAAGTCCCACCACTAGGCGGTATGGGACTAAACTCAGTGGTGGGGTAAATGGACCCTGGAGGGATCCATTTACCCACCTATTACATAAGTGACGCATGCTCCAAATACTCTAACACTCCCGCTCAAGCTGGAGCATGCAATGCTCAGCTTGGACAAACAGGAAGAAACTCAACTCACAATACATGACACTACAGACAATATCAACCCAACGCGCACAGCTGCTGCAGTCGAGGACGTTGCTTCTCATGGCGTGCATGTGAGGAGGACGAACGGGGCTGGAGTGTCTATCTGGCTCAGAGAATGGTACTCTACTGTGGAGTCCCTATGATACCACATGAAAACCCTTGCCCTTAATGGCATAGGGAATAGTCCTCTGCTATGGAGTCCCTATGGCTCACATGAAAGCTCTGACCGACCAACAAGAATGACAAATGATTGGCATGCGTCATCGTCGAGTCTGAATCTGAAATTTGTAGAGTCTGAACATCTGACCGGTCTGGAAAATCTGACATCTGAATCTTGGAACAAGACCTGTGACTCTACATATACTCCCCCTTTCTCCCATACTGGTCGGAATGACGTTGGTGACCACGTTGGGAGAAGATAAGATAATACATAATTATGGGGAAAAACAAACCATGAACTTGCGGCTTTTTATCATTTTTTTTAAGCCGTCATCTTTTTTTTTTCGTAAGCCGTTCTTTTTTCTTTTTTTCGGCTTTTGCATCATTTTTTTCTGAAATCATTTTTTTTATTTGCGTACGGCTTTTTTTTTGCTACATGTACGCGCCTCTTTTGCAAATTCATTTTTTTTGCTATTTCTTTTTTTTTGAAAGCGTACGGCTTTTGTATTTGTACGCGCCTTTTTTTTGTAACAAATGTCCAAAATCGGCCCACAATGCAGCACCTTTTTTTTTACTCGCTGCTCCCCTCTTTTTTTTTAGCTCACGCACAGCCCCCCTTTTTCCTCTCTCTCTCATTTTTTTTCCGACCCAAAGGGCCCAAAACCACCACTCCCACCTTTTTTTTCCGTGGGCTCAAAAATAGCCCCCAAAAGGGCCCCCCTTCTTTTTTTTTATAACGTGGCCCGCTGCCTACTTAGGGTTCCCAACACGGGAACCATCTAAAGATGGAGCGCCGCACCCCCCGATGGGGGTTCTTCTTTACGGTGGAGGCGCTCTAGCGCCTGAGATGGAGCGTCGCCGCCGCCAATATGGAGACACGCCGCCTGCGCGTGGAGCGGAGAGCGCGCCTAGAGCCGCCGACTTGGAGGCGATGCCGCCGCTGCCGCCAGTGGATGCGGCTGGAGATTTTTGCTGCTGCGAGACTTGAATCTGAAGAAGGGTTTCCGTTTTGTGCGTGGTGCGGCACTAAGGGCCGCCTGGAGGTTGGTGTTGCGTGTCTCGCGACGCCGCCGGAGATGAATGCGCTGCAGGACCGCAGGAGAGTGCGCCAGGTCCTGCCGCCCGATGCGGGCTGGAGGTGCGCCTAAGGAGAAGGCGCTGCTAGGCCGGAGTTTCGCCTGGATCCGGTTCTGGTAGGAGATGGAGAAGGCAGCGGGAGGCCGTCCAGAGATGATGTTGCACGCGGGCTTCTGAATCGACCGCGGTGGGGCTCGTCAGGAGAAGGGCTCATGTTTGAGAGAGAGCACCTGTGTGCTGAGAACGGAGCGCTGCCAAGATCTGGAAGAGCGCCAGGGGTGAGCGCGCATGTGCGCAGCGATCTGCGAGGGCTGCGAGATGGAAACCCTAGACTGATGTGAACATCCAGGAACAGGGTTTCAAGAAACCCTAAATTCCAACTCTATAACTTAATCTCAGAACAACTTGCTCTATAGAAAATAATCTTCGAATAAAACATTACAATCGAATATCGAACCGACAAAGAACATAAAATCCTCGAGAAACGAACCCGCTCTGATACCATGTTAGAAAATCGGAAGCGGAAGCGTAAACATGGAAAATATAATAAAATAAGAAGAACACAGCGGGATTTTTACGTGGAACCCTACTCCGTGAGGAGCGGGATGAAACCACGGGAGAAGCCCTCAAAGGGGCATGTTATGCATTGCAGTTTCTCATCTGTTACAGGAGGCCTGGGGCTCCTTATATAGCTTCCACAGGGCCTCCAAGTCCCACCACTAGGCGGTATGGGACTAAACTCAGTGGTGGGGTAAATGGACCCTGGAGGGATCCATTTACCCACCTATTACATAAGTGACGCATGCTCCAAATACTCTAACAAAAACCTTTAGTCTCCAATGCATGTCTCCAAACCTCAAGCTTCTCATTTACTCCATCTCTAATCTCGTCAATCAACACAATATCATTAGCAAATAACATACACCAAGGTAACTCATCCTGAATGTGACTTGTCAATTCGTCTATAATCAAAGTAAAAAGAAATGGACTCAAAGCTGAACCTTGATGTAAACCAATGTTGATATCAAAATAGTCAGTCTTCCCCGTCGGGGTCCTTATACAAGATAAAGCCCTATCATACATATCCTTTATGAGATTAATAAATAGGACGGGTACTTATCTCTTCTCCAAAACTCTCCACAGTATCTCTCATGGGACGGATGCATAAGCCTTCTCCAAATCAATAAAGATCATATGGAGATTCTTCCTTTTAGCTCTATAAACCTCCATTGTTCTCCTCAGCAAATGAATGGCTTCAATAGTTGAGCTACCTGGCATGAATCTGAATTGGTTTTCTTTTACTTGGGAAACTTGCCTCAACCTTCTTTCGATCACACGTTCCCAAATTTTCATAGTGTGACTCATCAGCTTGATACCTCTGTAATTTGAACATTTTTGAATGTCTCCTTTATTTTTATAAAGAGGCACCAAGATACTCCTCCTCCAATCTTCAGGCATTTTCTTTCTTCGCCAAATAACATTGAATAGATTCGTAAGCCAAGTCAAACCACGATCACCTAAAACTTTCCATACTTCTACAGGGATGTCATCCGGTCCTACACCTTTCCCAGGTCTCATAACCTTCAAAGCCTCCTCTACTTCCTTTCTTTGTATTCGTCTATAGCATGCACGATTCAAGTAACTTTCACTACTAGCTAGATCACCCAAAGTGATCTCTCTATTTCCTTCCCCAATGAAAAGTTTATGGAAGCACTGCTCCCATCTAGTCTCTATATCCTTCTGAGTAACAAGCACGTGACCTTCCTCGTCCTTAATGCATCTCACTTGAGAAAGGTCTTTGGTCTTTCTTTCTCTTGCTTTGGCCAACCTGAATATATCCTTCTGGCCCTTCTTAGAGTCAAGATTTTTATACAAAACTTCATAAGCTTTTGACTTAGCTTCGCTTACAGCCTTCTTTGCTTCTTTCTTCGCTATTTTATAGTATGTGACAGTTTCCTCTGTTCTATCCTTAGACATAGATTTAAAGCAAGCTCTTTTAATTTTTAGCTTCTCTTGCACCCCTTCACTCCACCACCAAGCCTCCTTTTGACCCGGAGCTCCTCCTTTTGACTCGCCTAGCATCTCTTTGGCTACCTTTCGGATACAAGATGCTGCTGCCTCCCGCATCTCGTTTGCACTACGGCTACAATCCCAAGATAAGTCTTCTAAACCCTTCTCCCTGAAGCTTTTTTTCTTCAGTGAAAGATTCCACCATCTAGTTCTAGTGATCTTAGGAACCCTCCTTTTCTTTACCAACCCTTTTATTTGCAAATCCAAGACTAACAAGCGATGTTGGGTTGTCAAACTCTCTCCAGGGATTACACTGCAATCTTTGCAACACAACCGATCTCTTTTCCTCAACGCAAAGTAATCTATTTGTGTTCTAGGTGAGCCACTCTTGTAAGTAACTAAATGCTCCTCCCTCTTCTTGAAAAGAGTGTTTGCTATGAAAAGATCATATGCAGTTATAAAATCCATAATGACTTTTCCCTCTTCATTTCTATCCCCAAAACCATGTCCTCCATGCACACTTGTATACCCTGAAACACCTTTTCCCATATGTCCATTAAGATCTCCACCTATGCAAACCATCTCTCTTTGTGGGATTCCTTGTAAATTCTTATCCAGATCCTCCCAAAAAGCTTGTTTAGTCCTTTCATCTAAACCAATTTGTGGTGCATAAACTGAGATGATATTCAGAATTTCTTCTTCAAGCACCAACTTTAGCAAGATAATCCTATCCCCAAATCTTTGCACCTCAACCACACAATCCTTCAAATCTTTATGAACAACCACTGCAACACCGTTTCTGCCCTTATCTTTACCTGAATACCAAAGTTTAAAGCCTGACTTCTCGATATCCCTTGCTTTCTCTCCAACCCATTTAGTCTCTTGAAGACATAATATATGAATCTTCCTTCTTTCCATCGTATCCACTATCTCCTTCAATTTTCCATTTAAAGTACCGATATTCCAACTACCAATCCGTAACTTCCTTTGCAATCTCTTTTGGACTAACTTCTTTACTCGCATGCATCCATTATGCGAGAACCCTTATAAATTTTGGATTGCATCCGAGCGGCGATGCAGCGGAACTAGCTTATTTACCCGCATGCGTTCCTCATGCGAGAACCCTTGCAAATTTTGAACTACATCCAGGCTGCGATGTAGCGGCCCTTACCAATTTTTCATTGCATTCGGGGATGCAACGCGTCGCAAGTAAGGAACGCCCCAACGAAATCTGTATATTTGCTTAAATCCATGTTTAAAAGAACCGAACGAATTCGAGATAAATTCCTAAAAAGTGTTCTTAAAAGAACACTATTTAGGAATTTATCCGAACAGTTTCGAGACAAATTCATAAATAGTGTTCTTAGAAGAACTTTAAGAACACTATTTAAGAATTTATCTCTCCTGCGCTGGCTGTCGGCTACCTAACGCGCAACCCTCCTCATTTACCCGGGCTTGGGACCAGCCATGGCTGAGCAAAGACAGGTCTGAGCTCAGGAATTAAGGTCCATGGAATTTGCACTTCATATAGCAGCTCCAGCTGCAGAGCCTCGTGGTCTAGCTGACAGTCATTCAAGGCAACCACCAGGTGTTTCACAGCAAACCCTGCACCAGAAAGCACCACCATTCGTGTTCCAGGTATCATTTTTTCTTCTCTGTTTTTCATCGTCTATTCTCTTCTCCCTTGTCTTCGTTATTCTTCCACATTCTCTCTTACCACTACCACGCTCCTTAATTCCCCTCCGATTCTGTCCATTTCGCACCCAATCAACGCTCGCCTTCTTTGCAACCTCCTTCCATAACCTTCCACCTCCAATCAGATCTTCTAACCAAGCTTCGTCCTCATTCTCCACTCAAAGCATTGGACCAAGCCATTCCCTCACAATACCCCACATGTGTGCTTTAACCCACTTTGGTTCCATGAGAATCAAGAAGAGTTGCTTCTAGCAGGTGCTCGCTGAACGAATCACATCAGCTGAAGGAGCAGCAATCATCAAGCAGCAAGCATTCAAAAGAAGAAGAAAAAGAGGGAGGTGCCTCGCAACCCTCGATGGACCTGGTCAGGTTGTATCTTAACTGTCAAAATTTGGAGCATCCCCAACCATCGACTAACCCGATTCAGATCCATCTCTAATACCAAGTGCCAATTCTTCAATGTCCCTGATCAGAGCCGGTGAGCACTACATCACAACACATGGAGTGCACGAGACCATCCGATCAAGGCCCTCCTCATCACATCTCCATTGTCATATACGAAAAGGACATCATGTGCATCAGGGACATGATTGAGTGAATTGCGCAAAAGCCCCTGATAATTATTGGAATTGCAAGCCAACCCCGCCGACTGACGCCACACACATGCAACTTGACCTCAGCTTCGACGAAAACGCCGTCCGTGACGGCAAGGGCGAGCCACCACCAATGCTTCTTAAAATTTCCATGATATGGTTGAAATCCAAGTGTATTTCTTAAGTGTGCTCCCCAAGGAAACCAAAGACCTAACTAAAGATTGGACACAAGAGATTCGAAGGTTAACATTTATGCCCTGACCCCAAATCTGCAGGTAGACAGTCTCAAAGGTAAACTTGTGGCCATCTGTCGTAGCTTCTCAACATTCTTTACCTTCTTCCTTCAAACATAAATTCGAAGGTCAACATTTATGCCCTAACCCCAAATCTGCAGGTAGACAGTCTCAAAGGTAAACTTGTGGCCATCTGTCGTAGCTTCTCAACATTCTTTACCTTCTTCCTTCAAACATAAAGATGAGTACAAATGGGGAGATATAGGTTGCTCGTATGTCTGCTGAAACATGTCAGGACGTACGGACAAACACAGGTCGTGATTCTTTTGATATGCTGGAGCAGGACTCAAAGGAGATATGTGCGCATATGACCGCGTGAGAGCAGTTAAACTTGCAGGGATGTACAACGATTGTAAAAACAAGAAGCATGGGAGAACTTGCGGACCAATGGTCCCAATGGAGGTTCCTCCTTTATTGAACTGCCACGCCACCCCCTGCCTCCCTCCACCTGCTACGCACCATATGCCTCGCCTCCAAGCTCTCGGACCCCCTCCCACCACAAGGAAGCCTTCTAGCGGCTCAACCTCGTGGGAAGCTTCGACGACGTGAGGCGTACGATTGTCGTCATGAGGGGGTGGCGGAGGGAGGGGGTTGAAGGGGGAAGGGATGAAGGAGGTAGTGGCCAGAGGAGTTGGAGGGGCGCTACGGGGAAGGGCTGGAGGGGGGAGGGGTGGAGGAAGCGGTGGATGGAAGGGGAGGGGGCTACAGGAAAGAGATAGAGGGGTGGGGGCAGAAGAACGGGTGGTTGGAAGGAGAGAGGTGGCTAGAGAGGGGGGTATAGGCTAGATTAACTCAAGGGTCCGATTGAGTTAATGGACTAAATTAACATAGGGGTATGTGTGTAAGACAGAGCCATTATTCAAGGTTATGGGTATAATTTGTGATTATGGAGGGCGATGTCCATAATATTGAAAGTATACAAGGTTGTGGGTGTAAAAATCCCTTTATAAAAAAACAAAAAACCCTTCATAAGCTTATATCTTGTTCAATTGGTTATCAATTCTCCTTGTTGCCAAAAATTACAAAAAAATATAGTATGTTTCTTTTAGGGTTTTCATCAGTTGTGCCCTCCTTAGATATTGCAATATCAATTATGCCCCTCCCTTTTTGCAATATCAGTTGTGCCCCAGATTTCTAGCATCGTTATCATTTGTGCCCTTCTGTTAGCTTGGTCGTCAATGAATTGAACTTAACCACTATTTTTATTGAACCATGGTGTAGTTAAGAGGAGCATAATAGTAAAAAACCAACACCACCGACCTTGGACTAATAGAGAAGAATCAACCCAACCCCGCCATTCAACAACCTCAACCACATCTGGAATCAAATTGTCATCAAAATCTCCAAATAACGCACAAGTAGGACAACTAAAATCAACGTTCATAAACCCAATCCTAGGATTAGGCACAACTAAAGATCAACGTTCGTAAACTCAATCCTAGGATTAGGCATGTAGCAGCTTCTGAAGATTCAAACATTTGTGCAAGAACAAGCAACAAATGCAGCAGCAATCTTTCGACTCTCATTCCATGCCCATCATCTACACACAAAGAACAACGCAAATCGGATCTTCATCTACACCACCAAGAGTAGCACCTATAGAGCGAGGAGCATGAAAGACCATCCAACCTTGCAAGAATGAAGTACCATCAATCACAAAGAACCGCTTCCTTTTGACGCCATAATCTGGAGGATCATCATTAGCCATCAGGAGAATCATCAGGAGCTGGAGAGCCGTATCGCCCCCCTCCTCCATCGTACCCCCCAATGGTGATGGTGAGCTCGATGGGTCGTTTTAAACTGTCACCACTCCGCATTAGTGATGGAGGAGGTGATAGTTAGAGGAGGGGCTAGAGGAGAAGGGGCTGGTGGGGGAGGGGCAGAGGAGGAGGAGGTGGTCAGAAGAGGGGCTAGAGGAGGAGGAGGAGGGGCTAGAGGGGGACGAGCGGAGGAGGGGTTGCTGAGGGAGGGGATGGAGGAGGATGTGCTAGAGGGGAGGTAATCGGAGACAGAGAGGCTAGAGGGGGAGGGCGGAGGAGGAGGTGGTTAAAGGAGAAGGGGTTGTCGAGGGAGGGGGCAAAGGAGAAAAGGTTAGAGGGGGAGGGTCTAAGGAGGAGGTGGTCGGAGAAGGATAAGAGGCTGGAGGGGGAAGGGACGGAAGAGGTGGTGGTCGGATGAGGATAAGGGGTTGGAAGGGGAGGGGCGAAGGAGGAGGTGGCCGAAGGAGGAGGAGGGGTTGTCGGGGGAGGAAGGAGGAAGAGTGGAAGGAAGAAGAAAAAAAGGAGAAGACATTTCTACCCTTGGTTTTTTATCTGATTACTCTTATGTCCCCAAAGTTAATGACAATTTGGGATGGGGATGGATGGCAACTAACCTGAGGGGCACAACTAATCATTGTATAAAAGGCAGGAGCACAACTGATATTGCAATATCTAAGGAGGATCCAACTAATAAAACCCATTTCTTTTATTATATAGTTCAACACATCCCAAAAGCATAAAAAATAATGTCTACAGCCTAAAATACAAAACATTGAACAAAAATATAAAAATTCGTATAAATACAATTATAAACTATAGAATTTTCAAATTACTCATCAAAATCAATTTTTGGTTACATGATCGATTGTCATGACACCATGAATGATCACCCATGATCAATCAAATTTTAATCATGATTGATCAACCCTTGGTTACTATATTTGATCTGCTCAATCAACCTTTTAAATCTGATCGATCACCCGTGATCGGCATCTTTTGACCATGTTGATCACTTTCATATTACATTTCAATGGCCATCTAACTTTCACAAAATTATCAATCACATTATTGATCCGATCAATCACCTTGAATCGTGATCGATCATCCTTGATTTTTTGAATATAACAACGTTGAAATTTCCATTTTTGCTCACAATGGTTCATGGAGAAATGTCCAACCCCTTTCACACTACTAAGAAGAAGAGGAAGGTGTAGGTAATGGTAGAACAGATCGGGTCGACTATTCTAGCCATCCCCTAATTAATAGTCTTCATGTGACTCTTTTTGAGTCTTGATTATACATCAAGAGATGGAGGTAAATAGGGGAAGATGAGTTGTCATGATAGAGAAGAAGAACGACTATAATAAACTAATGATTCTATCAAATGAAACAACCCAAATACTTAACACTTGACCAACATTTGATAGATTATCAATCCCGAGCAATCTTAGTTATTGGTGGGACTTCGGTTCATTTGCTGGTATTTGTTTAACCATTCAAATAGTGTCTGATACTTGTTTAGCTATGCATTACACACCTCACGTGGATCTATAAATTTCAGTCTATGGTTTCATAGAATTCTTTATTCGCGAGGATCATCCCCCTGCAAAGGAGTATCTCTTAAATGAGAATCTAACTAAAGATGAGAAAATGGTGGCAAATAAGATGCCAACTTAAGGATTGGAAGGTACCAGACCATGATATTACTTTTCAATAAAATGGAAAAGTCCCTTGATAACAAAAATTAGATTTGCTACACTTAAGTTCATTGGAGACCAATGATAGCATCGTTTTATAAATCAAACTGACAAGTTCATAGGCCTAATTACAAGTGTACTTCTGAAAAAGACTAGCATGTCAGTTATAGTGTACATAGAGTATTAGTTGTAAACAAATGTGTAGCACATAATGCATGCATGAATCTATATATCAAAGAAAACACACAAGTCATAATAAGGTATGTGTTGTGATATATTATAGTTTATTAAACATATTCGGTAAATCATGTCATATACAAGTTATATGCTAATATTTAAATTATTACAAGATATAAATGCAATATTGGCATCAAAAGACGAAACAAGGGTCAATGAGCCAATGGATAAGGCTATTAAGTGTCTAGCATGACTGAACCCCTAATATAGCGTATCCATTACCTCATGCAAGCAAGGTTGTAAAAGTCGGTAGTCGGTAGTCGGTCGGCCAGGTCACTGACTAAGGATTAATCGGTAGTCGGACGACTAATCGGAATTAGTCTGACTTTAATCGGCTTTGATTTTTTAATTATTTTAATTATGTAACTCATTTTTATACATATATTACATAAATTTTGTATATTTTATACTATCATAATGAAATAAAAGAAGTAATAGAATTTAAATAAACCATTAAACATATCATAATAAGTTTGCTTTAAAAAAAAGGTAAAACATAAAAAAACCAAGCAAAAATTGGTTGACTAGTGTGCTTAGTCAGAATTGGTCGGCACTCGATCGGCCACCCCACTTACTAGAGTAGTCAGACCTACTAGTCGGTCCAGTCGGGCGACTTTCACAACACTGCATACAAGAAATCATCTCATACAACAAGCACAACTCTCATTTCTATCTTTTGTATAAAATGTGATCTCGATGTAACTAACTAAAGGCATTGATGTCGACCTTCATGCATAAGCAATTACCTCCAATTTCATTTCTATGTCTTTTGTATCCAAACCACCGCAAAAGAACTTATTAGTGAAAACATCAATCAACATTCATTATAAATTCCTTCTGATCCAATACCTAGGGGTGTCGTGGTAACAGGTATCTGCGCTAGTTACATACAACCTAAATTGGACCACATCAACGAATCAACAAGGTGACCTACCCCAATCAACATGGTTATCCAATTTATCGTGTATATGTTGCGTAAAGTGGATAATGGGTTATCCACTGATATCCATGAATGAAGATGTATGTTTTCTTGCTTCTCCTCGAAAGTGTTGTCGAGGTAGGTATCGTGAGGCATGGGCACGTCCTCATCAAGGAATCATGATCTAGACATTAACATATAGTCAACAGAGTCAAATATGATGTTTAACGGACATAGAAAGGAGGTGGTCATTGTTTGATTGGTTTTCCTCTTGTTGTTGGTGTGACTCTTATTCTGAACGTTTATTTTCCTTTTTTGTACATATTGTCTCAATTATTCAATGCATGGTGGTTGCTTTCCCTTGTGTTTTTTCATTCCTTTTTTAGGGAAAAAGGAGTGAGCGTAAATAAAATGCATACATAAAAATGTGGCTAACAAAATTATATCAAAAATTTCAAAGGCGATGACTCCATAAGATCCTTGGCATGGTACAATGAATGCTCTCTATTGCTTTCTATGGTGTTTTCCTCTGTTTCATGTCAAATCCCTTTATTGTGGATTTTCATTTTGCTCTTCACTTCTTACTTTGCTTAGTGACTCTTGTTTTGCTCTGTGCTACATAAGGTTTTCGGGTTAGTTTCATGTTCTCTTTTGGTATTGGCTTTCCTCATTCTAGTGTTCGCTTTCTTTGTTCTAGTCTCCTTTGCTCCTCCACATTTTTAATTTTTGGTAGGGTGTTTACTTCTTGACTTTTTGGTCTCACTTATTTCGTCTTTCGTTTTTTGTATCATATGTTCCTTTCCTTCCATGTTCATTTCCTTTCTTTTGCTTTTATTTTTCCCCTTTCCTTTAATTTGTTATCTCGGATGGGTGTTGGATTTTGGACTCTCTGCTCTTGTCATTTTGGTTGTCAATTTAGCTTCTCTCAATTTTTTGAAGAGGAGTTTCTCTCGGATGTTGTTTCACTTGTCTTTTTAGTTTTCGTTGATTTCAAAACTACATTTTATTTTTGTTCTTGGTTGGGTGTTCCTCGCGTTTCTTGTCTTGTGCTCCTTCTATTTCTTTTGTTCCTTGTGGTTGGGTGTTTACTCTTGGACTTTAATCCATCTTTGTTGTTGTTTTACTTTTGGTTTTCACTCTGCCGAAAAAATGAAAGAAAAAAGGGAGCAAACCATAAAAGTGGACACCCAAAAATTTGTATGCACATTTTAAGTGCAGAAATTACAAAGACTAGGAGCATAGCATTTTCCAATACATTCTCTGTTAGAAAATCGGAAGCGGAAGCAAAACATGGATAAAATGATAAAGAAGAATAAGGAACAGCGGGATTTTACATGGAACCCTACTCCGTGAGGAGCGGGATGAAACCACGGGAGAAGCCTTTGGGCGTGTTATGCATTGCACTTTCTCATCTGATACAGGAGGCCTGGGGCTCCTTATATAGCCTCCACAGGGCCTCCAAATCCCACCACTGGACAATGTGGGACAAAACTATTGGATTGGGTAAATGGATCCTACCCATCTCCCTCACATATGACGCATACATCAAATACTCCAACACTCCCCCTCAAGCTGGAGCATGCAATGCTCAGCTTGGACAAACAAAAAGAAATTCAACTCAACGCTACAAGACACTACGAACAATATCAACCCAACGCGCACAACTGATGATGTCGAGGACGTTGCTTCTCATGCCGTGCAAGTGAGGAGGATGAACGTGCTGGAGTGTGAGTCTTCTGAATCTCCTCGTCGGAGAGCATGTATTCTGAACTGCGCCTGTCAGAGTCACTGCAACTGAAAATGAGTCTCCTCGTCAGAGTACTCTGGCCCGCCACAATAATGTGGACAACTGCTCCATCTCTGAAAAGGGTCGAACTGAAAAAGGGCTGTGGTTGTGCAATCCTCGTCAGAGTCCACGGTCGCTGGAGAATGGAGTCTGGAAATAGTCTCCTCTTCGGAGAATGGGTCTCTCCCATCTGGCTCAAAGAATGATGCACTACTCTGGTGTACCTATGATACCACATGAAAACCCTTGCCAACATGACATAGTGAATGGTCCTCTACTCTGGGGTCCCTATGGCTCACATGAAAACTCTGGCCGACAAAACAAGAAAGGATGGGGACCTCTGAAATGATGGCATACTTGTGCTCATCTGAAAATGACCGCAATCATATGCGTGTCTGAAAACTAGAGTCTCTCTCTGGAGAACTCGAAAAAATGGGCCTCTCATCATGGAGTGCCTCGATCTTGGACTCTAACCAATCTGTCGAGTCTGAATCTGCGCATCAAACTGGGACTCGGTCCTCGGAATCTGAACGTCGAGTCTGGAATTGCGCAAGGAAAAATCTTCATCTGAAAAACTTGCAGAGTCTGAAAATCTGGAAGGTCTGGAAATCCGCATCTGAATCTGGAAGAAGACCTGTGACTCTACAGTGTCTACACCACACTCCCCCTTTGTCCCATACTGGTCGGAATGAAGACATCGACAGTTGGGAGAAGACAAGATAAATGGGGAGAAAAAATAAAACATACTCAAATGCCGATTTCAATTTTTTTTCTCGGCTTCTCAAATTTTTTTTACGCCGTTTCAATATTTTTTTACGGTTTTTCAAATCATTTTTCAAACATATGCGTACGGCTTTTTCTTGTACGCCCCTTTTCTTCTTCTTCTTCTTTTTGAACATTCTTTTTTTTTGAGTATACAGCCCACTTGGGCCTCTCACTTTTTCCTTTTCAATACATATGGCCCACTTGCCACGCACAAAGTCCCCTTTTCTCTCTTTTTCTTTCTTCTTTTTTTAAACTATTCGGCCCCCCAACGTGGGCTCTCAAAATAGCCCTCCAAAGATTTTTTTAAGAAATCCGAAGTCCCTTTTTCATATTTTTTTAAAAAAAACTGGGATCCCATTTTAGGGTTCCCATCGTTGGGAACACCAACTTGCAAAGTCGCCGCGACGGAGGGTGCCGATGGTTCGCCGTTGTGGGAGAGAAGACGCGGCCTGGAGCCGCCCTTTGCTAGGGCTGGTCTGGAGCCTTGCGGTAAGGGCATGCCACGCTTTCGCTGTGCAAGGGCACACCGCTATTGTCGATGCCGCCGCCTGAGAGGAGTTGCGCCGCCCGCCGCTTGGGGGATGAGGGGCGCGAGAGGATGCTCCTTGGAGGGGCTTTCGCTTGATGCGGGCGCACGATCGGGGCGAGTGCCTCTCGCGCCTGGCAGGTTTCACTAGGGTTCACTTATTCCCATTGTTGGAGTTGATCTTGCGGCACCGATAGGGAGTTTTGCACCGCCAGGGCGCGATGGGACGGAGCGCGAGTGGCTGAAGATCAGGTGTGAGCGGCTGGAGAACGGATCTCTCGAGAAGAGATCGCCGCTGAAGAGATCGATCTAGAGCGGAAGATCGTCGGCATGATGCTCGTCTAGGCCGCCTCGAGTGCCTAGAATTCGCGCCTTGCGCCTGGTAGAAGGGCGCCACGATCTGGATCAAGCCGCCAGGAGAGGAAGGAACTCCGTCTGAATCCCTGCCACGTAAAAAGAACACATCTGGAGGCGACTAGGGTTGCAGATCTTGAAAGAATCATGTATATTAACAATAATACTTCGCAAGAATGACTCTTCAAGAACAACTAAGAATCGGATCTCGAATAAAAAAAACACGATGAAAACCCTCAAAATCGAACCCGCTCTGATACCATGTTAGAAAATCGGAAGCAGAAGCGAAACATGGATAAAATGATAAATAAGAATAAGGAACAGCGGGATTTTCCGTGGAACCCTACTCCGTGAGGAGCGGGATGAAACCACGGGAGAAGCCCTCAAAGGGGTGTCTTATGCATTGCACTTTCTCATCTGATACAGGAGGCCTTAGGCTCCTTATATAGCCTCCACAGGGCCTCCAAGTCCCACCATTGGACGATGTGGGACAAAACTGTTGGATATGATGCATACATCAAATGCTCCAACATTCTCAACACATAACCTCTCCCCATAGAAGATAATCCCATTCCTTGCCAACCAGATTGACTCAAGAACAGAAGCTGCTTGAACCTTTCCAAGTCACACAACATCCCTAGACGTCCCAATAGACTCCCAAGAGTCACTTGTACTCGAGGACGCATCACCAAAAATAGCAGCCTCCTCCCCGATCTACTTAGGTGATGGGCAAGAAAAAGAGGTGGTCAATGTCCTCAACCTCCTCAAGATTGTTCTTGTCTAAAGTCGTGTTCACTTTGTTGGGCTTGTTTGTTTTTGTTGTTTGCTTCTCAATTTATGCTTGAGCTTGACTCTGATTTCTTTTCTAAGTCGACTCTACCCTCTCGAGATGCCAGTCTCAGATCATGAGATTTAATTGCCCTTTCAAGGGGCCCACGTACATATGCCCAAGTTTTGGGAGGTCGTGACCCATCTCCTGGGACCTTGAAGCCGACCCCTTCCTATCTTCCTCCCATTCCATGGTGTCTCCATGGTGTCTGCATCATGAATGGGAAATTATGCTCTGACTTCTCCGCTGATCATGTAGACCTACGTGAGATCTTATGCTTTTCTATAGTTCTCCATTCTTGTAAAATATGATCCGATTTTACTATTGATTCTAATGTCATTCGAAGCAGATTTAAGTCTTTTGGATATTTCAACATATTACATTTGTAATTTAGGCATTATTTAGTTGTTTTCTCATGTTCAGGGCTTTGGGAAACTGTATTACTGGGAGTCCTTGTTCATTGAAAAAATACGGATTCAATTAATAAGATGGATAACAAAATTCTGTATTTATGGCATGCCTTCTACTATGCTGATATAAATGAGTTTTCTTGCCCAAACTTACATCTTTCTCGCTCGAATATGTTACTCTCTTTAATAAAAAGATGGATATCCAATCTATGTGGACCATATTTTCTTTTTAGGTCATTCTTTTCAAGTGACCTAGGTGTGTACTAAAGGCGACCTTGTCGAAAACCTTAAGCATCTTGATCTTATCAAAGCCGAGAAGAATTAGATAGAGTAAAAAAGGTTGCCATGTTCCAAAATATTGCTAGCATTGCTCCCATATTGGTGATCGTTTAATCAAGGAATGATTTTGTGTTCAACAAGTTTTTGAGGATGATCGTATACTAAAAAATCAAGATAGACAAAGTGATGAAAGGAGACAATGTCGAAAGCAAGAGGAATGAGAGAGGGAGCCTGCCAAGGCACACGAGGGAGAAGAAATAGGGTTGATAAGGGAATTAGAGGGCAAAAAGGATGGAAGAAAATCAACGGGAAGGAGGGACAAAAAAGGTAAGCATGCCAAGCCACATGAAGGAGAAGAAATAAAGTCGAGAAAAGGGTTAATTGGTATAGGAGAAGAAAGAAAATCGAGGAGAGGATAAAGCCAATGGCTAAAGTACAATTCGCTCATTCAATCTATGTCTTTTACATGGAGATGATCCCTCCTTTATATATAATATATGGGTGTAGAATCTATCCAAGGCATCCTTTGGTCTAAGATAACTCTTCTATGTCTTTTACATGGAGATGATCCCTCCTTTATATATAATATATGGGTGTAGAATCTATCCAAGGCATCCTTTGGTCTAAGATAACTCTTACCAAGGTGTCTCTTGATTTACATGCATCTATGGGTAAAAAGAAAATGCATGCATCTTTTAATTGGGGGATGCAGCCACGAATGGGGTGACCACCATTCTGAAGCTTTTTGGGTGGGCATCGGCTACAAAAATTAATCATACAAAGTCTGTTTTTGTGCCTTCTGGAATGGTCAAGGATGAGGTATCGTCATGTGAGAGTGTAAAGCCTTGAACTTGGCATCTCTCAGATCCAATATCATAAGATTCGGCTCGTCAAGAAGAAACCAACGGAATTTGTTTCGTGTGAATCGGACTTCGTTTCGAATTTTTATGATTTTCGGAAGAAAGAGAAGTAAGGAGGATTAAGACGTCATTAACCCATAATGACTGTCATTAAAAATAATTAAGCATGATTAAAGAAACTAATAACAGATTGAATGTCGCTAATAATCATTACAAACACTAATCAATAGTTAGCAAAAGATAAGCGTAAACCGTGAAAGTTTAATCACAATTAGTGAAAGTTAATCATGATTAGTGTTAATTAAGCATCATTAGAGAATCTAGAATCCTCTAGAATGTTCTAACTTAAGCTCCAAGTTTGGGATAAGTTTTAGCCAAAACCATAGACCAAAATCATGTGCCGCTAACTGTGGTTAAGGTCTAAACCATGGTTTTCTAACCATAGTTAGTGGTTTTCTAGAGCCTATAAATAGCCCCCCCACCTATTCATTCTCTACGATTTCCACTACCACCACCACCCCAAGGGCTAGGGTCGAGAGGTTGGGAGGAGGAATAGGAGGCGAGGAAGGAGCGCTAGCAAAGCACTGCCGGGAGAACGAGAAGGAGGAAAGTACGATCCTCTCTTACTTAGTTTGTTCGTGAGTTAGGTTTTCGATTCATGTTCAGTTTTTTTTTAAAGCAAGGGGGAGACACTCGAAGGTGCACGCCCCAAAAGTTTTATTCATCAGAGAAAGGGAAAAGAGAGGGGAAAAATACATCCACACCCCGACACTACAAAGCCATTACAACGCCCAATCCTCCACCAGGTTTTTAGCGAAAATCCCCACGTTCTCCTTATAGAATCTTTGGCCCGAGAACAGCAAATCATTCATACCCCGCCAAATCGCCCACAGTAAGGCCACAAGACAAAGCACCTCCTTCACCGGCCTCCCCTTATTTGCCCGAAGCGAAATCAAGAAAGTATGGAGGTCATTCGTGCTACACCAGTCCAAACCAGCCCCCTGCCACACCTGAACTGCCCTGGGGCACAAGAAGAAGAGGTGCTCCACGGATTCAATCGCCGCATTACAAAGCAGGCACTTGTCAGAAATGGTACCTAGGAGCTTGGCACACTGATCCCTCGTCATCAGCCTCTGCCTCCTGAGCAGCCACAAGAAGAAGCCAACTCTCTCAGGAAGCTTGAGGGCCCACAGAAATGCACAATCCCGAATAATAATCTCCGACTGCGACGGCGGAGGCTGAGAGATAGCCCCGAAGGCCTTCATGACCGTGAACGGGGCCTCCCGCCAGCACCACTGGTCCCACCCCCCCGTAGGGCGACCCACCTCCCTCACAGCATCGAGCAAGGCCAAGAAATCATCCAACCTCTGATCAGAGAAGTTCGCGGAAAAACTGGGGCACCAATTCCCATCAATCCAACAGGCCGCCACCGAGCACGACTTATCGTCAGCCAAAGCAAATAACTGCGGGAAACGAGAGCAAAGCCCCCCCCCCCCCCCGCCCAATCATCCGTCCAAAAGGAGAAAGCCTCCCCCCCACCAAAGATCGGCCTAAAAAGCGTGGAATATCTCAAGAACACCTCCACGACCCCCCTCCAAAAAGGAGTGGGGGAGGCCATACGGGAGATCTACGAAGGCAAGGCCCCCCCACGTCATAGATCCTCCGCAGCACACTACAGCACAAATCCTCCCCCTGCCCCCAAATCATGCTCGCCCACTTAAGCAACAAGGTGTCGTTCATATGCTCGATCGACTTCACACCCAGCCCACCCTGATCATTTCTGCAAGTAATATCCTCCCACCCCACCAAGTGGATCCCCCTCGACCCTCCCCCCTGCTTCCCCCATAAGAAAGCCCTCATTCGCTTCTCTAGCCGAGTCCTGATCCCTTTGGGCATCCGCCGGTTGAACAGAAAATATATCGGAATAGACGAAAGGACCGCTTTCAGCAGAACCAGCCGGCCCCCTCTCGACAAAATCGTAGACCTCCATCCAGCCAATCTCGCCTCCACTTTCTCCACCACCCTAAGCCAATCTCTCAGTCGTGTCCTTCCCACGTTCAAAGGCATCCCCAGGTAATCCATCGGCAAAAAAGAGCAGGCCGACCCCAAAGCCACCGCATACGCCTCACTGTCCTGAGCAGCAAGTCCGAAAGGGATGAACTTGGACTTGCAATCGTTCTTAACCAAGCCGGACAACTCGCCAAAGATCTCTAGAGCCAAAGCCATACCCCTCGCCTCGTCCAGCCCCCCTCAATGAAGAACAGCGTATCATCGGCGTACTGCAGGAGAGGGACCATCACACCCCCCTGGAGTACCCCCTCGAGAGGCCGCTGTTGACCACACGAGTCGCAAAATCCGATAGAACATCATCCGCCAGGATAAAAAGCATGGGTGCAAGAGGGCACCCCTGGCGCACCCCCCTTCGAGGCTGAACCAACCCTCCCTGCGGATGGTCGTTCACTATAATTGAAAAAGAGGCAGTGGTGACGCACCGCCTCATCCACGAGATCCACATCTCCGGGAATCCCTTCCTCCTAAGCACCGACCAGAGAAACCTCCAATCAAGGCTGCCGTAAGCTTTTTTAAAGTTCACCTTCCAGAGGATACCACGCAAGTCACTCCTCTTCCAATCCGCAATGATCTCCGATGCAAGCGTGAGACAATCAGATATCTGTCTCCCAGGAATGAAGGCCGACTGCATCGGGGAGATAACACTGCCAAGAATGCCGCCCAGCCGAATAGCGAGAACCTTTGCAATAATAAGATAAATAGCGTTGGAGACCGCAATAGAGCGAAAGTCGTCGACGGTAGCTGGCATCGACGACTTGTGCAATAAAATAATAAGCGCACAATTGATCCTGTCGAAGCCCGTATTCCCCTGACAGAACTCCGAGGCCACCTCCAGCACCTCGTGGCCCACAAGATCCCAAAAGTCCCTGAAAAACGCCACCGGGAACCCATCAGAGCCACGAGCAGCATCAGCATTTAACTCCCACACCGCATCTTTGAGCTCCTCCAAAGTGGCATCACGAACGAGCAAGTCAACGTGTGAGTCTACCACCGCACGCGTGTCAAGGCCCAGCCACCTCCACACCCTCAGAATATTCGAGGAATACATGTCATTGAAGTATGCCGCAATAGCCCTCCCCATCTCCCTGTTCCCCTCCACGCGAGTCCCACCAATGGAGATGGATCGCAATGCATTTGTCCTGCATCTCCCACTAGCAAGACGATGGAAGTAAGAAGTATTCGCGTCCCCCTCTCGAAGCCAGACGCTTCTCGACCGCTGTCGCCATTCCGTCACGCGCTTCCTGTCCTCCAAAGAAACCTTCAACTGAGCAGCAACGCGGTCGGCCAGCTCCTCCACCGTGAGATCCATGTGGTCCTCAAACGCGTCGAGACACCGGATAGTCTCCTCCGCGTCCTTCCTTGAGGCGCACCTGGCCGCCCTAGACTCCCTCTTGAAAGCCGATAGCAGAACCCGCAGCGACGATAATTTTTTAGCAAAGCGAGACGCAACGGATCCCGACACGACCAACCCCGACCAATGCGATGTCACCAAATCCCTGAAATTGACCTCCAACAGCCAGCATTTTTCATATCTGAAAAACCCCCTCTGCAAAGGAGCCTCCCCCGAGCACCACAAAATTGGATTATGATCCGAATACACCCGCGGATTGGCCTCCACCGAGGCTAACACAAAAGCCTCCAAAAGCTCGTTGGAAGCCAGAAACCGATCAAGACGCGACAGAGAATTGAAACTCCTCCAGGAATACGTGGTGTCGACCGCATCCATGACCTCAAGGCCCAACGAGTCCACGGCGTCCGTGAAGTCAAGCGAGCCCGGGTCCTGCCCCCCCTGCCCCCAGGCCGGTCCGAAGATAGAAGGGTAACGTTGAAGTCCCCTCCAATGAACCAGGGAACTCCATAAGCAGACCTACCAACCTCCATAAGATCTTCCCACAATTCCCCCCGTACCATATTACAGCAAGGTCCATAGACGCAAGACACCGCCATCCGAAGGGAAGAAGTCGAACATACCAGAAACACCGTCAACACGTGCCGCCCACGTATCACCGAGTCGAGGAACATAGCCGAGGACCGCCACGCCACCAGTATCTCCCCCGAGGATCCCACCGCGTCGAGGGCACAGACCTGGTCCAAAGCCCCCGCCCCAAAGGACCTCCAAACACCATCCGCCATAGATTACAGCTTCGTCTCCTGAAGCATAACGATGTCGCATCCCCATTCAATGCACCAGGATCCCACAATCCTCCGTTTATCCGGGTCACCGAGCCCGCGAACATTCCAAGAGAGTACTTTCATCTGGAACCTTCGAAGCTCCCAAGAATTCTGGCCACCCCCGCAGTCTCCGCAACGAGCATCTTCAAGGGCGGGCAAGGCGCGTCCTCCGCCAGCGACGACCTTGACCTGTTCCGCCTTCTGTATCTCTTTCCGCTCCTCCTGTCGCTCGCCCCCTCGCCGCACACGAGGTCGGGCACCTCCAAAACAGAGGCATCTGCAGCACCCCATTCGAGGCCACCAGAAACATTTGCCGAGGACGCTGGGACCACCCCTGAAGATCGAGCCCGAGCACTCCCCGCCTCCATGCCATGAGAGAAGAGGGAAAAAGAAACCACCTTCGAAGCATCCCCTTGCTCATCATGAAGCTCCCAAGATGGAAAAAACCACGTCGAAGAGGTACTGAACGGCACTACCGGAGTGGTTGTTTCCCTGATGTTTTCCTTTCGATGATTTTATAAGGGGAAACTCTGCCGAAATTTTCTTAGAAATATGTCCCGATATAAGGGGAAACTCTGCCGAAATTTTCTTAGAAATATGTCCCGATATAAGGGGGAACTCTGCCGAAATTTTCTTAGAAATATCACCCCATATAAGAGGACGCTCTGCTGAAATTTCAAGAGAAAATATGTTCTCCACGTTCTTCGTGTCCTTCATGTTCTTCGTTCGTTCTTCGCGTTCTTGGCACGTTCTTAGCGTTTTTGATATGAAAATGAAATTCGATCGTTTCAGGAGCCATAAATCATCCTTTTGAAAAAGAATCATGATAAAGAATTGCATACAAGAGAGAGAGCTCGATTAGGTAACGAAATCCTTCCTTTTGCTGTTGGGTTTTCATATGAGATCGTTGAAATTTCTGATTTTATGTTCTTCGCTACGAAGAACCCTAATTAGGCTATTTTTGGAGAAAATATGAAATTGCTTTGTGATTTCAACTAAATTAAGGTCTAAGCATCGTATGGATGCAGTGGGTTGGAAAGCTAGGGTTTGGAAGTTAAATATAAATAAAAATGAGTGTATATATATGACTTAATATATATGTGGGTCTATACTCAATAATAAGGAATATACAAATTGAAGGCTTAACAAAGAATTACATCATGGGAATTGATGTGTATTAAGTTGGATCCCGAAAAGGATTATGTGTTACGTTAAGAAATGACTGGGAGTAGAACTACAGGTCGGGCATGCAACCTGTAGGTTTGTCGGAAGGAACCCGTATTGGTGTGACCCTACCTAGGTGGTACACGGTTGTCTTGTTTTGGTAAGTGTGCACGAATGAATGATTTGCAACGCGTGGTACCGGGTGCCAATATATTCGGGTTGAATGACGGAAGATATGGTCGTGGCATGTGGAGGCACGGGTGGTTCAATAGCGACTGGGTCACGATAACATGTATTTAAAGCCGCTAGGTTATGTGATTAAAGATTAGCCTGAGGTTTTAAGCAACCGGGTTCTCGAGGACGGTGTGCTTCTTTGTTTGCCAGGCTGAGGGTTTGAGCCCCTGATTAATAAAAGAAAAGGAAATTTTCATGGTAGTATTGGATGATTGGTTGAAGCGGCGTGCGGCAGCATAAGCTCACCAGATCAGTGCATTCTCCAATTCCAGAGTGTCCACAGCTTCGGAGTCCGTTAATGGTGGGGTTCCCCTGGAATAATTCCTGATGTGGAATAGAAAGGAATAGGACTTAAATTAATGAGAATGAATGAAACTTTTTGTAAGAAAAGTTTTGAAAAATTACACAATCGGTTTGCTTTTCTCTTCTTCGTTACTTAGCATTCGCTAATTTTTATCCTATGATTTATGGAAAACTCAACAGGTATCGGTGAGCCATCGTAAGGACTTTAGTAATCCATCCAGCTTACATAGTAGACATCCAGCTAGCCACAGTAGCTTTTCTTTGTAAGGTAGTTAGTAATCTTTCTGTGTGTTTCCTTCCAGCTGGTGTATATGTAAACGGTTATAATGGGATAATGTATCATGTGAACTTTCTTTTGTGAATGGAATAGTGATGAAATACTTTTTTCTGAGTATTTTTATTTGCAGTCTATTTCTGAATGTTAGTTGTGATTGTTGAATAAATTATTGCAAAGTAACCAGATTCGGATATGGGAGGATCCGACAGCCCGAAAATTGGGGTCGCGATAGAGAGTGCTTTGCAGATGTGATGGGGGCTCCCCCTATCACTTATCCTAGGTTGCCTATATTGGGCGGTTATGGCAGTCAGATTGGATATCTCTTATTGAGAATATGGAGAAGCTAGCACGTTGCATGTTTGTTGAGATGTGGCCACCTTGTGTTATTGAAGGCAGGATCTGTAAGCAATCATGCTTTCTTCCTTTCTACTCGATTATTGCTTGTTCAGGTGAGAGGGAGATTGGAGACAATTATAAGGCAGTTATTATTGGCGTATTCTAGATAGGGATGAGCATTGGGCTGGGCTGGCCCGGCCCAGCCCGAAGCCCATCCCAAAAAGCCCGACCCAGCCCAAGCCCAAGTTAGTATTGGGTCGGGCTTGGGCCAAAAATCCAGGCCCAAAATAATTTTGGTCCGGGCTCGGGCTTGGGTCGGCCCAGCCCGCTTAGCCCGAGAGCCCGGCCCGAATGATGGCCCAATATAAGGCTCGAGAACCCGGCCCGATAGAAGCCCGATTAGTGGCCCGATTGGGAAGCCCATGAATGCTCCCCTGAGTAAGACCCTTCATTTTGCAAAATAATGGCTCGAGTCCCCTCCCTCCCATACTCCCATTCTTCCTCTTGAATTTAGACCACACGTACTATAACACCCCCAATCTGTGACCCTTCGTTTCCCATTTCCTGAAACAAAACTTGCCAAAGCCAAGGTGCCGAACCAAACCCTTCCAAACTCCAGCCACCACCCGGCATCACGGGCCTCGCCATAGCGGCTCCGCTCCTTGGCTCCGCACACTCTTCGGGTTGTAGCCTGTAGTACAAGCGTGCGGCTCCTCCTCGCGCTGCTTCGCGTCCTTTGCCTCTTTACTGCAAACCGCCACAATCACTGGAACAGCCCAGTTCGTGGCTCCAAGACACCGGTACGGATCTGGCACTAGCAAGCACCGACACACCACCGGCACTGGCACACATCGTCCCATCTTGTTGCCTCTCTCTGCTTCATCGTCCTCCCATTTTATAGCACGGCTGCACGGTATGCTTTTATGGGTTTTTAGCATTCACAAATAGTGATAGTATTTTCTTCTTTAAACAAAATTCAAAAATCCTCAACCCGACTTTTTTATTACACATGAGATAGATCATAGAGCAAAATCTGAAACAGGGGTTGATGCAAAAATGGAATTCGGCACGGCACGGGAAATAGATTTGACGGTGGATTTTTCGATGGTAGAAGAAAATAGAGGGGTTGAGAAGAAGAAACTGGAAGGGTTGAGAAGAGAAGACACGACGGATGCGCGGGGTTAGAGAAGAAGAAATGCGTAGACCGCGAGGGGAAGAGAGAAGAGACTCGTCGGGAATACGAGGGGTTTGGGAGAAGAAGAACATGTGTAGATCACGCGGGGAGAAGGAGAGAGAGGGGAGAGGAGAGAGAGATAAATCTCTATTTTATCACATCTTGAACTGACTAAAACATTGGACCCTCATCCCTTTATATAGGAGGGATGACATTACAAGAATAGAAAATAATTTAAACCGACAACCAATTATCCTAAACTGATTCTAACTAATTAACCGACTAACTATCAAATTTGAAATTCAAATTAAGACTAATTGAGATCACACGCGATCTCTTTATTTAAAATTGCGACAACTTAAAAAACGTAAATAAAATTAACGGCCACAATTTAAATAATTAGACGACCCTACATGTCGAGTCCACGCTGCATCAACTCTCCTCCGCTTTTAAAAAAATTCGTCTCCCGACGAATTGCTTGAACCTTGAGGCTTGACATAAGGCGCTTCATGAACTTGTGTCGACGTGCGCGTGAACGCGAATCATGAGATATGCAACTCAAACCATATTGCATCTTCCAATGCGCGACGGGATCGTCGAATCGTAGGGACGATTCGGTTGCTATGCTCTGATACCAATTGATGCAAAAATGGAATTCGGCGCGGCGCGGGAAATAGATTTGACGGTGGATTTTTCGATGGTAGAAGAAAAGAGAGGGGTTGAGAAGAAGAAACTGGAAGGGTTGAGAAGAGAAGACACGCCAGATGCGCGGGGTTAGAGAAGAAGAAACGCGTAGACCGCGAGGGGAAGAGAGAAGAGACTCGTCGGGAATACGAGGGGTATGGGAGAAGAAGAACACGTGTAGATCACGCGGGGAGGAGAGAGAGGGGAGAGGAGAGAGAAATAAATCTCTATTTTATCACATCTTGAACTGACTAAAACATTGGACCCTCATCCCTTTATATAGGAGGGATGACATTACAAGAATAGAAAATAATTTAAACCGACAACCAATTATCCTAAACTGACTCTAACTAATTAACCGACTAACTACCAAATTTGAAATTCAAATTAAGACTAATTGAGATCACACGCGATCTCTTTATTTAAAATTGCGACAACTTAAAAAACGTAAATAAAATTAACGGCCACAATTTAAATAATTAGACGGCCCTACATGTCGAGTCCACGCTGCATCAACTCTCCTCCGCTTTTAAAAAAATTCGTCTCCCAACGAATTGCTTGAACCTTGAGGCTTGACATAAGGCGCTTCATGAACTTGTGTCGACGTGCGCGTGAACGCGAATCATGAGATATGCAACTCAAATCATATTGAATCTTCCAATGCGCGACGGGATCGTCGAATCGTGGGGACGATTCGGTTGCCATGCTCTGATACCAATTGATGCAAAAATGGAATTCGGCGTAGCGCGGGAAATAGATTTGACGGTGGATTTTTCGATGGTAGAAGAAAATAGAGGGGTTGAGAAGAAGAAACTGGAAGGGTTGAGAAGAGAAGACACGCCGGATGTGCGGGGTTAGAGAAGAAGAAACGCGTAGACCGCGAGGGGAAGAGAGAAGAGACTCGTCGGGAATACGAGGGGTTTGGGAGAAGAAGAACACGTGTAGATCACGCGGGGAGAAGGAGAGAGAGGGGAGAGGAGAGAGAGATAAATCTCTATTTTATCACATCTTGAACTGACTAAAACATCGGACCCTCATCCCTTTATATAGGAGGGATGACATTACAAGAATAGAAAATAATTTAAACCGACAACCAATTATCCTAAACTGACTCTAACTAAGTAACCGACTAATTACCAAATTTGAAATTCAAATTAAGACTAATTGAGATCACACGCGATCTCTTTATTTAAAATTGCGACAACTTAAAAAACGTAAATAAAATTAGCGGCCACAATTTAAATAATTAGACGGCCCTACATGTCGAGTCCACGCTGCATCAGGGGTTCACAAGAGCTTTTATATTATCAAAATATGAATGGTTGCATAATATTCATGTTATCCTCTTCCTTTAAATCACCAATATAGAAAAATGTATCACTTATTAATCCCACGCCAGTCCTCTTCTTGTAATCTGCTCTCTAATCTTATATAGATGGTCATCATTTCTTTAGTTATCATTGTTGTTTTCCCCAAGTTTTAGCACGAAATATACACTGCAAGATTTATAACAAGTTATACGACCCTCCGCATACATGAATAAATATAAATAAAGAATGATGTAAACGTTCTCGACTTCATCCTATTTGTTGAATGGTGATTGATGTTCTAACATGTATTATATATTGATTCTAAGAATGTAACGTATTCTTAATTTTTGTAGATGTCACCGGATTCACAACAAGATCAGCCGAGTAATTTCGATTTAGATGGGAATGATTTCCCAAATGTGATTGACGATGGGAATGATAATCAGCCCAAGAGGAAACGATAAAGGCAATACAAGTCTTGGGTGTGGAAGCATCTCACTAAACTCGGTGTCGTTGATGGAAAAGAGGTTTGCAAGTGCAACTATTGTAAGGCACAATTAACATGTGGCACTAAGGGTGGGACTAGTCACCTTGACCGTTACTTGAATCTTGTATGCCCATACTACAGAAAAGAATCAAAGTGCCACAATCTATTGAAATTCACAAATCCTAAGCATGGTAGCACACTCACAACTTGGAAGTTCGAACAAGAGCGAAGTCGGGATGATCTTATGAAATGGATCATTTCAAGTGAGTTGCCTTTCAAGGTTGTAGAAAATCGGAGGTTTCGTATTTTTACAGAATACCTTCAACCTAAGTTCAAGGTGCTTTCAAGATTCACCGTAAAACGTGATTGCATGAAATTTTATGAAATTGAAATTTTGAAATTAATGGAGCTTCTTAAGACAACTGGGAGAATTTGCATCACTGCAGACATGTGGACATCAATCCAAAACTTAGGTTACATGTCTATTACTGCCCATTTCATTGACAGTCAATGGAAGCTGCATAAGAAAATCATTTGCTTCTGCGTACTATATGCACGTCATACATGAGATAATATTGCAGATATGATTGTGAGTCGCTTGAGTGAATGGAATATTGAAAGTTTGTGTACAATAACAGTTGATAATGCATCAACAAATGATATTGTTGTACGTAATCTTATCGATCATTTTGCTACGAAAGATTCCTTATTATTAGATGGCACTTTCTTTCATGTAAGGTGTTGGGCACATATCATCAATCTTGTTGTGCAGGATGGATTGCTTGAGTTGAAGGACATCACCACCAAAATTCGTGGTCTTGTGAAATATGTAAAGTATTCCACACGAAGATTTCAAGACTTCAAAGATATCGCTCAACAAGAGCGTATTCCTATAACAAAGGGATTGAGATTGGATGTGAGCACAAGGTGGAATTCCACCTATCTTATGCTTGAGTCAGCTATTTTGTATCAGAAAGTGTTCAACCATTTAAAATCTCATGATTTTCAAATGGCCGATGCACCGTCTACAAGTGAATGGAAGAAGGTTGAGATGGTATGCGAGATCTTGGAGAGTTTTTATGTTGCCACTAAGGTTTTCTCTGGACAAAAATATTCTACTGCAAACTATTTTTTCCTTGATATATGAAATAAAACGACACTTGCAAACTCTTATTAATCATGTTGACTCTTCCATTAGAAGTATGAGCACAAAGATGTATTCTAAATTTGATAAGTATTGGCAAGACAAGAATGCCATGATACCATTGGCAATTGCAATTGTCTTGGATCCGCGCTACAAATTTGATTTCTTGAGATTCTCATATTTTGAGCCTTATCCTGAGGTGGAAGCTATTGAGCTTGTTGAACGAGTAAGAGACATATTTCATAGGCTCTATGCAGAATTGATGCAAATCGGATTCGGCGGCGACGATAAATAATAATTTTTATGGTGGATTTTTTTTGGTAGAAGAAAAGAGAGGGGTTGAGAAGAAGAAACTGGAAGGGTTGAGAAGAGAAGACACGCCGGATGTGCGGGGTTAGAGAAGAAGAAACGCGTAGACCGCGAGGGGAAGAGAGAAGAGACTCGTCGGGAATACGAGGGGTTTGGGAGAAGAAGAACACGTGTAGATCACGCGGGGAGGAGAGAGAGGGGAGAGGAGAGAGAGATAAATCTCTATTTTATCACATCTTGAACTAACTAAAACATTGGACCCTCATCCCTTTATATAGGAGGGATGACATTACAAGAATAGAAAATAATTTAAACCGACAACCAATTATCCTGAACTGACTCTAACTAATTAACCGACTAACTACCAAATTTGAAATTCAAATTAAGACTAATTGAGATCACACGCGATCTCTTTATTTAAAATTGCAACAACTTAAAAAACGTAAATAAAATTAACGGCCACAATTTAAATAATTAGACGGCCCTACATGTTGAGTCCACGCTGCATCAAGAATGCTCCACTAAGTACGCATCATTTTTGGGTGGAGAGTCTTCTACAACAAGTGGACTTGAGCAAGAGTTTGCATTCACATCAAAGAAAAAAGAGGATGTCAGAAGCAAATTTCTTAAAAAGAAAAGAGAGATTGGTTCTCTCGAGGTAGGAAAATCAGAGATTGATATATATCTCGAAGATTGTTCAGCAGATATAATTGATGATGATAAATTTGATATCTTGAAGTGGTGGGATGTGAACTCAAGCAAGTACCGCATATTGTCATTTATGGCTCGCGATATTCTAGCCATTCCAATTTCATCTGTAGCTTCGGAAAGTGCATTTAGCACGGGCGGCAGAGTTTTAGATCCCTACCGAAGCATGCTCGTTCCGAAGACGGTAGAAGCACTAGTTTGTTTAGGAGATTGGATTCGTGAAGACGATGAGGCAGATTCGGATTTGGATGAACAAGAGGAAGAGGAGCAAGTAGATGAAGACTTACTAGGTTAGCTGAGTTATTGTCTTTGGTAAATTAGATCTCCTTAAACATTATTTTAACTTTAATTTTTTTGGTAGATCCAAAGGCCTCTCAAGCATGATTACCATTTTAAAATCGCAACTTGCAAGGATATATGTCTTTTGTCTTAGGTAAGTAGCTAAAAATACAAGATCTTGGAAGACTTCTAATAATTAATTTTAAGATGTTATTTTTGATAATTTTAATATCTATTGCAGGACTTTACGTGCTACTTGAAGGTTGCCTAGATGCAAGACCTTCATTTTGCTTCACTAGAGACATTTTAACTTTTTGAAAGTGTTATTTAGTTCTAGACTTCTAGTATGGTTTGGATGTTGAACTACTTGGCTTGGTTAATATTGAACTTCTATTAATTTGATATTCATCCATTTAGCTTATGTGGTATTGAAACATGTCATGTTTAGTTTATCACGCTTGTCATGAAATTATTTTTAGTTGTCGGTATTGCGATTAGTCTTATACATGCAGGATCTTTATACATGAGTTGACTAAAGAATGCATTAGGTAAGAGTCTTCCTCGACGACAACAACAACAACAACGCGATGTTACTCTTATTGGAGAGCACGATACGAGATGACGTTAGTGTAAAAGCAGTGAATATCAAAAGTGGATGGAGAACAAACTGCTAAGGATGTTTTTCCATTACTGGTGAAAGGAACATAGCTCTCCATGGTTCTAACAATGCAGTCAACCTTCTTAGTTATGTAAGTAATTCCATTTACCATTGATATGTCAATTGATTGTTATTAGAAGATTACATTTCCCAATATTACGATGAATCTAAACTTCAAGGACATGATGCAACTTCGTAATATATCAATTATTTCAAATATATATACGACAAATTTGATCAAGGAAAATCCATGTGGGTCAAGTAAACCATGCAAAACTGGATAGTGGATACTTTTTTAGAGAAATAGAGTGGAATTTCTACCCATACCTCTCATCAGAAAGATAAAAAAGATAGGAGGAAATAGAGCCAAAACCTGCAAAACTGGATACGTAGCTCTGGACTTCTCTGATTAAAGAGCCACTCGTCAAACATATTTAGCCTAACAATTGTGTATCATGACATATACAAGTCAAGATTCCTCCGAAATTTCATTATTCATATGTACTTTATATGTGAGATATCACTTGCTCTTGTGTTGTTTCTGGGAACTTGTTCTTTTGCTCATGAACAAGTTGATTACTTGTGGATATGCACTGATAGGTATGGCAATATTGGAGAGATGATAAAGCTGTGGAGGTATTGGACTGTAGTCTAGGTGAATTGTACAAGGAGCAAGAGGTCTTGAGATGCATCCATGTTGGCCTACTTTGCATCCAAGAAGATCCCGATAGAAGACCTCGGATCACCGCAATTGTGGACATGCTAAGTAGCTTCTCCTTCAATCCTCCAGACCCAGTTGCACCAGCTGTGGTACGACCAGTCTAGATGAATTGTACGATTCACTACCATTGTTCTCAGGTTCGTTATCCGCCTGTATTATCAAGAATTTACTAGGTTTCGGCTCATTGCAATTTTTTTATTATAGGATAAACTTAACTGTTATTTCATAGTGCTACACAAAAACATAGTAAATAATATCATTAACCTTACTCATGCAACATATTTATATAAGTCGGCTCGGCCCAAGCCCGGCCCATGTAAATTGGGCCAGGCTTGGGCTTGGGCTGCCAAAAATTAAAAAAAAACGTGGGCCTTGCGCCCGGCCCAAGGCCCGAAATTTTATATGGGCCTGGGCCCTTCAGGGCCCGGCCCAACCCGGCCCATGCTCATCCCTAATTCTAGAGAGAGGCAAGGGATGTCTCCGATGGAGTGAAAAACTTTGATGTTGGCAAAGGAAGATGTTGGGCTGAGGATACGCAGTCTAGAGGCGATGAATTATGCTCTTCTAGTGAAGTGGATGACCCGAATTTGGGGAGGGTTCGATCTGCTCTTCCAGAGTGTGTGTTCAATCCATGGGATATCCCCTTGATCCCTCAATGCAGGCTAATGGTGTATCTTTACCTTCCAATTTCTGAAATGGGATTTACTCTGGGCTTCCGTATGTGGCGTTACTCATGAAACATGTCTAAGGAGATGGATGTAGCTTCAAATTTTGAAAAGATGATTGGAATGGGCTTGGACCTTTGCAAGTTTATTTTCCATGTCTCTATGTCGTGGCAGCAAACACGAAGGATCTATTAGATTTTGTTGGATTGGCAGTAGTCGGATGCCTCCTTTTCATACGGAGTTTTCAAATCAATGGTTCGGATACCTATTGTTGTTGCTTGAGGCATTACTAGTTGATATAAGGATGGGCAGGCCTATGGACCATTCATCATGGTTTGATGAGTGTTTCATTGTGTGGAAGGTTTATGAGACTTTCTATTGTTTGGAGATTTTGGATCACATTCATATCACAGTTTAGCAAATTGTGGAGTTGGAAGGTGTCGTTATGCATCCAAATATTTGTTTGGCTATTGAGGAGGAATCATCTTATGATTGGTGATAGACGAGCTCGGTTCTTCTCGAGTGTGATGGAACTTGTGAGCATTGTTCAGCTGAAGACAAGGTTCAAAAATGTGGTATGCGGTATCCGTTCGGTCATGCGGTCTAAAGCGAGTAAGCGGATATGCGAAGGAGTATACGGAAGTATATGTGGTTTATGCGGTTTATAATATTTTGATTTAAAATATTATAAAATAAACAATAAACTGTGATTATATAAAACAGTTGATGACCTAACAAAATCCCAAATCAAAAATTTCAAAAAAGATAATATAATTAATAAGATATATAAGCACGATATTATAAATTGATTCTTTTTTAGTTTTTTAGTGTGTATTTGAATTTAATGCATTATATATACATATACAAATTTGGATTCAACAGGGAACACATGAATTTTATAAGAAAATCATTAATGTATATATTAGATCCTATAGATAACAAAAGCTAAAGAATAATCATAGGTATACAAATGATACACCCAAAATTTGAACAAAACATGTTGACACAAAATATAAGGGAACCCACTTAATGGTCTAGTGGTAGTACAGTGTGTCTACCACACAAAAGACCAGGGTTCAAATCCCACTCTTGCAGGGGTTGTGTTAGGTAGTCGACGGCCAGCGTAAAAAATAGTCGAATCTTTCAACATGGATTTGAGCAAGAATCCATGTAGCCGACCCTACTTATAGTGGAAGAAGGCTTAGTACTTTTACTTTTTATATAAAATCTATTAGAAGCACAAAAATGTAAAGTCACGGTCTGTTAGTCAATTTTGTCATGTTTTATTTGAAGAATTAGAATGAATTTCATTAGATTGAAAATTCAAAAGGTAGTAAACAATTCATTAATAAGTGTTGAGAACAATGGGGGAAATGGGTATTAGAAAAAAATATCGTAGATTATATTCCCAAATGCAACATATACAAGAATAATGAAAAGATGCATCAATGTAAATGATGATATAAGAGTTGCTCGGAAAAAAATCGAGTTAATGTGTCATCAACATGTCATGGATTAACACGAATCCTATCAGATATACGGCCGCATATGCCGCATATGCGTTTGACCGCATATTGCCGCATATGGCATATGCGCTTCGGTCAAGTGATCGAATACGCATATGCGGCCGCATATACGGCTGCATGAACCGCATTTCTGAACCATGGCTGAAGAAGAAAGGGTCGTACATCTATTCTTAGGATGTCATGTTGCTAAGAAGGCATTGGATACGGCCATGGTGAAAAGGATATCGACCGGGGGATGGAATGAGCTCCGGGGGCCCCTTGAAGCTCTTGGATATGGTAGTAGTTCGACCAAAGTACGGGTGGCAGCTATCTTGTGGTCTATATAGCTTGCACGGAAGGGTTTATCTTCAGGGGGAACGAATGTATATGGGAAAATGTGATTAAACATGCTAAGAGCTTAAAAAAATTTATCTTTGTAATTCTTTATAAGTTATTGTGAATATATAGAAGTTACAGTGTAGGCGTCTTCTCGACGTTATACCCTCTTTTTCCTTTAAAAGTGCATCTTTAGTTGAAAATAAAAAAGAAATACATTTCAAGGCATCCTTCAATACACATGTTTGATAAATAAATTAAATATGAGACTAAAGTGACTCTAGACAATAGACCGGTGTGCAAGGCTTTTTACGGGTGTATCCAATTTGTGCCCCCTTTGTGAATTGGAGAGCGAGACAGTGGAGCATCTCTTTTTCCATTATGAGGGATCTTCTACTATTTGACTTGAGCTTGGAATTGATTGAATAAATCCCAATAATTCACATGTATTCTTGCAGTCTTTACATGAGACAAAGCATAGAACCAGAGAGATCATTTTACCACTAGCAGCCATTTGGGCGTTATGGTTTGCAAGAAACAGAGTTGTTTTCGCTTCTCAACATTTTTATCTGACAACGTAATTTTGCATGCTAGGACTCTCCTCGATTCTTGCCTTCTATAAGTAGTCTTGAAATCTCTCTTTTAATATAGGGCAGACAGCTAAGCATGTTCCCCCTTTTGGATTAAAAAACATGTGTAGCGTTTACATTCATACCCTTGTATGATTTACTGATACCCTTATATGATTTACTAATTGGTACTAATCCAGACTACTCGCCTTCCAAGATCGTATTTGAGCCACCGTTCCTAATCCTAAAACATGTCCGAGACCTTCTCTTCATGAACCCAACCTCTAAACAAATACCAAGACCCGCCAACCTCTCCTGTGTCTAGTTCCCCCTCTTGTTTCAAAGTAAAAACAAATCCCAAAACCTAACCCCCACCCCCCGCCCATCCTAAACCATGACCCTAACCTCCCCATGGACCTAAACCACCTTCTTCATAAACAAACACCTATTATGTCATCACCCTGACTTAGCATGTTCCAAAACGCAGATTTTCTACCTAAACATATCCAAAACCTTGTCTCCGCACACTTCCTTGACCTGATTCTCACATAAATCCCATTCCTCCCAGCCATAACTAAAATCAGAGTGGAGATAAAAGAAAGGAAGAAATCCTAAAACACCATGGTTTCCACCTAAAATTACTCTCTTCTGCCTCTCCTACCCATAACATCACCCCTGTCCAACCTAATGCTACCTCAAAAAAATCACCCCTATCCAACCTAATGCTACCTCAAAAATCCTATTACACCCTTAAAACTACCAACTTTCTCCTCATAAGTCAAAACCACTTGACCACTTCAAGTTCCCACTCACCTAAACCATCTCCAGCCTTCACAAACCACCCAACTTAGTCCAAGTTCCTAAAAATCTCTTATTCTAATCAGCTAAATAACCTAAACCTAAATCCCTAAAGATATATCCTAATACCATTACAAATTACAAGCCAGTCTCCGTTTAACCCAAACAACCCCGGCGATCTGAGGTGTGCATCGTAGTTAAACTGTTGAAGAAAATTGACAGATCTCCTGTCAACCCCTCTTATGTTGGAGCCTATCTTTATGCATATGCCCCCAACCAAGTAGATGAAGCCACAAACAAAATGCCACATATGTGACCGCCCATTTCCCATATTCCATTTATCTCAATCCCATTTAATTTTAGGTAAGGACACTTGACTTCTATGGGAAGTCCAGTTCAGTGTGCAGCCGATGCGGGCTCCTTATAGCCCCCAAAATTTGTGGCACAGATTTGCACCCCACATAATTCTCGCCATTTCAAAAACTATGCCACAATGTATATTGGCTCAATACGTAATCTCAATGTATATCGGCTCACACGAAACCTCTTTCTCCCGGCTTCAGAAAGTAATCTCAAATTATGAAATTCATGCAAATTTTGATTCCAATGTGGCACACGTGATCTGTTGCTGCTGATGCGCAACAATGCCATGCATTCCTTTGATTTTAAATTACTACTTTCATCGATTAGCTGGAAGGTTTCGTGTGATTTCTGGTCCTCCAGAGCAAGGTTTTAAAAAACGTGAGGCGTATCGAGGCGTTTTCCTATCATTGCCTCGAGGCGTAAGCCTCGAGGCGTATCGAGGCGTAAGCCTCACTCGTGAAAGAAATTTTTTCATAAAATATTTTAATTAATCGTAGTTACAATTTTCAAGTTCTAGAAATTAAATAGTTATGATTAAATGCATAACTCCATGATATTTCAAGGCTAACATCATGGTTTAAACATCCAAGTTGTTATATAACTCTCTCTTTTTAAACTCTAAATCTGTAAGGAGTCAAGTAAATATGGATATGTAAGCATAATAATGGGTAACTCTTCACAAAATTTAAAGTTTTGAATAAAATTTAACTAAAAGGACTAGATATGACATACCATTTTCAAAATTAGGTGAGATATGTGTCATTCAATTGAGAAGGATAAGAGAGTAAGCAGTGAATCTGCGATCACTTTTTACTTTACCATAATGATTGGGGGATAAAATCATTGAATATTGCATGTTATGATCATCTTTGTTCATGCATGCTTTGATGTGTATTAATTTAGTCCCGATTGAATAGAAGAAAAGATGAGACATGTTTACAAAAATATACATTTTTCAAAATTTAGGTCAAAGTAGGGGACTTGCATTCAAACATTTTAATAAAGAAAACATTCATGCTTGATTCATACTAAAGAGTAGATGCATTAGATTTAAGGACTCAAGACTCAATTTTTTGTACATGTTGATTTATAAAAAAACATGCATAACAAAGTAAAAATAAGCTTAATATGTTAATAAATTTAAAAAATTCATTTTAGTGAATCATGAGCTTAAAGACTTGAAATACATGTCTAAGAAAGATGAAAAACTCACAATCAAAAAGAAAAGGAAAACATATTGCAGAAAAAACAAAAAAAACAGCCCATTCATGAGAGGAATGAGGCTATAGCCTCGAGGCGTTTTTCCTTGAAAAACGCCTCGAGGCGTACGCCTCAGCGCCTCGAGGCGCGTTTTTAAAAACAATGCTCCAGAGAGCATGTTTATTCATCTCAAAAACCCAAACAAGATCTGAACCCCATGCTTGTTTGAGCCTCAAAAAAAAATCTCAAAAGCAGCCTGCCATTATTGCCCAGATGCTTCTGCAGCAGGTGCTATGAACGTCAGCTTCCAAGCTCGATTACAGCTGCATTCCTCACTAGATTTCCAAGTTACACAATCCTTGTAAAGCTGGTTTGATGCTCTTTGAAAGCACTTTGAATCACCAACTTTGCTTCGATTCCGGATCGGTATTTGCATGCAAAGAAGCCTCCCCAGAACATGCATTAACGTCATATCCATTTAGCCTTTGTCTCTCCTACTCGAGGCTAAGAGTGCCCTAGGTGACCTGCAACACGCATACACATTTTAGTATTTTACCATTTCCTAGAGACCAACAACATGGACCTTACTTGTCATATACCCATTATTTCATTTGTCTAAGATCCCTTGTACACATCAGCCTCGCTCTCTACAGGATACACAAAGGGTGTTTGGCATTTCATAGGTGGGATTTTGGCCGAAGGTCAGATGCATATCACGGCCAGGGGGGAGCTCCTGCTGCTATTTCACGAAGTTAGCCCCACCGGAATTCTTCATTGTGTCTCCATGGACCTTCACCATCTATCTGCTCTTTTTAGTACATGCATCTTTATCCAGTATTTTTTCTAAAAGAAAAAAAAGGGTGATACATCAAGGAGATGCCCGCTCAAAATCTTTATATTCACCATTTACGTATATCTATTACAAAGGCCAAGAATCCTCCGTAGGATCTTGGCAAGTTGTATAACACTTTATACATGGATCTTTTTCACCATAAAAAAATTATCCCATCTCTGACAAACCATATCACCCACAAAATCCGCAACCCAAGTCCGAATCGAATTCATGATAGCACATTGATGGTCCATGGACTCCCAAAATGTCGTTCCCAAGTGGGAACCCAGGAGAGGAGAATCCTTCCCAATGACAGGGCAAAAAAAGGAGCTACCCTACTATGTCTACCGTAGGACTTGGCATGGTCAGAACATAGTGAAGAGAACTATGATATCAATTGAGTAGATAAGGTTCCTCCTCCTTTCCACTGGCAACAACAAGGAAAATATTGCATGTGGGCATCCCCTTTCCTTAAGCCACGTATGACTCGACTGTTGCTGCCATTCTACCTCCCATTTCCTATCCTCCTCCTGTAGGATCCTATGGTGTTTCATTCTGCCCACCCTTTCCTCATGCATCTCAATTCCTTCGTTGTAAATGTAATGTAGCTATTATGGTAGAGTTATTAAACGTCTTTATCACTTTCTTCTTGCAAATAATTAATAGAAACTAGACAGTGAAATTGCTTCAATTGGTTTGCAAAGTAGGTTGACCCACATGGTTGCTTGGCTACCTCTCGCAGGTCGCAGCTAGACAAGACACTTCATTGCATCTACTAGTCACCGTCGACTTAAGACTTGAGAACCTTGCAACTTTCAACCTCCCTCCAACAACAGCTGAAGCCACTCATCAAGGATTCGTTGTCATTTGCTTTTATTGCTTCTTATGCATTTAACCATGTTAATATGCTTTCGTAGAACTTCAACTTGAATCGATGCATTTTTTACTTGTTACTATTGTTGCTAACTTTTAATGCATTGTGTTTGTTGTTGAATAATCTTCATCCAGTTCTATCCCTCTCTGTCATTATTTTTTTCTTTTATCTCTTTATAGCTCACATTAGCCTCACAATCAAGCATTATATATAATCACCTATATATGTTTCCATATAAATTAAATATTTATGTGTATACTTAGACCAATGACCTTTCTCAAGTGAGATGCATTAAGGACGAGGAAGGTCACGAGCTTGTTACTCAGAAGGATATATAGACTAGATGGGAACAGTACTTCCATAAACTTTTCATTGGGGAAGGAAATAGAGAGATCACTTTGGGTGATCTACCTAGTAGTGAAAGTTACTTGAATCGTGCATGCTATAGACGAATACAAAGAAAGGAAGTAGAGGAGGCTTTGAAGGTTATGAGACCTAGGAAAGGTGTAGGATCGGATGACATCCCTGTAGAAGTATGGAAAGTTTTAGGTGAGCGTGATTTGACTTGGCTTACGAATCTATTCAATGTTATTTGGCGAAGTAAGAAAATGCATGAAGATTGGAGGAGGAGTATCGTGGTGCCTCTTTATAAGAACAAAGGAGACATCCAAAATTGTTCAAATTACAGAGGTATCAAGCTGATGAGTCACATTATGAAAATTTGGGAACGTGTGATCTAAAGAAGGTTGAGGCAAGTTTCCCAAGTAAAAGAAAACCAATTCGGATTCATGCCAGGTCGCTCAACTATTGAAGCCATCCATTTGCTGAGGAGAACAATGGAGATTTATAGAACTAAAAGGAAGAATCTCCATATGATCTTTATTGATTTGGAGAAGGCTTATGATTCCGTCCCACGAGAGATACTGTGGAGAGTTTTGGAGAAGAGACAAGTACTCGTCCTATACATTAATCTCATAAAGGATATGTATGATAGGGCTTTATCTTGTGTAAGGACCCCGACGGGGAAGACTGACTATTTTGATATCAACATTGGTTTACATCAAGGTTCAGCTTTGAGCCCATTTCTTTTTACTTTGATTATGGACGAGTTGACAAGTCACATTCAGGATGAGTTACCTTGGTGTATGTTATTTGTTGATGATATTGTGTTGATTGACGAGACTAGAGATGGAGTAGATGAGAAGCTTGAGGTTTGGAGACATGCATTGGAGACTAAAGGTTTTCGTATAAGTAGGGCTAAGACGGAATATATGGAATGCACATTTGATGGAAGCAATGGTGAAGGAATCGAGGTGAAGATTGGTGACGATAACATTCAGAAGAGAGATTCTTTTAGATATCTGGGATCTATTTTGCAACATGATGGGGAAATTGATGGAGATGTTACTAATAAAATAAATGCAGGCTGGCTAAAGTGGAGAGGAGCCTCCGTTGTTCTCTGTGATAAGAAAATTCCTTTAAAAATTAAAGGAAAGTTTTACAAAGAAGCTGTGAGACCTGTTATGCTTTATGGTTCTGAATGTTGGCATGTGAACCATAGACATGTGCAGAGAATGGCTGTAGTAGAAATGAAAATGCTAAGATGGATGTGTGGACATACACGTAAAGATCAGATTCGGAATGATGCAATCAGAAAAAAAGTTGGTGTAGCTCCGATCGAGGATAAGATGCGAGAAAACCGCTTAAGATGGTTTGGTCATTTGCAAAGAAGGTCAACTGATGCACCGGTTAGGAGACGCGAGTGTTGGGATGTTGAGCCGGCTAAGAGAGGACGAGGACGGCCCAAGAAGTGTTGGAAAGAGACTATACGAAGGGATCTTAGTTTTTTTGATATAAGTCCGAGATTCGCCCAAGATAGATCTGAATGGAGACGAAGAATCCATGTAGCCGACCCTACTTAATTGTGGGAAAAGGCTTTGGTGGTGTTGTTGTTGTATACTTATATATAATATATTTACAACAACAAAAAATGTAATATAAAATTGAGGAGCCCGAGAAGGAGGAGCATGAAAGGGTTCACAGGCATTACCAGATTACCTTCCTATAAGTGTATATATATATATATATTCACCTAGAAGATCTGATGTTTCTCCACCTTATGATTTAAATTATCAGCCTAAATGTTTGACAGTATTCCCAAGCTACATATTTACGATAAATTTCTTCCCACAAAAGTTTTACTGAGCTTGGATTTATTACTATATGGCCCAGTGGTATACCTCCATCTTAGCTCGCTGATGTCCCTTTGAGCATCAAATGACTAGTAACAGAAGACGAATTTCGAACGTACCATCTTGATCCTTAAACTTACAAGCACAAACATACAACAATATAGTCTAGTCATTCGGTATATAGTACTTCATACTAATGACTACTATTTTACCAAATTCCAAATATTTGGTACGTATAAACTAATAGTTATATGAAACTTGAATATTTTTTACAAAAATCACATTTTACGTAAATTAGATTTAAATCTAATCATAAGGTAAAGATCTAAGTCGATCATGTCCGATCTTGAGCTTGGGTAAATGAAGAGGGTTGAGCATTAGGTAGCCAACAGTCAGCAAGAGAGACAAATTCTTAAATAGTGTTCTTTTAAGAATACTATTTAAGAATTTATATCGAAACAATTCGGATCTTTTCGACAAGGATTTAAGCAAACATTTAGATTTCATTGAGGCGTTCTCTACTAGCGACGCATTGCATCGCCCGAAAGCAATGAAAATTTGGCAAGGACCGCTACATCGTTGCTCGGATGTAGTTCAAAATTTGCAAGGGTACTCGCATGAGGAACGCATGTGAGTAAATAAGCTAATTCCATTGCATAGCTACCTGGATGCAGTCCAAAATTTGCAAGGGGTATCACATAATGGACGCATGCGAGTAAAGAAGTTAGCCCAAAAGAGGTTGCAAAGGAAGTTACGGATAGGTAGTTGGAATATTGGCACTTTGACTGGCAAATCGATGGAGATAATACATACGATGGAAAGAAGGAAGATTCATATACTATGCTTCCAAGAGACAGAATGGGTTGGAGAGAAAGCAAGGGAGATTAAGAAGACGGGCTTTAAACTTTGGTACCTAGGTAAAGATAAGGGCATAAATGGTGTTGGAGTAGTTTTATTTTTTTGAAAAAGGAACGGGTGAAACCCCCATTTTGGTGTTGGAGTAGTTGTTCATAATAATTTTAAGGATAATGTGGTTGAGGTGCGGAGATTCGGGGATTGGATTATTTTACTAAAATTGATGTTGGAAGAAGAAATGCTGAATATCATCTCAGTTTATGCACCACAAATCGGTTTAGATGAAAGGACTAAACAAGCTTTTTGGGATGATTTGGATAAGATTATGCAAGAAATCCCACAAAGAGAGGTAATTTGCCTAAGTAGAGATCTTAATGGACATGTGGGAAATGATGCTTCAGGGTATGCTAGTGTCCATGGAGTCCATGGCTTCGGAGATAGAAATGAAGAGGGAAAAGTCATTAACGGCTTATAATCTTTTCATAGCAAACGCTTTCTTCAAGAAGAGGGAGGAGTATTTAATTGCTTATAGGATTGGCCCGACTAGAATGTAAATAGATTATTTTACGTTGAGGAGAAGAGATCGGTTGTCTTGCAAAAACTGTAAAATAATTCCAAGAGAGAGTTTGACAACCCAACATCGCTTGTTAGTCATGGATGTGCAAATAAAAGGGTTGATAAAGAAAATGAGAGTTTCCAAGATCACTAGAACTAGATGGTGGAATGTTAATTTGAAGCAATCAAGCTTCATGGAGAATGTTTTAGAAGACGTATCTCGGGATTATGACGGAAGTGCAAATGAGATGTGAGAGGCGATAGCATTTTGTAAAAGAGATGCTACGCGAGTCAAAGGGAGAGGCCAAAAGAAGCTTAGTGGTGGAGTGTAGTGTAAGAGAGGCTTAAAAATAAAAGAGAATGCTTTAAAGCCATGTCTAAGGATAGAACAAAGGAAACTGTCACAAATTACAAAGTAGCAAAGAAGGAAGCAAATAATGTTGTAAGAGAAGCTAAGTCAAAAGCTTATGAATTTTTTACAAAAATCTCGACTCTAAGGAAGGTCAAAAGGATATATTTAGATTAGCCAAAGCAAGAGAGAGAAAGACCAAAGACCTTTCTCAAGTGAGATGCATTAAGGAAGAGGAAGCACACGTGCTTGTTACTCGGAAGGATATAAAGACTAGATGGAAGCAGTAAGGAAATAAGCTTTTCATTGGGGAAGGAAATTGGAAGATCTAGCAAGTACTGAAAGTTACTTGAATCGTGCAAGCTATAGACGAATACAAAGGAAGGAAGTACATGGGGCTTTGAAGGTTATGAAATTTGGAAAAGGTGTAGGACATGATGGTATTTCTATATAAGTATGGAGAGTTCTATGTGAGCGGGGTTTGACTTGGCTTAAAAATTTATTCAATGTTAGTTGCCGAAGCAAGAAAATACATGAAGATTGGAGGATAATGGTGCCTTTTATAAGAATAAGGAGACGGCGAGACGCTCAAAATTGTTCAAAATATATAGGTATCAAGTTTTTTTTTTTGAAGCTCAAAAACGGGGGATGCACTCGTTGGTGCTCGCCCCAGATTTATTAATAGAAAAAATAAAAAAAGATACTTACAGCGGTAAAGCGGATTGAAAAGAAAAGGGGAAAGAAAGAACTCAAACAAGATCGGAAGGTATCACAAGTCGATACCCCGACAACAAAAAACAGCAACTAAGCAGCAGACCAGTCACAGACCAAGCGGGAAGCACATATGAGCACATTTTCCGAGTAGAATCTCTGACTAGTAAATAGAGCCTCATTCCTAGCAGTCCAGATGCACCACAGCCGAGCGATAGAAGAGAGAATGTCAATCTTAGACCTTGCCCGAGAACGAACCAAGCAATCGCAGAAGGAGACGGAGTCCGAAACGTCAAGCCAAGCCAGATCCGCCCAAATGACACGCGTTAAACCACAGCGGAAGAAAAGGTGGTCAATAGACTCAACCTCCAGATTGCACAGACCACAGATAGGCGAAACCGCAGGGAAGAGAGCAGCACACCTGCTACGAGAAAGGAGACGCCCGCGACGGAAAAGCCATAAGAAGATGCCAATCCGTTCGGGAACCCGGAGTCCCCAAAAGAATTGACAGTCCCGAAGCAGCGAAACATCAGCCACCGCCAAGGGCGGAAGAAGGGCCCGGTAAGCATCACGAACAGAGAAAGAGCCATTCTTCCAACAAAGGTGATCGCGACCCACCAAAGGCGAGGGCGAGACCGCAAGAATCTCCAGAAGAGCCATAAACTCCAATTGTCGTTGGTCGGAGAGGTTGGCCACAAATCTCGGTCCCCAAGCAGCCCCATCCCAGTAAGAAGCAACCCTAACGTCAGGGTCATCCACCAGCGCGAATAAACGAGGAAAGGCATCCTTAAGCGCCCCCCTACCGGTCCAATCATCGCCCCAAAAACGAGTGAGGGAGCCATCTCCCAACTTAATGACAAAAAGAGAACGGTTGCGGACCAAAGCATTCCCAATATCACGAGAGAAGTGAGAGGAGGAGGCCAAAAAGCGGGCATCCAAGTCCATACCCAGATTCCGATCGAGCCCAACAGCCAATCTTAAGAAGTTAAGCATCGTATTGTCCTCCGGACCGCATAGCCGAGAGACCCATTTAAGAAGAAAAGACTCATTCACTATAGCCAGTCTCCGCACCGCCAGCCCCCCCTCCTTCTTCGGCCGAGTCACATCGTCCCAGGCAACCAAGGGAACGCCGCTACGCACATTCCCCTTCTTGCCCCAAAGAAAGTTTCTTAAACAAGATTCCAACCGCCGACGTATCCCCTTAGGCATCCCTTTCACAGAAAGGAAATAGATAGGCAAAGAAGAGAGGACGGACTTGAGGAGAACCAGACGACCGCCCCGAGAGAGGATAGCGGCACGCCAGCCAGCCAACCGGGCAGCCATGCGATCGATCAACGGCTGCCAATCCCTTAGGCGCGCCCGGCCCGTAAGGGGAAAGAGGAGCCTCTGTGGTTCTCTATGATAAGAAAATTTTCTAAGAAAATCAAAGGAAAGTTTTACAAAGCAGTCATGAGACGTGTTATGCTCTATGGATCTGAATGTTGGCATGTGAACCATAGACATGTGCAGATAATGGCAGTTGCATAAATGAAAATGCTAAGGGGGGTGTGTGGGCATACACGTAAAGATCGGATTCAGAATTATGCAATCAGAAGGAAAGTGGATGTAGCTTCGATTAAGGATAAGATGCGAGAAAATCGATTAAGATGGTTTGATCATTTGCAAAGGAAGATAGGTAATGTACCAGTTAGGAGATGCGAGTGTTGGAATGTTGAGCCGGTAAAATAAGAGAGGGCGAGGAAGGCCCAAAAAGTGTTGGAATGAGACTATCCAAAGGGGTCTTAGTTTTTTGGATCTAAGCCCGAGAATGACCCAAGATAGATCTGAATGGAGGCAAAAAATCCATGTAGCTGACCCTACTTAATGTGGGAAAAGGCTTTCTTGTTATTGTATAAAGTAAAGATCTAATGTATAAGAATAGGATTTAATACGTAAAGTTCAAATCTTTTTTTTTGAGGCTCAAAAGAGGGGGAGACACTTTTTGGTGTTCGCCCCAGAAATGTATATAAATAATAAAACGAAAGCGGTAAATACAAAAAGAGGGTGGAGGTGGGGAAAAAAGAGAGGAAAAAAAACACAGGAAAGAAAAGCCAAAGCCCCAGCCCTATACAGGACACCAGCCCAAGACAAAAAGGCCCTCCCGTCTACAAAATACACCAGTCGCCAATAAGGTGATTGCACAGAATAAGGATATTCTCCCGATAGAACCGTTGCCCAGAGAATATAACATCGTTCCTTCCCAACCAGACGCACCACAGCCGCGCAATGGGCGCCAAGAGATCCCGCCTAGCCCTGTTCCAAATCGAGCTTGATTTCTTTCAGAGAAATAAACTGAATGTAAAGTAAATCTATAGAAATCGAATAAACTCGGCAAAAACCCTAAAAAATATAAGGTTTTTACCATTTGTGCCCCTTCAAGATATTGCAATTTCAGTTATACCCCTCTCTTTTTGGGAATATCAGTTGTGCCCCCGAAATCTTATCGTTCTATCACTTATGCCCCTACGTTATTTTAACCGTCAATAAGTTGAACTTAACCATGATTTTTTCAAACCATGGTTAGTTTAAGAGGGGCATAACTGTCCAAATACACCTCCACCCATCCTCCTCCGTCTCACACGACCACCGACCTCCTCTTTCGTCGTTCTCGTCGATGCACGAAACATGTGGCCAGAGATGCTGATACAGGTGGCTTCGTTGATGACGGAGTGGAGGTGGTGAAGGTCGCGCGAGATGGCAACAACAGAGAGACAGGCATATTCGACAAAGCGAAGGGCCAGAATACATAGTCGGCACGAGGGAGATTGTCGGATGGCCTGTACAGGCACCTGGATGCAAGTCGTGGGCTTGCGCGTTCTCACAAAGGTCGAGACTTGCTGGGGGCTGAAGGAGGGGGCGAGGTGGATGAGGAGGAGGAGGCGCTGGAAAAGGGGGCAGAGGAGGAGGACGTTGGAGGTGGAAGAGGAGAAGGGGAGGGATGGGGAGCCGTAGGAGGATGCAGGGGCGGAGGGGGAGGAAGGGGAGCCGAAGGAGGAGGGGAGGTGGAGGAGGGGGGAGCCGTAGGAGGAAGGCGGAGGTGGAGGGGGAGGAAGGGAGCTGGAGGAGGAGTGGGGGTGGAGTGTAGGAGCGGGGCAGAGGGCGAGCAGGGGTGGAGGAGTTGGGGCAGCGGGGGTGGATGAGCGTGTACGGAGGGGGGAGGAGATGGGGGCAGAGAGGGAGCGGGGTGGAGGAGCTATAGCGGCATGAGAGGAGGAAGAAGATGGGGAGGAGGAAGAAGGTGGAGGAGCAATGGACGGAGGAGAAGCGGCATAGGGCAGGGGCGGAGGAGAAGCACGGGGCGGAGCACGGACCGAAGCACTAGCCGGAGGAGGAGCAGCACAGCGCGAGGGCGGTGGTGGCACGGGGTGAGGAGGAGGAGGAGATCAAGGGCGGAGGAGGAGCGGGGGCAGAGGGGGAGGCACGAGGGAAGAGGGAGGAGCTGGGGATGTGGAAGAGAAGGGAGGAAGAGGAAGAAGATGAGGGAGGAGGAAGACGATGAGGAGGACTTTTTAGTCCTTTTTTTAATTTAATTCCATTTGTATCCTCAAAGTTAACGTCCGTTTGCATTGGTTATGGACGGTCACTAACCCGAGGGGAACAAGTGATAGAATAACTAGAAGTCGATGGCACATCTGATATTCCCTAAATGAAAGGTGTATAATTGATATTGCAATATCTCGGAGGGGCACAAATGAAAAACCCAAAAATGTATACTTATACATGAAATTGTAGCATTAACATAAGAAAAAACTTTAAAACAAGCAACAGAACACCAAAATAAACAAATCTTAATAAATCCAAGTCAAAAGGCATAATAATCAAAAAAAAACAAACAAGGACACGTGTTCTAATTATTTTCTCCACAGAAAGTACAACATCAAGCAAAACTAGAATGTGATATCTATCAAAATGGGACCGGTTTCAATGATAGCAAAATCCAGCAAAAGTAGACTGTGATATCTATCAAAATGGGGCTGATTTCAATGATATCAGTCACAATAGGGGAGACTTACACTGTACATCTCAAGATTTTTATCCCCCGATATCGTGATCTGACACGTCACTGAAATCAGTTGATAATGAGAAAAAGAAGTTACATAGGGATATCAATACTTAAGACCCGACAATATGATATATATACCCTGATCTTTAAAACCATGGTTGAAGCTGTCCTTTACTACAACCATTGATCATCTCCTACACCTTTGTTTTTGCAGTATCCTTAACTCTTACAAAAAAAACTGGCATTGATAAATGGGGTAAATCTTCTCAAGGGTTCAAGTTAAACCTCTCCGCCAAGATCAATTCCAGAACCACTTGATTCATATTAAGGCCAGCCTCAAATATCATATTTCTTAAAAAATGTGTTAGGATCGACAATCCGAATGCCTCGGGATCCAACGAAGTATAGTTTTCCTTCCTTCTCACTTATCTTCATTTTATTTTAAATCCTTCATCATCTCACTTCATAATTTAGATAAACTACTAGCCATTCTTCCACACGCTTCAAGGAGAGTTTGGCCTACTTGGGGCAATATTATTTTTAATTTTTTATTGTTACTTTTTTGCTTCATTATTTCAACAAAGTCAACAAAAAGACCAGTCTTTTACAGTAACATCTCGCACTTAAATCATCCAAGGTGCTCAACTGGCATGACATTTCTAAATTGGATTGAAGGGCTAATTCTTTTGGACAAAAACCGCACTCCTTGTATCAATGAAGCTGAACTTAACTTCTTTTTTTTTTGAAAACACGAAGGGGGAGCCCTCCCAAGGCGGGAGTCACCACACCAAGCTGAACTTAACTATTTTTTCTGGCATTTATTTTTGTAATGGTGTCTCTTTGTAACAAAAACCGCACTCCTTGTATCAATGGAAGCTGAACGTAACTCTTTTTTTGTGGCATTTATTTTTGTAAATGGTCTCTCTTTGTACTAGGCTAGGAGTCATGGTCCCCGTTTTAATGTGTGACATGCTTTGGTCTATGTGAACCTTCTTTTTTGCCTTCTAGATGGAGGGGGGACGAGTAAACATTTCCCCTACTTCTGTTGAAAAAATGGGGTAGGTATTGATGATTTTTTAAAAAAAATCAGATTGTATAAAATAACACTTCCGATATTCAAAATCTTTTGATATTTTGATATTTAAAATCGGTATTGGGAAGATATTGTTTTTCTAATGTCCAAGTTCTAAGATCTCTTGGTGTAATTTATCCTTGAATGTCTTATTAGAAATCAAGATTAGCAAGATATTACTCTAAACATCTAAAAGCTAATGAGATGTTATTAGAAATCAAAACTGGATGAAGAAAATGTAGTCTGTAATATGAATTCATCATTTTTATTCATATGACCTTAATTTTTATTCTAACATTACCTGTTAGAAAATAAATATGCGGAAGCGAATATCAGAGAAAAGATAAAATAAGAATAAACATCGGGATTTTACGTTGAACCCTACTCCGTGAGGAGCGGGATGAAATCACGGGAGAAGCCCTCAAAGGGGCATATTTTGCATTGCACTTTCTCAATTGATATAGGAGGTCTGGGGCTCCTTATATAGCCTCTCCAGAGCCTCCAAGTCCCACCATTGGACAATGTGGGACTAAACACTGGATGGGGTAAATGGATCTTGGAGGTATCCATTTACCCATCTACAACTCAATAGGCACACTACCAAATACTCCAACACTCCCCCTCAAGCTGGAGCATGTAATGCTCAGCTTGGACAAACAGAAAGAAACTCAACTCAACGCTACAGGACACTACGGACAATATCAACCCAACGCGTACATTGCTGCAATCGAGGACGTTGCTTCTCATGCCGTGCAGGTGAGTAGGACGAATGGGCTGGAGTGAGTCTGCTGAATCTCCTCGTCGGAGAGCATGCACTCTGAACTGTGCCTGTCAGAGTCGCTGCAACTGGAAAATGAGTCTCCTCGTCATATTACTCTGGCCGGCCACAATAATGTAGGCAACTGCTCCATCTCTTAAAAAGGTCGAACTGAAAAGGTCGTTGCTATGCAATCCTCGTCGAAGTCCACGGTCGCTGGAGAATGGAGTCTGAAAATAATCTCCTCGTCGGAGAACTGGGTATCTCCCATCTGCCTCAGAGAATGGTGCACTACTCTGGTGTACCTATGATACCACATGAAAACCTTTACCCTCAATGGCATAGGGAATGGTCCTCTGCTCTGGAGTCCCTATGGCTCACATGAAAACTCTGGCCGGCAAAACAAGAATAATGATGAGACCTCAAACTGATGGCATACTTGTGCTCATCTGAAAAGACCGCATACTCGTGCGTCTCTGAAAATGAGTCTCTCTCTGGAGAACTCGAAAAATGGGCCTCTCATCATGGAGTGCCTCGATCTTGGACTCTGACCAATCTGTCGAGTCTGAACAACTGCGCATTAAACTGGGACTCGGAATCTGAACGTCGAGTCTGGAATTGCGCATGCGGAATCTTCATCTGTAGAGTCTGAAAATCTGCTGGTCTGAAGAATATTTGAATCTGACCTCTTGAATCTGGAACAAGACCTGTGACTCTATACCATACTCCCCCTTTCTCCCATACTTGTCGGTAAATGAACATCGACTAAGTTGGGAGAAGACAAGATAGAATGGGGAAAACATAAAACACTTAGTTGATCACAACTTTGTCGGCTTTTCAAAACATTCATCATTTTTTTTCGAAATAATTTTTGTATAAGCTGTTAATTAATATATTTTTTTCTCGGTTTTTCATCAATTTTTTTTAAAAGCCGTTTCAATTTTTTTACGGCTCCTTTTTTTGAATATTTTGCGTACAGCTTTTTCTTGTACGCGCCTCTTTTTGTTTTCATTTTCTTTCCTTTTTTTTAAACAAACGTGACCCATTTGGGCCCAAAGAAACCTTAGCCCATTTGGGCTTTACAAAATACATCTCCTTTCCCCTCTCATTTTTTAAAAATCTCAGTCAGCCCACTTGGACCGAAGCATTTCATCTCCCCTTTTTTGTTTTTTTTGAAAGTCCCTTTTTTGTTTTTTTAATAAAAATAAACCCCTATTTAGGGTTCCCTGGGGCCTCTCCCCACGGAAACCCCTTTAATGTGCGCCTAGAGTTCCAACTTGGAACCCTTATTTTTCAAATGCCCGCCGCCCCCCTTTGGGGGTCTCTGTTCCCATCGCCGCTATTCACGAGCGGCTGGATCTGCCGCAGGAGAAGCTTCATCGGCGCGCGCCAGGAGCTTGGAGAGGAGGGCAACATCGTGACCGTGTTGCGAGATGCGTTGTCGAAGGAGAGGGTTGCGGCGCGAGAAGGTTCGAGCTGTGGAGAAGGAAGCAGATGTTGCGCAGCTTGAGAAGGACCGACGCCACCTTAGCGCATGTGCGCTTGTAGGATGTTGTGCGAGGACAGAGCATCGCCTTGGGCGCCTGGACCACCGCCTTGGAGATTTGTACCCATCGGGCCCCCTAATCCTTCTGCACGTGACTAGGGTTCCTTGGGAACCCATCGAATCTGCAAGAATGTGGAGGTCTGCGGCTAAGGGGCTCGGCCCGATTGCTGGCGCCGCCCATTTTGATTATGATATGCCGCCTTTATGCCTGAGACGTGATTCTGCGATGGGGCGCCGGCGATCTGGAGTTGTGCGGGGAGATGGGGCGCTAGGAGTGCCGGGGGTGATGAAATCTGGAGGTGCGACGGGAGGGAGCGCCGCCTAGACTCATGCTCGAGGGCTGCGCATGATTGGGGTTGCCGCCTGTGGATGCGGCTGTTATGCATCGTGCGGGGCGCCGCCAGGAGCGCAAGGCGCGCCGCTAACAGGAACGAAATTCGCCCCTAGGGCTATGTGCCGCCAAACAGGAGGTATCCTTGCTGTTGAAGCCATGGATGTGCGCGATGAAGGTCTAGTTGTGCAAGGATCAAGAACATCTGAATATCGAGTATTCGCGCCGCAGGGAGCACGATCGCCTCGGATGCCCTTCGTTGATGAATAAGGAAGAAAAACTCGCTAGGGTTCCAGAAACAAAAAAACTCATAAACAACTTCTCTCGATTTTGCAGAATGACAATCAAACGAGTCTTGATCTTTGCAAACTCGGGTTACAAGAAAATCCTAATAACATAAGCTCGAACCGATGAAGAACATGAAATCCTCGAGAAACGAACCCGCTCTGATACCATGTTAGAAAATAAACATGCGGAAGCGAATATCAGAGAAAAGATAAAACAAGAATTAACATCGGGATTTAATGTGGAACTCTACTCCGTGAGGAGCGGGATGAAACCACGGAAGAAGCCCTCAAAGGGGCATATTTTGCATTGCACTTTCTCAATGGATATAGGAGGTCTGGGGCTCCTTATATAGCCTCTCCAGAGCCTCCAAGTCCCATCATTGGACAATGTGGGACTAAACACTGGATGGGGTAAATGGATCCTGGAGGTATCCATTTACTCATCTACAACTCAATAGGCGCACTACTAAATACTCCAACATTACCAGCGACGGCTATTTTGCAACCAGTGAAGCAGAAGACATGAATGTATTATTCAAAAGGATGACTGCGGAGAAACTATTGGATTGTCATTGAGTCCAAGGAGTACTTTATTTTAAATATATGTAGTGGTAAATTGATTCGAAAGGGCGAGAACTAAAGTTTTGATTTTAAATCCCTGAATAGGATTACAATCCATTAGCTGTAGAGTTTTGATTTGAATTCCTAATTTGGATTATACTCCGTCAACATAGGCGTGTCATCAAAAAAGAAGGGAGGTTAATGTTCCAAAATAATGAGTTTGATATCGTCACATTGTTACACATATGCCACTGTATACCCCTCTGCATACCCGCTTAATAGCTTTCGACAGCCTGAGTGAACGAATACCATTCGTCATTTTTGTGAACCTTGGTTTAACTCATATGGTGGATCATGGTCATTGGGCCATTGACAATGGAGCATAGAAGCATTTCTCGAAGGAGGGCAAGGGGGGAGAGGAGATGTGCATCAGCACCCACCCTCATCGACAAGTTCAAAAGAGTTGCTTGAAAGAGGGTGAAGGGGAGAGGGCTCGTGATCAGAGCCTCGACATGGAGGTGTTCTCATTATTGTCACTCAAAGGAGGACTTGTCGAGTGCGATCGTGATATACACGACAATATAGAGGCATGCTCACTATTGTCATTAGAGTCCAAAGTGTTGATTGAATAAGTATATCTAGATTTAGACAATATGTAAATCAGCATGGAAACATGATGCATGTATACGTGCATCGGCGTGGAAAACAAAGTAAACGTTTCCCCTACTTTGATTGAAAAAATGGGGTAGGTATTGATGATATCAATCAAAAGATGGGATCAAGTGAAAAAAAACCCTGCTATTGCCTCCACTCCATGTACCCTTATTTGATATTTTTTCAATAATCAAAGACATAAAATTCAGATTGTGTAAAATGGCATTTCCAATATAGGAAATCTTTTGATATTTTTATATTTGAGATTGGGATTAAGAATATATTGTTTTTTTTCTAATGTCCAAGTTCTAAGATATCTTGGTGTAATTTATCCTTGAATGTCTTATTAGAAATCGGCATTAGCAAAGATATTACTCTAGACATCTAAAAGCTAATGAGATGTTATTACAAATCATAACTGGTCCAAGAAATTGTAGTCTGGAATATGAATTCATCATTTTTATTTATATGACCTCATCTTTATTCTAAGTTCTAACATTTCCAATGGGGACTATTTTACAACCAGTGAAGCAGAAGATGTGCATGTATCATTCGATAGGATGCTTGCAGAGATTACTGGATTATCATTGAGTCCAGGTAGGACTTTTATTTTCTATGTATGTAGTGGTGAATTTATAGGAAAGGGAGACAACTAAAGATTTGATTTGAAATCCCTAATTTGGATCATAATCTGTTAGCAGTAGAGTTTTGATTTGAAGTCCCGAATTTGGACTATACTCCGTCAAATAGGCATGTCATCTTTTTTGTATGGGGTGTTAATTTTCCAAAAAAATGAGTATGACCTTACCACAGTGTTATGCATATGCTTATGTATACCCCTCTGCATATCGACTTAATTGCTTTAGCCTTCCTGATTGAATGAATGCCATGTGTCATTTTTGTGACCCTTGGTTTAGTTCATTAGGAGGATCATGGTCATTGGGCCGTTAACAATGAAGCATAAGCAATTCTCAGTGGAGAACAATGTGGGAGGGGGGATGTGCATCGGCAGCCATCCTCATCAAGTTCAAAAGAGTTGCTTGGAAGAGAGTGATGGGTGAGAGGGCTCGTGATTAGAGCCTCGACATGGATGTGTTCTCATTATTGTCACTCAAAGGAGGTCAATATAGAGGCATGCTCACTATTGTAATTAGCGTCCGGAGTGTTGCTTGAAGAAGTATATCAAGATTTAGACAGAATGTATATCGGCGTGGAAACATGACGCATGTATTCTAGCACCGGCCCATGGTCATCCATGAGGTATTCCATGGATACCGGATTGGGGTGCCATATATAGATCAACATATAATGGATACCCGATCCAGATTGTCCTATTGGATAACTATATGATTGGAGTTATATTACCAGTGTCAACAATATTCATGGCATCTTTCAAGCGCACCTCCCATTCCACTGATTACCGCAAAAACAGATGCAACACCGCGGAGAAGGTCAACTGAACTAACTCTAAGGCAATAACATGCATAGAGCACAAACCCCGTGGTAGAGAGCGGCATCCCCTCCTTGATGAGCCTGCAGACCGTGGCTATGGCTGTTGTTGCAGTTGTTCGCGAGGGGTTCCTCAGGCTCGGGCTTGGGGTTCATCTGCGGGATATCGGCGAGCTTGCTGGTGGCGTCGTCCTCCTCCTCGCAGAGCTGCAGGAGGCGGCGGATATCCGACGAGAGATCGGAGGAGACGTGGCTCGCCCCGCCCTGCAGAAGTCACGGCGACGCCAATGTATGCAGAGCTGCTGGAGAAGAGATACAGATGTGGTGTTGGAGGAAGGGGTAGGTTACGTGGAGGGAGGAGGCGGGTGAGGACTCGTTGAGCTCGGCGCGCCACTCGCGGAGCATCTGGTGGACTTGCTCCTCGAGGAGAACCACGTCGCCCGTGCGGCTCTCCCGGCGGGCGAACTGGAGGTCGGTGAACATGCCCTGCAGGTCGTCCACGCGGTTCCTCGCCTTGTCCTTGAACAGCTGGTGCGACTTGCTGCCGTTCCTCGACGATCCCTTCCCGATCACCATCATCAATCCGCTTAGTCGATCGAATGGGTCGGGGGATGGGATTCGATCCGAGGAGAGGGGTGAGAGGGAGTTGGTAAGCGCCGCAGCCTTGCTTTCTTCTCTCCTCTGGGGCTTTGACAGGAGTCCGCTCTGATCCCTCCACTGGTCTCGTCGTGGTGGTGGAGGGGTGTGCGAGGATTAGAGAGAACCCGAGAAAAGTGAGGTGAGACCGTGAGAGGGAAAGAAAGGTAACGATGCGGCAAAAGCGAAAAAGGAGAATTATGCGCCTTCTTTTACAAGATTTTTTTAACTTTTTATGCTGTGGCATGTGGGCCTTTGCTTACTTTTGGATAAGGAGATGAAAAACTAAAGGGAGTTCAGAGCTATAAGATGGGAAAGTTTCGTTGATAACGTTTAGTCTGGATGTTAGACTTGATTTATATTGGAGTTTAAAAAAAAGGATTAGATTCATTCATCTGATAAGCTGTGAGTACAAACCAAAGAACCACCGAATACATCAAAACCCGCACAAGCGCGTGCCACAAATATAACGGCACAAGTAAGACCAACGTCCTCCGAAGTTCAGCAATCCCAAAAGGCCTACACACGTGTGGAGCACAAATAAGTTAAACAGAAAAATATAATAAGAGATGTTATTGGCAAGAAGAAATAGTTATTAGTTGATACACTCGACAACATCAACGGCCAAAAAATACCCATCCCGAGTTCAGCTTCCTTCGAGATCTTTGAGTGGTGGGATAGATGTCGGTTTCTTGGACTTCGAATGTGTGTACATGAAGTCTTCTTTAGAATACCACTGGGGAGAAGACCTTGCATCTAATTCCAAAGTATCTGTACAATGCATAGGAAAAATAGGCAAGAAATTACTGAGATCGTCTATGGTTGTAAAAGCCCCAATAAGTGATCCATTCTATTCCTCGATCTAATCGAACAAATAAGTGAAATCTCATTGATAAATACCTTATAAAATGATGGGATGACATGAAAAGCGTACTTACAGTGCGCTTTTCATATTGCCCACCATAGGGAATCCTTAATAGCAAGGAACTTCCAAATCTCCCTCCTTAATGGCAATTGGGTAATTTAAGTAAACCATGAAATAACTGAATTTGGGTTCGAGACCACATATGGATCCGTTGACATTTGTACAAATCTCATTCGGCATTTGTTTCACATTATTTTTTGCACAAATGGCATCCGACGACATGAGATGTATTCATCTTGTCATGTGTGTCTTGTGTAAAAATTTTCCAGGCGAGCTAGCAACCACAAAAAATAAAGAACCTCACGCGCCAAAAGGAACGATACCAGATTTTATGGTGGAAGGAGGATATAACTCCTCGGTCGTCAAAGAGGGAGTCGTGATTTGTACTAGACATAGAGGGAAAGAAAGTCAAGTCATGACCATTGACCCCTAGAGAATTTTTGATCGAATTTAATGCCACCTTCATTTCCTATAAAAATGGATAAGAGACATGGAGGTGGTCGATTTTCCAAACTCTTAAACCAATTAACCATTGCATCGCATGACTCTAGCCCCTCACTGACCAAGATATATTTGTCGGAGTTTTTATCACTTGTACCCTTCTTAACTTATGCAATATCAGTTATGCCCCTCACTTTTTTGGAATGTTAGTTGTACCCTATATTTATACGAAATTCACATTTATGCCCATTTGTAATATCAATTGTATCCCTAGTTTACCTCAACTAAGGGGTAAAAATGTGGATTTTAAGATGGAGGCACGACTGATATTCTGGAAAAAAAGAGGGGTAGACGTGATACTACAAAAGTTGAGAAGGAAACAAGTGATAAAAATCCTATTTGTTGTGCACATAATGTCCAAAATCAGGATATATAATTCGTAAATGCCTTTTGCCATTACTGGGTTCTGATAAAAGTGATGAGATCACTTTTGGGCGAATGTAACTGGATAAGATTGGATGCAATTGGATTGAGGCACACACATGCACTTTCTTATCCAAAGAGTAGTAGCCACTGACTGTTAGCAAGAGTGACCGATCCTCTGCGGAATCTTGCAGCACTCATAACTGTAGAGATCCAGGGTTTCTTATGGTCAACAATATTTATGATTGATTTGGACATGAGGGAGTTGTTAAAAAGTCTTAAATTAATGATACCCTAGTCGTTACTACCTTAGGATGGGTAATTTGTTCAAAGCAACCTTTGCTTGAGCTTTGTTTGTTGGGTCGCCTGCCTATAAGAATTTTCATCAGATTTTATATATATTGTCAATAATCTTGATATGGATCTCGAGACAATGTATGATGTGGGTAACCAATGGATTAAGGGAGGAGTTGAGCAGGGCTGCCCTCGTATGGAGCGGAAGGGTTGTTGCTTTCGTCCCTTAAAATAGAATAAAGTCTAATGGTTGATGACCAATCATTTACATGTAATTTTTTCTTTATGAGAGAGAATCTGGGTAATTAACAGGGAATGACCTTTCTTACATACGCGTAATAGTCTTAATTTGATTTTGGTCATTTGTAGTGAGATTCATGCCACGAAAGCATGTTTATTTTTACTTATCTCAAGACCCAATATTCCACTATAGACCTTAACAGTGGAGAAGATTTTTTAGATGTTTCTTGATACTTTAAAACATTAACAAATCATTGGTGAACATGACGTTTGTCGCCATCGCATCCGTTCGCTTCTTGTTGAAACTCTTACATTTGTCATTGACAACAAGTTTGGTTAGCATTGCATTTAAATTGAAGAGAGAATAAATGAACATGAGTTGAGAGATAGGGTCCCTTTGATGAACATCATGTTCATATTATACGAATCCATGAAATAAATTGTTTATAACACTTAGGTTTAAAAAACACCCAATATGAATGGTCAGGAAAGGGTATAAAATGCTTCTTAGAAATCATTTTGTTAAAAAATTTATGGAAGTCACAATGAATGCATTGATTGTCGAGTGATTTTCGAGGAAGGCATGTTGAGTAGGTGGTATGGACTCCTTCAGTATCGAGGTCTGACTATTTGCAATAACCTTAGAGATGATTCTAATGGGAATGTTGATAAAAGTAATGGGTTTAAAGATCTCGATATCACATGGATCTCCGTATTTTGAAAATCAAAGTGATTAAGGCATTATTAAGATGGTGAAGGTCTCTTTCCTCGGATGAGTTGGATTACATAGGCCTCAATAGCTCTATAAAGTCATCCTTCAAGATGGGCCAACATTTTTGAATGAATTTAATAATGAGTTCATTAGAACCAAGAGTTATACTCTTCTCAAAAAGCTTATTTTCTACGATTTCAATTCATTGGAAAGGCTTTGTAAATGGGACATGGTACTGTAATCTAACAACAATATATATATTATAAAATCCTAAAAATTATTTCGAATTGTTATGAATGTTTGGAAGTAAAGAGTGTGATGACGGTTAAGATGTCATTAACTCTTAATTATCGACATTAGCATTAATTAATAATGATTAATAAGATTAATAATGATTAAAGATATTAATCATGACTAACAAAACTTAATCATATACTGAGAGGTATTAATCATAGTTGAGACTAATGAATCATAATCAACTCCAATTAATCGTGATTAGTACTAATGAAGTGTCCTTCGGGTTACCACGAGCTTCAAGATAAACTTGGGATGGATGATTGGGGTCGTATTGCGTAGGAGGTGAGTGATGATTCGCTTGTCCTCCTGAAGAGGTGCTAATGGGGATGACACGCAAGCACCCTGGAGGCCTATCACCCCCCCTCCACACACACACCAACCCCTTCAGTCTCTATGACTTCCATTCCACCACCACATCAAGAATAGGGTTGAGAGACTGAGAGAAGGAGAGGGAGGCGAAGAAGAAGCGCTAGCAAAAGCCTGTCGGGAATAAGAGGATAAGGAAGGCGGAGCACTCCGCTCCTCGACAACTTTAGGAAGGAGGTAATTAGATATTTTTAGTTCATGTTTTGATCCTGTTCTTCAAAGACTTGTGCTTTCCTTCGAGTTTCTCTAGCTATGAGGGAAACTCTACCAAATATTGCCTTGAGATATCACCCAATGTAAAGCGGAGTTTTGCCAAATTTTCCCTTGGAATATCACCTAATATAAGGAGAGACAATTTTCAATGGAATATCACCCGATGTAAGGTGAGACTATCAAAATTTTCCTTGAGATATCACCCGATGTAAGAGGGGACTCTGTTGGAATTTTTCTTGGAATACCATCCGGGGTAAGGGGATAATCTGTCGAAATTTTAGAGAATCACATTCTTTGTGCATTCTTTGCATTATATATTCCTTCTTTGTATGTTCAATGTGTTCTTGACATGTAAATGGAAGTTAATCATTTCCGAAGCTAATAAACCCTAGTTGAAAACGAATCAAGGTAGATCGATCCCTTTGAGACGTTAACATAATCGGGAAATGAAATCATGTCTCTTGTTGTCGTGTTTTCAAGTTAAACTAGAAAAAATAATTGTTTATTCTTTTATTTTGAACAACGTTCGCATACTTACTTCGTGATTTACTTTGAAATATGGCTAAAATAGAGTTGATGCAATGAAACATCCTTGTAGTTGCTATGATTTATGTGCACTATTACACTGATATTAGGTGAAAAATGACACGGCATGAATGGGGTCCAATTAGGATTTTTGTACTATCTTTTACGATAAGGATGATCTGGAGTATATATTATATATCAGACATGCAACATGTAGGTTTGTCATAAGAATATCCGTATTTCCAGACCATACTTAGATGGTACACGGTTGCCCAAATATGTTGAGCGCGTGAAATAAACTAATTGCAACGTGCAGTACTCGGTTGCCATTACAGGTGTTGACTGACTGAAGATGAAGCCGTGCCATGTGGAGGTATGGGTGGTTTGATGGTGGTTGTGTCGCAATAACATGTATTTAAAGTCACTAGTGTATATGATTAAAGGTTAGCATGTGGTTTTAAACTAATGAGTCCTTGAGGACGATGTGTTTCTTTACTTGACATGCTGAGGGTTTAGAACCCCGGTCAGTAAAATAAAAAGGAATTTGTTAAGGTAGTATTGGAGGATTAGTTTATGCGAATGATGACATAAGCTTATTGGATCAACTTAATCGCCAATCATGAAGTGTATACAGCGTCGGAGTCCAAAATGGGTGAGGTAAGTCATATAGACTAATCGTTGACGTGGAATAGAAGGAATATGACTTAATCTAATGGGAATAAATGAAACTTCCCCGTATAATAAGTTTTGCTAAGCTACACCGCTTCTTTAATTTCCTGTTCTTCATTACTTAGAACTGGATAATTTTCATCGTATGATTTATGGAAACCCAACAGATATCGGTGAGCCATTGCAAGGATCTTAGTCAGTCAGCTAACAATAGTAGTTTCTAGTGTAAGGAAGTTAGTAGTTCTTTTGTGTCCATTTCTTTTAGCTTGATGTACAAGAAAATAGTGGGATGGTCTGCTATGTAAGCATTATTTTGTGAATAAAAAATTATGACATGCTTTCTCTATGTAACAACATGTTTCTAAATGTTAGTTGTTATTATTAGATAAAGATATTGCTGAGTAACCATATCCGATAAATAGAAGGATCCAAGGACCCAGATATGAGGTCGTGACATACATGAATGGATAATTGCTTCCCTTAAGATTTTAGGATCTTTGAATAACCTTTTCATAAAAGCTCGTGATCATTCTACTCGAATATTGAATGTCAATCACCAAGCGGCCTTCTTTCGTATGTAGGGTAGCAATATGATTCCTCAAAGCTTTGGAAGAAGCAATAAAATTCAATGATATTACGTCGGTATTTTTACATTCAATGTGCCTAACCTTAACCGCCTAATTCCACATTATGAATCCACGAACCATGGATTCAACCCTTGTTCTCTCAAACTGAACTCTTCATCCAAGCGAGCGGTTTATTTATTGATATTAGGTAAGGATTCTCTTTTCCGTTATTTGATTATAGATAACAATCTGTTAATTTTCACAACCCGTGGATGGAATTATTGTCTGATAAGACCACATTGACCCAAGATTTGCTTGATCACTTCAACAAACAAAGGTTTGTTTAGCCAAAAAAATATAATTATGAACACTAAACTGTCCGTAGAGAAATTTCCCTCTTTCATGAGCACCAGATTATGATCTAGAAAAGTTTTAGGATGCTTCATTGTTTGAGATATAATGTAGATGTCCTTAAAATCCATGTTGACCAAAAAACAGTTAAGGATGGCCCGGGAAGCGTAAGATTATGGATACTTAGATGTTTATATGGATATTTTTGCAGTGATTTTGATTTAACTTTCTAATTTTTGCTTGTATTAAATAGTGGATTTATATCGATGTTAACAATTGTTTATAGCATACAAGGTATTATTTGAACATTCAAGCAAAGTACAAAGGAATACATGATAAAAAGTTGATGGGAAGAAAATCATTGATGCTTATTTAAGACGATGTCTTTTATGGACCATCTCATCTTGGAGCTCCTTCGTGTTATTTATATCCTCTACCTCACATGGTCACCTCTAGAGTTTGTTCCATGTTACTCTTTTGCAGAGTAAAGCCCTTGTCGATGATAAAAAAATCTATCAATGATCAAATAATTGTGTGAAGTTATGTACCGCACAAGTGGCCTTGAAAACATCATTCTACAAGCTGTAATCACATGTTGCCATGCTACCGACAAATTTGAATTTGTTTTCCTAGACACGAAATGCATGTTCATAGGTAAAAAAATCTCACAAAATCACCCAAAAACAAATGCTTTATTGGGGAAGTTCGTGACTTATATTTTATACACAATATGCATTTTGAATCTTATTCCATCTGTTGGAGCCAAAATCTATTTTCTTGAGTTCATACTTAATAAGTTGTATTTTATTTTAAGACTTGATTTATGTTCATATTTTTTCTTTCTTATATCTTTAGCTTCAAAAATATCCAATAAAGAGAAGGAGGTGAGTGTTTCCACACTTGGGTAATCAAGATTAGGCTTGGGGGAGTTCGATGAAGCATGGTAATAGGTGGTTAATACGATCAAAGCAAGCAAGGTGCATCATCAAAGGGGTTTGTGCAATCATTGAAGGTGTGAAAATGAAACGAGAGGGGCTTATAACCAAAGCGAGGAATCAAATGAGATGAGAATCATTGGTGTCGAAGAGGTGCAAGCATTTTGAACAGTACCTAGGGAAGATCACATCTAATATATATCTAGGAAACTGTCAACTTTATCTACAATCTTTCCCACCAAAAACCTGTAAAACATCTCTCATTTCCTTTACCTTCAACCCTTTAACAGAGAGATAGATGTGAATCGTCGATGGATTCTCCGAAATCTGTATCTAACATCACATTTTTCCTTTTCTCCCTTGACCTTTCATTGAGCTTCATCAAATCTCTCTTGAGCTTACCTACTTGCAATTTCAAAAATAAAAAATACTTTATTTATGTTTTTTAATCGTGTACTTTATATAGCTCAAAACATATAGTTGCCATCCTCCTTCCATATACAGTATAGTTATCTTGTTTGTTATTATTTTTTAATATTTTGAGTTACATTATATGTAAAAATGTTTAAAAAATTAAAATATAAAGTAATTAAAAAACATAAAAACACATTTACAATGCATACACATGTGTGATGTATATGTCAGGTCTTTGATTTTCCAACCCAATTAGCGAATCGTCTCCTTATGTTCGACCTCAAGGCTTGCCAAGGCTAAATAATCATTACACTCTTGCTCTTCACTGCATATATATTTCTTGTTTTGGCAGAGATATTTGCCATGGTACACTAACACGTCAAGAGCATGTTCTTAACACGTGATGAAAATCTCATATCAAGGTTGGGGTATGCTAAGTGTTGAAGTGCTTCACTCCTGGATATTTTTCTAAAAATTAACCCCCCCCCCCCCATAAAAAACCCTTTTAGTATTTATATACATGAAAATGGAAAATCACTTCTAAAATTAGCAAAGATTCAAAGTACGTTTTTGCATTGTTTTACCAATTTATCTGTCTTTTGTGAAACATATTGAATTTTACATCCTAAATCCATAAAAAATAAAATAATTGAACAATTATGTACAAATCGAAAACTACATAATCCACAAGTAGCGTATATTGTAGATATAGAAGTTAGTTATGTAGGGAAACACACATATCATTCAATATTTTCCAGGTAATTTAGAATCCATTTTTGTATTGTATACTTTAATTTCAAATAAACTTTTTTGTAACTCTTTTTATTTGATTTAATTTTTTATCCAAATTTCCTTAAATTTCAAGACCAAAAACAATTTATAAAATTTTTTGTTGATGTGTTTTGATTAATAACTAATGTTCTCATTTTTTATTTCTATTAATTAAAATAATAAAAAAACCTTTGAATTTTTGTGAACTTGGTTGATTGCTTGTGTGCTTGTCTCAGTTAAGAAATCACATCTTTGTTACTAACCATGGGGCTTGCCCAAGTTAAATAGAGATACACGGCACATAACTTTGCATTTTTGCGTGATTTTTTATCCATTATTTTCTACGGACACTACATTTTGACATTATAACATAGATGAAAAAAACACATATAAAGTGCTCCATAGAGTTGTTAAGTTGAGCGCACAGGTTGAAGAAGCGGGTAATAAGGAACTTTGCTTTGTACTTTAGGCAAACTAATTGATAGATTGCACATATCTCCACACTCTTCAAGCACATTCAATATGGGATGTTTTCCTTTTATACGCTGGCCTAGCTAATTACTTTAAAACTTATTATGTTATCTTTAGTTCGAGAACTCGAAGTATTTGCAATGTTCCACAACTTTCCCCATGACATGCATGTAGGCTAAGTCTTAAATTTACATATAATATGTATTTATTTCATCTTAGTTTTGCAGTTAAGTTCATTTTTATTATTTTATTATCATTTTAAAATCTAAAAATATGTTAAAAATCATCACATGAGAAAACTAATTCAACATCATTTTTCAATTGTCATATGCGTGTCCCTCATACTTTTATCGTGTTTAATATTGCATTGTTTACAACTACAATATATAATTTTTTTAGTCGATCGTTTGGAATGTGTTGCAATGATAATCTATACCTACACATGTTAAAAGTATGGTTTAATTGATTAATTGCTGAAAATTTATCAAATAACAATTAATATATATTATAAGGAAACGATTTCATTGTCATGCTTCAACCTTTTGAACTAGGTGATAAATCACCGATTTATCACCACAATCTTCTGTTATTACCTCCTAGCTTGAACATAGCAATAAAATTCGTCAATATTCACATTAATTAACAACTAACCCTAATGTGTAACTAACCATTATTGTATAAATACATCCTTTTATTTTTCTTCATTTTCCTTATTTTATTCTTATAGAAAACTCCAAAAATATATTAATTATTGTATATATATTATTTTGATTCAAAAAAGAAATTTAAAATACAAAAAATGCTAAAAAGGTAAAAGGGTGTTTTATTCATTAAAAATGTTTGCCAAAATTCTACTTTGTTTATTTAATTTATTTTGATTTTTTGTCCAACATGAAATACGTATAACTCATCGAGATCCACAACTTTCATGTTTTTGACTTTTTTTTTTCTAATTTCACTTCCTTTTGTTTCTTTTTGAATCTTTCCTTATTTTCTTTTTATGAATAATTCTCGTTGGGCCACGTGACGCTCTTTGTGGCCTCCACGTGGCCCTCTCCTCTTGTGCCGCCCACTCCTCTTCATTGTCGTTTGATCGGGACCTCTGGTCTGGTCTGTCCCTCCGTGCCTCGCTCTTATCCGCGATTTGAGATCCCTTGATCTCATCACGACCTCTCCTTCCTGCCTTCACCAGGACTACCTCGTCGCCCACTTCTCCGCTTCCATTTTTTCCACTCACCCCTCACCTCCTACCCACTCACTAACGCCTCCCTCGCATAGTCCTATCACTCGCCATTCTCTCTCGACCTTCAATGCCCAGGACCTAAACATAAGGCCAATGTATGGTCATTACAAAACTCGTCGTCGACCCTTTTATAACTGCTGGAACCTCCCCATAAATGCGTCGCCTTTACCCCACTTCACTCACGTCCACCTTCACACGAGCATAGGCCTAGTTTCCATCCGCCTCTCTATGACAGAGTAAAACCAAAACAAGGTTGCAACTATGGCTGCCACCCAAGTGTTGACCCATGGTCAACTGACCATGCTACGGTCGGAAACCCGACCGTTGAGCTGCTCTGAGCAACCTTCGGAGTTCATCAAAGACAACAACCCTCACCGGCCTAGCCCAGGCCACTAATGAATCGCAAAATCAACAACTTAAATATTGTTTTTATAATAGCACAGAATATGCTTTTGGATCTATGCAGAATATGTGGCAAATAATTTTTACATGGCAAGCACAACAAAGTCGAACATAGGTACACATGCCTCCTTGTTGATTAATGGGATATTATTAATTAAAAATAAGTGATTAAGTTCATTGATATATGTCTCCGTAATGTGGATAGAATGCACATCACAAACTGAAGACAAACATTATGCAAACAATAATCAAGCAAACACAAAAATGCATGAAATTAGAAGAGTGAGATGAAAAAGATGCGTGAAGTGTATGATAAGAAAACACATTTTTTATTGAATTAAAATGTAGAGCAGGATGCGAAATAATGCAATGTATCACGCATTTCTTATTTTATTTTTATGCAGAGTAAATGTGATACAATAAGCTGAGAAATGCAATGTATGGATTGATTACCATGCGTGTTTTTGGTTTTTAGAAATTTAAAATGATGCTAGATGCAATGCTATGCAACAAGATGAGTAAAGCAACAATATGCCCTAAATAGTCAGATCAATGAGCATGAACAGATAGAATAAATTTCATTAGGAGTCAATGTATAAAATAAAATACATTTCAATTCATGTCATTTAAATATAGAGTATATGACACATGAAACATTTAAAATCTAGCTTACGAAATAAATTGTCAAATCAATGAATAAAATATACCATTAGAAAGAGCATCAAATTAGCTACATGTTGAAATTGAAATCAACTTAATTGGGAATCGTATGCTCAACATATTGATGAAAGAGTTAAGGGGACATATTTACAAAAAAAATGGAAAATAAAGAGATAAGATATGCATCTTACTTTTGATATGGGCATAAATGTAATATTGAAATGTTGATATGTCCTTCTTACAAAATTCCCAAGCACGCCACATGAGGCACGCATGCCTGAGAAGGACCTGTTCGCAATTCCAGAAAAGGCACAGAGCGAGGGTGCAAATTCCCTGAGCAATCACGTGCGGGGCATGTGGGTGGAGGCTCGAGAGGTGGCTCGGGAGGTCGACGTAGGTGTCTCGAGCCACATGGTGAGCTGAGTGGTTTTGGAGTTGCCTCGGTCCCATCGAGGCTCTAGGCTTGGCTCCAAGGCCAGTTTTCTTTGTGGATCGTCAGATCACACAATAGAAATTGTTCTCTAGCTCCTCCTTGGAGCGGTGATGGAAATAGAGTTTAAGAAAGGGCCCAGGTCCTCTGCCGTGCTCCCTCTAGCTGGCTGAAGGTCGGGGATGATTCTAGAGCTGCAGGCGAAGATCTTAGAGGGGTGTAGGAGCTTCGAGGTGACTTGCATCGTCGAGTCGATGCCACTACATCAGAGTCGAGCTTCTAGAATGGAGGAGCTTCAGAACCTTAGGCTAATGATGAGGTAACCTGCAAGAGAGTTTAGATGATAGCTGAGGCGTGCATGTGAGTATTATGGAGGTGAACGGAGGGTTGTGAGGTGAACAAGTGGGCCCCTAGATGGGTTCATCTCCAGCTCTGCCAAAGATGAAAGCTTGGGGTGACGAGATTAGAAGGAAGAGGATGATTTCAACTTCTCGCAAAGGTGAGGGAATCTCGACAAAGGTCAAAGGGCAATCGATGGAAGGTGAGGTGACCTGGATGTTACAAATAAAAAGGAAGAAATAAAAGATAAAACTAGGTCAAGGAGCTTACCTGAAGATCGAAGAATGGAGCGGCAGAATGAGAAGGCTTGGGCTTAGGCTCAAAATGTGTCTTCGATCATCGCTCGTTGAGGGCAGTCGATCCTCGGAGCTCAAACATCTATGAAGGGCCTGAATTGGTCGGTCGGTCAAGGGTCGACACCAGGGCATCACCAGCATCAGTCATCCTTAATGTGACCTCTCTCTGTCATAGAGAGGCGGAGGGGAGCCGAGCTTATACACTTGCAACAGTGGATGAAGATACAAGTGGTCGGAGGGAAAGGTTTTATAGGTGGTGCTGTCCGACCGTTAAAGTAGTGGAAGGGATGATTTTGTAATGACCATGTAATGGCCCTATGGCTCGGTCGTGGTAATTGATGGCTGCATAAAAATTAAGGATGGTAGAGCTATGTGGAGGTGGTGTCAGGGCTCGGAGAGGTAGAGAGGTGGAGAGGCTAAAATTTGAAGGGTTGAGGTGGACGGTGATGCAACGAACGCAGGAAGACATTTATCGGAGATGGAAGATGACGTTTGGGTCATTGGATCATGCGATCCAATGGCCAAGAGGTGGGCACGATGCGATGGCCCTGATGTGATCATAGGATCATATCGAAGGGAAATGGGCGAGGTGCGAAGGGGTAGCCACGATAAAGGGTGATGTGGAGGGCGTTCAATCGTTGGATGCGAGGCCATCTAATGGTTGAGGTTAAGGTTGGAGGGAACAATGAGATTGCATCAGAGGGGTGCAGATCCAAGGGCCGAGAGAGAGGCGAAGAGGGGTAGTTGAGATGAAGCAGGGGGAAGAGATCCAAGGGTGGAGAGCAGAGGTGGGTGGTGTGAGGATAAGGGGTCGCGTGGCATCTCCACAGAGATCCATGTGTCTCAAACAAGTTATTCAAAAATAAGAAAGAAAGGGTTAATTCAAAAAGAAATAGAAGGATGCAAAATTAGGAAAAAGTCAAAACATGAAATTGTAGATCTCAAAGGCGTCTACAAGTTTCGTGTTAGACACAAAGCCAAAAGAGATTAAAGACACACCACAAAAATTAGAAGATTATTTTTAATGAATAAAAACACTACATTTTAACCGCTTTGTGATTTTTTTGTCTTTTTAATTTCTTTTAAAATCAAATAAATATCTACAATAATTAATCTATTTTTTGTAGTTTTTGCAATAAAATACGAAAAAAAGGAAATAAAAGAGGTTCATTTTATACAATAATTAAGGCTATTTATAGACAAAAGGTCAATTACTAATTAGAGTGAATTATTTATTATTTTTATTGAATTTTCCATGCTCAGAGGATAATTAAGGAGTATAGCGATGATAAATAAGATATCCACCACCACCCCACTCCATCTCCGGCAACCTTTGATTCCCAGGAAAACTCCTCATTTTATTATTGTTTTCTTTTAATTAATCACCCACACACAACTATTCTCACCTCAAATTGAACTCACCTCCACATTCGCCCGACGACCAACATTCACGCCATCCACTCCATTCGCCATCTTCCTTCCTTCAAGACCCTCTTCACCCCAGGTCTTCTCCTCCGTTGGAGGCAGAGGAGATCCCACTCCGGGCTCCGCTTTCTTCGTCGATAAACATCACACCATCCCTCTTCGAACATACACTAGCTAACATTTTCTACAGGTCCCCTTTTTTTGGTGTGGGGTTATCATCGACCATCTCTGATTAGCTTCGTTCCTCCTCTATGTTCCAACCTTCATCAATAGGAGCTCTGATGCCTCCCAAGACCTTCAACACGCACTAACAAAGGCGGTGGAGCTCTGACAGCCTTGTCAAAGCTCCAAAATCGTGGTCACCTAGCGAGGGAGGAAGGGCCCCCACAACGTATAGGTGTCGTTGGATGACGCCCCTTCGGCAACCATCTAATAGTTATGATGTAGCCACGACACCCCCGTCAAAGCTTGGAGGCTTGGTGGGACCTATCTCAGCCTGAAGCACCTCGGGCCACCACGTGATCAGAGGTACCTGCAACAACATCCGAGCCTCGCCCCTAACCTAGCCCATGTGCATGCCTAGCACATGCACTTGGGTAATTTGCATCCATGCATGCTAACTTCTTCAATTTGCAAATAAGCCCTTCCCATGCACGCATGCCTCACGTGTCAAGCTTGTGAAAATTACAAAAAGGTCATGCTGACTTTTATAAATTACATCTAAGCCTATATAAGGACCAGTTTGCTTGCTTTGTCTATTTATTTTTCATGTTTTTCATGTAGTTAAGCCTATGGAATCAAGTTAAATTAAGTTGATTTCAATTTCATTTTGATGCTAATTTTATCCTTTACATGATGGAATTATTTATCCACTGATATGACATTTTATATAACATGTTAATTTTTAAATATTTCATGTATCATATACTCTTCGTTTAAATGCTATTAATTATTCCTATGCATCAAATGAACATGGAATTGCATCATACTTTTAATGCTCAATTAATTTGATTAATTTAGGGGAGTAAATGTGTATATCATTACGTTTGCATTGCATAATATATGTTGGCATTTACCTTGCTTAAAACCAAATAAAAAATCATTTTGTCATTCACCTCATGCATTGCATTTCATTGCATCTTTGTCTTGTATAATTGTTGCATCATTTTTGTACCATCATGTTGTGCATTTGTATGCATTGTTTGTCTGTGTACATATATCTGCCCGGGGACCTATGTTTGAAAAATCAATCGCTCATTTTAAACATTGACCTCCGCTTAATCTTAAAGGAGTCTCTTGTCCCTGTGTTCGACCTTGGTATGCTTACCAAGTAATTTTTTGACACATATTCAAATGTGTCGTATCTCTATATAGATCCATTTTCACTCTTGTTCTATGATGATGCGACGATATTAAAGAGGCAATTTTCAGGTTCATCAGACACATCGTTGATGGGGAAGGTGGATCATCCTTATTGAATTTTTGGATTTTAATGTATTATTTTGAGTTGCATATTTTAAATGCTTGGGTCTCTTTGTTGTGTTTGTTTTGCATTATCATTTTCAAATAAATTTTTTGATATATTTCTAATAATTCTCTTTTGTTGTAGGGCCTATGGAAATGGAGGATGCTCGGTCCACGTACGTGGAGGTGAGAATTGGGAGCTCCCGCCACAAGGACCCACAAGAGAAACCCCGAAGAGATCAAGGAATTTAATTAGCAATTTATTCATAATTTTTGTATATCATTTGTAATAATTACATTTCTAGCAATCCTCGTTCAAGGGCTCGCGTGTGTAGCTTGGACCTTGACCTTACATGTGGTGTGTGGAGCATGTTTCACCCAAGTCAAGGTGGGGATCCACTTGAGTGTTCGAACTTAGGGTTAGTCACACGACTCTCTGAACTTATTTTGTATCACATGTGCTTGATCGTAGGTTAGGACACACCAATATGGATTGAGGAGTTTCGCTCCATATCATTTGATTCATTGAGATGCACGTAAACATCGATCGTTTTAGCCAAAATTAACTCAAATCTTCCCTCTAATAGTATCATGTTTAGGTGAGGTTCACTCGATTAGCATGCATATAGTGTAAAATTTAAATACAGTCTTGCATGTGCATGGAGAATACTAGAGACACTATAAGGTTCTCTCTTGAGCATGCATCATGATCCCATTTTGCACTGGATTTTCTCGATATTCCTCTTGACCAATCATTTAGGAAATACATGTATTAGGAATAGTCGTTAGACGATGAATACTTGACATGTGCTCACATGATTCAGTGATAATCCAAAGCCTAAATTTGGGATGGTCAATGCAACTTGATGATGAACGCGGATTCAACTTTTTTAATAGTCGTTAAGTGTAGTATAGGAGATGGAAACGATTCGTCAAAAACCACAAATTTTTATTATTGTGGAACTAGTTTTACTTGGTAAGTATACTAAGGTCGAACTCAGGGAAAGATGTATTTTTAGTTGCACGGTTATAAATTAATCAAAGTAATTAATTAATTGCAATAGTAATCTTTGTGTCAAAAAATAAAGTGAAAGTGAATGAAATGCAATGATGAAAATGCATGCAAAAGAAACCGATAAGATGATGAAGTTTGGGATACGTGATTATATGTTTTCAATCCTCAAATGAAATAATTAATTAATCCTCAAATGAAATCATAGATCAAAAGAAATAAAACCCAGAAGTATTTATCGATTTAATTTTAGACTACATCCTTAAATATTAATCAATGCATAATCCTACAAATGAAGAGATCAATTGATGATTTTGTCTAAGAAGATTTGACCTCAAAATTCCCTGCAATTTAATCCTCAAATAAATGGATTTTAATCATATAAAATGTCAGGGACATTAATGTCTCCTCAATTTTGCCTCTACAAAGATGAATTCTCCAATTAATAGTTCTCAATCATCGTAAGAGAATTAAGCAAATTAAATATCCTTAATCGCATCCCTATAAAATAAAATAATATTTTTATCAATATATAATAGAACAAATCTGTCAATATGCATCCTGCATAGATCAAATTAAACCTCAAATAATATTCAACTTAAATCAAGCTCTGATATGTTCACAAAGTATGTAAGATGGTAAACCACAGAATGAGCTTCAAAATGACATATTGTGCAAAAAATAGGAGTATAATTGATAAGGATATGCTAAAATGAAATTCTAGGACTAAAATGCAATAAAAATAAATATCTTTTTCAATAAGGTCCCTGAAGGGACTTATCTGTAATTAGTAATAGTCGTCCGGGCAGGGATGTATTGCCCATGGCTCTACGGGACCTTGCTAAGCACTGACCAGTGCATGATTTCCAGAATTTGCTAGGGCCTAAATACAACTCACCCCTACAATACATGTTGCACACGTGAGGGTCGCAGGCTCGGGTGCAGTTGGCGGTTCGGGTGGTAAGCATGCTCGATCCTCCACATGTCTTCTTCTGGAAGCCTTTCTCCTCCTGAGGCATGAGATTCAGTGGCTGGTCTAGAAGTAATCTCGACCGTCTATGAATACTTGATATGAGGTTGGTATTTGGGCGCTGATGGATGTCCTGTATCCCATGTGTTCTTGATCGTAGGGCTCTCATGTCCCTTGTTCTTCTTTTCTTTGCTTGTTGCTGCAGTGGGGGTCAGACAGATGATGTACAAAGAACCAGTTGTGGCTGGGGCTAAGGACTGGTCAACTAACAACCTGTGGCGCAGCTGGGTGGTTGCATGTGGTAGCGGAGCCAAGCGGTGAAGGGGCAAGGAGGAGCGAACTCGCCTATGAAGGGGGCCGATGGCGTAATGATGAAAGTTTCCCCTTCAAGACAGAGGTGCCTAGCGATGCATGAAGATCAAGGTGGAGGCGTGACTGAAGCGAGCGATCGCCGGTTGCGAGCAGGGCGAGGCAGAGCAGATGAAACAAGTGTGGACAAGTGATGAATGGATCATGGTGGAGCGGTGTTGGTGGTGGTACGGCGTGACAAAAATGTGAAGGAGGTCAAAAGGAAACGAAGAAGGTGATGGTCGAATGATGTGGAGGGCATCGAGCCAGTATGTTGAAGAAAAGAAAGAAGGGTTGAAGAAGAGAGATAAATATGTGATTACTTGAGGGTGAGCTGCCCGCCGAAGTTCTCTAGTTGACACTCAAATCACCGGCGTAGGCAACAAGATAAGCAGTTCGATGATGAGGCTGCGACAGAGCTCCTTGAAGCTCTAGATCTCGCCGCAAGAATCTCATCGTCGTCGTCTCCCGGTGATGCTGAGGTTGTTGTCACCATCCCAATGATGGGAGCTATAGGGTCGAGGATCTCTCCAAGTTGGCGGATGCCTCTTCATGAAGCAAATGCTACATTTTATAAGTGGTAGAGGTAAATGTACGAAAGAGAGATCTATGAGGCGGTGTGAAGGCTCTTGATGGAGGAGAGTGGTGTTTGATGGAGAGAGAGGTCAGTGGCATCACATGTAGGAAGGGGATCCGGGGGGAGATGTAAAAACAGAGATGTGTTAGAGTTATGTGGTTTTGACGATGACGTTGAGATGGAGAGAAGATGGTGAAGGGGAGTGGCGTTTGGTGGAAGTTGTAGCAGTGGATGTGGAGGTTCAGAGGGGAGAGAGGCGGAGCAGGTGATACTGGAGGAAGAGAATGAGTAGCAGCAGATGTTGGATCGGTTGAGATCCAACTGCTATGCATGGCGGAGGATGACATGTGAGAGGCACGTGCGGTGAGAGACGTGGACGAGAGGAGTCATGCACATGGCCTGGAAAGAGGGGTGATTTCACGTGCTACGCACATGACCTGGTGGGGTGGAGAGAGAGGGGGAAGGGGAGGGTAAAGGAGAGAGGAAAAAGTGAAAAGAGGAAAGAGAGGAGATAGAAAAAAATAGAGAAAAATAAATAAATATAAAAGTAAATTAATTAATTAAGATAGAAACAAACAATAAGGAAAAGTAAAATAAAATATTAAATTAAATAAGGATACAAATAAATAAAAATAAAAGAAAAATCAGAAATAACTAGTAAATGAATTCAGATCAAAAAGTGGTCAACACGAAAGTTATTCATCTCAATGGGGTCTCCAACTTTATGAAGGATCCAAAATTAAAAGAGGTCAATTATACACAATGTATTTTGGAGGTACTATATAGATAATAAAATATTGCATTTTCCCAATTTGTTATTTTTTATATTTTAATTGGATTTTAATTAGTGACTTAATTTATATACAATATATACTAAATAGTATACTTTTTATGAATTTTTTATAGGTTAGAAATTTGAAAAATAAAAATCACAAAGATAAAATATGCATAAATTTACAATGTCGTATTTTTGTATTTTCTTTTGATTCTCTGGTACTTATGGGATTTAATTCTTGATGCCAAGTTAGTCGATTAATTAAATAAAATATTAGAAAAAGTGTTAAGTCAAAATAATTGATTTTTACATGAAATAATAAGCTCAATCAATGTTACAAATAAGGTTATTTAATTACATAATTTTAGCCCTAATTAATGAATATTAATAAAACAATTTTAGGGGATTTAATTAGTGAATTATTAAGAGGATTCTGCTTTAATCACCATATAGAGTAGATGGATCATGGATTTATCACACCCATGTACTTAGATCTTTGCTTGTCCTCAAGCAATTTTTAGTGAGTTAGAAGGTTGAATCCCTAACTGTGTAAGTGCGAATTTCAAAACTTATCTCATTAGGAATCCTTGGTTTCAGTGATCCTACAATTCTCAATCCTATAATTCTCAGTTGAACCAAGCTCTGGTCAAAAGGAATCCAACCTATCTAATTATTGGACTCTTCTCTTTGTTTATACATATAGAATAAGATATATGAAGTTTAGTGTGTATTGTAATCATGAGAGTCGAGTCGAAATGTCACTCAAAGTCCTAATCCATGAAACTCTCCTCAAAACCAATTCTTAACACCATGTAATAAATCAGTTCTTCATTCAATCTACCATCTCAGTAGTTTGTCAGACTTGAAAATGCATATGGAAGGCTAGATAATGGAGGTCACAAGTTGGTGTATTTTCTTCTCTCCCTCTCATTAGTAAAAGGATCCTCTCTAGTGCCTTATTACTCAGCACATATATTTTTGATGTTGATTAGTGTGTCCGTCAAGAGTTGTTGAGTCGCATGTAATTGTTTTCCTGGAGTACACTGAGGTGTGTCTTCGTTAAATATCTAATGTAATTACACCAGACTTGTATCACTTATGATGCAGAGCCCTTTTTGATGTGCTAGTCCGACTCTTTTGGCCTAATTAGCTTTGGTCCAAGTGGACACTTTGAAACGATTAAGGGCGCTCACCTATGATTGAAGCTCTTTGAGATTGGCTTGTATTTGAGAGCTCTTTTTATTCACATTTTTTTGGCTAGCTCCACTGCTTTTACCAAGTTGGTACACACTGATCAACAATTATTTTATTTCATCACATCCTGGCACATAGGTTAGTATCAAAAGATATCATGCGAACTTGTTCACATACTAGCTAGGGTTTGCTGACACTCAAATTTCATGAAGCCTTAATCGATTTTATCCCATCCTCGAGCATCATTAAGTCGACTCTAGACTCAAATCTCCAGTCTCAGTCCCTCAAGTGAAATCTCAACTCCTCTCATCAATCATGTAGTTGTGCAGGCGATGTGTTGATCATATTATTAAAAGGTAGAGATTGAGAGTGCAGTATAGCACTCATATCTTCCATACTTAGGGAAATGTAGATTATTAAGTCTTAGATCCTAATGACTGAGGTTGGTTAACTTTGAATTAAAGGACTTCATAAACCGGAGTTTCTTTAATTCCTCAAGTATTGAGTGAAAGTGAAGGTATCAGGGATAAACCTTAAGTTAGTTTTTTATGATTTTTTAATGATTTTTTGATGACTTTTTTTTGAGTTTTTAGCTTGTTACATAACCCTATTTTTTTTATAAAAAGTCAAGACATGTATTATTTATGCAAGAATTTTGTATAGTATACGTAATATACACAACTTATACCCATGCCCTATTTTTGATGTGAAAATAATTAAAGTACGAGCTATGGATAAAGTATACAGAATATATACAAACATCATATACTTAGCTTCAGCTATGTCCTCATGGCACAAAGTAAAATGTAGACATAGCTCGTACCAAACATAGTTGAGTGAAGAGAAATAGGAAGTCGACTCACCCCATATAGTTAGGTTTTTGAGGGCCAACACATAACAGAAGAGCAAGAAATGGGGGTGAGAAGGAAAGAATAGAAATGATGTATACACAATGATATCAGTCCCGCTATACTTAGCTCAGGTCAGCCTAAGTATAAAATAACAATCATAGGTGGATGACCAAGTAGATCAAAGGTGGATAAACATGTGATTAGCTGAATCTTCTAGCTGTGAAGAGAGTGGTTTCATTTATAAAGGTTTCACATGGGCCGAGGGAGTCTTTCGTCTGATTCTTTGCCCTGTGTGAAGGAGATATGCTAAATCAGAACTAACTAATCATTTGATTCGATGAAGTGCTTAAGAAATTGTCCATTGACTAGGTAAGTATTTGCGTTGTCTACTATCTCAGAAATCTCAACAACCATTTTTGTGTACTTCCCTAATAATGAAAAGTCTCGTCCATTTCGATTTCAGCTTGCCTTGGAAAATCTTCAACCTTGCATTAAACAACCACACTTTCTGCCTTGGGTGAAGTTCTTTGTTCTAGTATGATTGCCATGTCATTTAATTTACTATGTCCTTATAGATTGTGTTGTTTTCATATGCATGATTTCTGATCTTTGATAGCTAATTTAAATCCATATCTTATTCTTCTTTCCTTGGTGATAATTCCAGTTGATTTTTTTGATTGCCCATTCTGATTTGTTCACTAGTTCTATGAGCAAATGACATTCTTTTCCAAATACCATTCTAAACGGGGAATGGGGTCTTATAAGCCATCCTGTAAGCCCATAGAACTTGGTCCTGGAGTTGGGACAAGTTCTTCCTGTCCAAGCGGACCAACTTTTGTAAATTCCTTTGACATCCCTATTTAACACCTTTGCCATTGGATTGTGGGTGGTACGAGGCTCGATGTCATACTCTATAGTCAACTTCTTCACCTCACTGTTGACATAGTGGCTACACACATCAAATATCAGAATCTAGGGGATCTGAACCTCAAATTAATATGATCTTTTCGAATCTTACATAAGATTCTATTGTAAGCAGCTCGAGTAGGGATAGCCTCCGTCTACCTTGATAAATAGTCTAATACAAGAAGAATATATTCAAATACATGACTGTTAGGGAATGTGCCCATAAAGTCAATGCCCTATGCGTCAAATACATCACAAATGACCATGGAAGGGAGTTGATAATAGAAATTGACTCATCTTGGAAGGATTCATGAATCGATTATGAATCAGAGATTTTATCTTATTCGATTCGAGATAGATGTTCATCCACCACATTCTTCACTCCAAGCTCATCTTTAGTCTCCAAATTAAACTCCTGAAGTAAAAGTATCCATATGAGAATATATGACTTTGCGTCTTTCTTTACCATTATGTATCAGATGGATGGATAATCTGTAAACACTGTCACATTCGAACTAGAAGTAGAGGTCTGAATTTTTCCAAGGAAAATACTACAACAAGCATTTCCTATTCTGTCACTGTATAATTTGTATGAGTTGTATCCAAAACTTTATTTGTGTGATGAATAACACAAGGGACTCCATCTCTCCTTTTTCCTAGGACAGCCCTTACTACAAAATCATAGGCATCAAACATGATCTCGAAGGGAAGAGACCATTTGGGGGCTTGTAGAACTGGAGTTTCTATTATCTTTCTTTTGAGCAGCTCGAAGGCTTCAAGACACTTATGATCAACAATGAACTCAGTGTCTTTCCCTAAGAGCTCAATAAGCACTAGAGTAATTTTAAAAAAATTCCTTAATAAATCTCCGATAAAATGTGACATGCCCTATAAAAGATTGCACTTGCTTTACTTTGGTTGGTGGCTCAAGTTTCTTGATCACGTCCACCTTGGCTGGGTCAACCTCCATTCCCTTCTTGAATATGACATGACCCTACACGATGCCCTCCTTGAACATGAAATGAATTTTCTCCCAGGAGAGCACAAGATTAACCTCCCTACATTCCTCGAGGACTCGATCCAGGTGCACGAGATAATCATCAGATAAATTACCATGGATTGAGAAGTCATCGATAAAGACTTCTAGGTAATCTCCAACCATTTCAACAAATATCATGATCATGCACCGATGAATATGCATTTCATCATCTTTATTCAATTATTTTAGCTTAAAATCCCTTACAAAACACTTGTACATATCAATAAATCCATCTTCTTACTAACCAACATCTTTGTGTAAATATTATATATTTTATCCTTAATAAACAAGGAAAGAAATAAAGGAAAAATAAAGAAAATAAAACACGGTATATATGCAATAGATACAGGCTTAATCTGACCCCGAGAGAAGGTCAAGACTTGACCTGATTGACAAGGAATAAAGTAGGGGCAGATAAGGCCTAAAATCTAGAAAATACTTGGCAAATGTATATATTCCTCACTTGTATAATATTGTCTATATTACACGCTATTACATTTTTTATCCATTACCAAATCTTTTATAAATAATCATTATTTTCTTCTTGAAATTTGTGAATAAAATCCACTTGTAGATAATGAAAATAATTACAACTAAAATATGTATATATTGTATAGATAACATCACTCTCAAAATATCACGTAGATAAAACTTCTAAGATCAATATCTTCTCAACCTGAACTCCAAATTCATCAAACTCACTTTCATTGTACTCCAAATTAAATGTTCTTTAAAATGAAGGTGTTTTCATAAAATTTAGGGGTAAGGTGTGAAATGTGACCAATCGGGGTATTTATGTATATTATACCTACATATACATTGTTTATATTATTTAATCATTTATTTTACTTTTGCATAATTGTGTATATTGTATTTTTAAATATTTGTAAATATTTTATTTAAGTTATAAACAATACAAATAAAAATTACAAAATCCAAAATCAACAAAAATAAAATCATGTATATACCTTATATGTACCACCATGCATATATTGTTCATATACCAATTTAATTAATTAACACCTAAAAATCAAGTAAAAATCTCATCAAAATCCTTGTAAAATATTATAAATAAACAAATATTAACTTATATCAATATTATATAAATAATTAATAAAAAATCAGAATATTGTATATATAGGTATACATACCTGTAAATAACACTCTGTATTTATTTTAACCCTTGTAATTGTATTAATTAATTAAAAACCATAAAAAATAACTTTAAATTATTCCTAACATTTTTATTTACATTATGTAATTAAATAAATTCATTTTCATTTTTTTGAATTATTCAACATTTTATTGACTTTCTTGTTGTTTTCCCAATTTTGGACGTATTCTTGGCGTATACTAATTGGACGACCCGGGTTTGTTGACCTGAGTCAACTGCTCATCCGTGCCTCCATTCCTCCCCTAACCTTACATTATCGTTACTTCGCCCTATTTTCCCTCATGCCTCATACACTAACCGACCATGATTCTTTCTATGATTCTCTCGCTTATTCAGTCCTCTCACTCGCTAGACCCTCATCTCCATTGATCGCTCCATGAATTGTACCTCTTTTGAATTTCAAAATCCAATGGAGCCACATCTATAAATACTAGCCCTCCAACTCGAGCGACCAATTAATCTGACTTTAGCCCATCTTTTTACCCGTGATCGATCCTTGGAGAGAGTTGTTGTGTCAGAGCAGCCGCTCTTCGATTTAGAGCACGAGATTTTGAGCAAATTCCATGATTCACCTACGTCGCCGGCGAGCTCCATCGCACATCTCCGCCTTTTCGCCCAACTGCAGATCGAGGCAATCCTCATCGTTTTTTTAATCTGTAGGTAACATAGATATGTTGTCTTCAATTCAACATTATCCTTTTGCTTTGATTTCATCTAAATTATGTAAATTAGAAATTCATCCCCAACCTCCGATTTGCACGATCGGAGGCATTTCGATCACTATTGAACCCTTCCGACCACGCCTACACCTCTGCGATACCTTTCTCCATATACTTCCACCATCTTTTCACCTCCAAATCGTCCCCGATCAGGAGCATGGTCTCCCCTCCGACCACCTATGCCTGAGACCTCCATTCACTCATCATTACATACCATTTTGACCTAACTCTTGGCTGGAGTATACCTTCGAGCATCGGCAATCACTTGCAGGTTGAAGGATCTCCAAAAACTACACAAAGAGCATATACGAGGATTTGAAGAAGGTTCATGGAGAAAAATTCTTCACCACCTTCTAGATCCATGCCCTGGTTATTTCATGAAGATCTTAGGTGATTAATAGATGCGGAACACCCATAGCTACCTTCTGAGCATGATTTGAAATAGATCGGTTGAGAGACGATAGAGATTCAGCCTGATCAAGTTCGCAAGAGCTTGCATTCATCCCAGTTCATCCAGATCACCTCAAGGCCGTCAGATTAAGAACGTCTCCTCTAGATTTGACCCGGACTGTCGATAAACCCCAAAAAGCTGACAGTGGATTCAAGCATCAAGATATAATCTTCACGCTTCACTCAAGATTCATTCAGAGCCATCAGATCAGACAACAACGCATATGAGCCGCCTGAGCTGCCACATCACTTAAAGGGTATATTTGCACCTATACCCTCCATCTTTATTTTATAGCAAATAAGTCGCTATGAGGACATGTGTCGTTCTATTTTAATTTGAACATTTGCATTTTATACCTTGGTATTTATTTTATATGCAAACGAGTCATGTTTGAATTGCACGTGTGCCTAGCATATGCTTTTTGGGTATTTTGCAATAAAAGTTATGATGTTTTGAGTTACTATTTGGAACTAAAAAATATTTTATTTACATAAAGGTCTAGTCCAACGGGGCACGCGTGCTTGGGCACGTGAGTTTTGGGCAAATTAACATCATTTGCCTTGTAGTTTTCTTATTTGGTATTATTGAGTCTGTAATTATTACTTATTTGCATGTTAGTCCATGTGTGTCTGCATATTTATTTTGTATCTTTAAAATTAAATAAAATTAGCAAAACATATTTAAAAAGTCTACAGAAATTATATTAGCTTCCTATTTAAGTCACCTTGCACCCATAATTCCCATGTTACATTTTCTTATTTTTTGTCATTTATTAAAAATAAAAACCCCCAGAAAGCATCCTATTTGCATTTAAAAATCATAAAAAATAAAAAAACTCATCAAAAAATTATAAAAAAATCAATTTGGCATATTTTGTTTTGTTTTACTTTCTACCCAATTTTCATGTTATTATCAATCACAAAGTTCATAAAAATTAGAAAACCATCATAACCATGAAAAAATTATTAAATTCATTTTAAAATCTAAAAAAACCATAAAATTTCTTTTAAAAATACAAACAAACAAACAAATAAATAAATTATTATGTATCTATTTCATCCATTTTTGTTGTTATTTATTATTTTAAAAATGAAAAAACATGTGATTTGCATTCTATTTGCATTATTTACTATTTTTTGATTATTTTAAAATCTAAAAATTTGGAAAAATTCACAAAAACATAAAAAAGTTAAAAAAATCTAATTTTTTCTTAATTATATATTTATATTTTCTTAAGATAAGAAATCCAAAAAGAATGGAGTATCTTATTATTTATTTTCTTTTGATATTACATTGTTTTAAAATAAAAAAAATTATATTTTGCAATATCAAAAATAAAAAATAGGAAATTAAATAAAAATTTTAAAATTAAAATCCATAAAGAAAAATAAAAAATTCAAAAGACAAAACCAAGCTTAGTGTGCATAAAGTTGCTTAATTCTTTCCTTGATTATTCATTGCATAAAATAACCCTCGAGATTTTTACAGCCTCTCTGAGTTCAATCATGTTAGTTATACAGGTAAATTAAATAGCAAATTCTCTTTCTATTTTTTTGTATTTATTTTTGCTTGATAATAATCAGTTTTTGTTTGACATTTCTTTGGGTTGCGATGACTTTTGTGAATAACTCGTTGAAATAAAAACTCTGAAAAGTTGAGTAAACAAAATAGCGCCATTGGCGGGAGACACGACGAGGTAGTTAGTTTTTCCTTTTGGCCTACTATTCTAGGGTTGTACGTACTTGATTTTCCTTTTCTTATTCTCTATCTATATTTTCCTACATTTTTTCCATCGTTCATATTCATCGTATTTAATTCATTCATTCTTGCTCTTATTTTCATAACTGAGATTCTTACATTATCTTTTATTTCCCTGTTTCTTACGAGGGTCCAATGAGCGAGGTCGACATTCTGAGGAGCGTCGATGTACCCATGAGAAATGGAGGCAGCTTGATTTTTCACCGAGCAACAGGAGAGCACGGGAGGAGGAGAAGAAGATTTGGAGGAAACCATTATTTGGGGCTTAGATAGTTTCTTTGATTTATTTATTTTATTTATTTCCTCAAACTCTTGTAAAAAGGACACTACATACTTTGTTTACGGGGTCTGTTTTGCCATGTACCGGTTCACTTGGGGGATATCATCAATTTTGTTTTCATGGCCTTATTTTTCTTCTTATTTTTCATGCGGTTTTATGTGCATGAGACCTTAGTGATTGCTTTAATTAACTTGCTTGAGCCATCTAATTAATTAGGTCCTGATGAATCCGCGATTCATTGTCTCAATATCTTGATCTTAGCAAAATCCCTGAGAAAAATCCCAAATAAATGTATATAAAATCTATAAATTAACAAAATGACTCTTGTAAATAAAATACATTAATTATTGTATATTATATTGTACAAAATAAATTAACACTAAAAAGCCACAAATTAAAGGAGTTTTTCACCTGTAAATAGTCTAAAACTTTATGGATTTTTAATAAGTTTATTTCAACTCCTTTTTGGCTAATTCTTTCTCTAACTTGTTTATAAAAATGTATATAAAAATACAAAAATATAAAACAAATTTCACCTCCAATAAATGCTCCTAGATCCCAAAGAGAAAAAAAGCCGTAAAGTCCAACTTCCAAGCCAAATTCCCGCTCCGTATGAACTCCGAATTCACCAAACTCACTTTTAAAGTTCTAGTTAGAAAATTATCTATCCAATGTGTCGACCGCTGAGGAGCGGCCCAGATGGCCGAAAAAATGGACAGAACCTACCTCTAAAAGCAGCTCCATGGTCTCTAACATAGACGTAAGAAAGAGGTCAAACTCTGCTGCGATCTAATCAATATCCTCATCAACTAAGCCTTAATATGAATCTTCGTGAAAAGAGGGCTCAACAACTTCGTAACAGGAAGAAGTGGTTTCATTAAAATCGGAGCTCATTTGCAAAAGTTGGGTTTTGGGATCTAGATGTACATTGTATATTATTCATTCTTTCTTTATTTTATTTGATCTTTCTTAATATCTAAAAATGCAAAAAAAATCATGATTGTGTTGTATTTTGATTATATTATTTTATAGTATTTTTTCTGTTGTAAATATCTCTTATTAAAAAGACAAAAAATACAAATTAGAAAAGTAAACAAAAATTGTACATGGTGTTTTGTCTTCTTTTGTAAATTCTCCACTATTTCTCTTCTCCTTTTATTTTATTGTATTTAAAGTAGCCTAGTTTATTTATTTATTTATTATTTAATTTCCATTCTCAACAATAACCAATTCAACTCCATTATTCCACCATTTTTTCCAACTTCCCATTCAACTCCATAAATAATACAACCTCCCATTCAACTCCACCACCTTAATAACTTCTCATTCTTTCCTCTTTATAAACATCTCATTCTCCTCATTTTTACCTTTGATCCATCTTTATGTGAGGAGAGCCTAGTTCCCAGATTTGAATTGGTGACAGCGACGCAACCACGGTCGAGCGATGACGACCCTCTCTTCGGTGAGATCCGTTGGTTTTCTTGGCCAACATCGCAGCCACATACGCGCGCTGCTCGAGCTCATCGCTCGCCGGTGATTCGAGCGAGGACCGTGCTCTCGTGAGCACACCATAGGCGATCGTCTCCATCGTAGGTAATTTTTCTTCTCATTTTATTATCTTGTCATTTTTGCACATTTTTAGCACATCATTTCACTACCCAAAAATCCTTCATTTGTTTATATCTTTATCACATCACCACCATCATCACATCCCCTTTCGTTTCCTATTTTAAGAAAATTAAAAAAAGTAAAAAAAAATAAAAAAACCTTTATTACAACAGTAGAAAAAATTAAAAAAATAAAAAATAGCAGCAGGTTACCGCCGCCCCCTCCATCCACGGGCAGCAGTGCCGCTCGCCGCCCCCCCCCCCATCCTCAGCCGCTCGCAGCTCCGCCGTGCTGCAGCGGCGTCGCCGCCCCACGCGCGCGGGCCCCCGCCTCCCCTCCACAGCATAGAGGAGCCGCGTGGCCGAGCCGACGAGCCGCCGTTGCTCCTCTCCTCCGCAGCACAGAGCGCCGCCCCGTTCCCCGTCCACCGCCGACCACCGCGGTCGCGCCCCTGCGCCTTGCCGCCGCCCTCCTCATGACCGCGCACGGCCGCCCTGCCAACACCGCCGCCTTCCCACGTTGGGTTCCCTTTGTGAAGAACCAAGGAAGAAAAATGGTCCATTTTTTTATTTTTTATGTAAAAATTGCATTGTTTTATTTCTATGTTTATGTAATTGCAAAATAGTCCTTGTATATACTTGTGTTGTGTGTTTTTAATTTTCATTTTACACAGATAACCCTGTATTTGCAAATCAATTTGGACCTATTTTTTGCATCTTTTTATACAATGAAAAATGTCTTCATGTTGAACAACTTATTCTCTATCATCTGAATATTTATTTATATTTTTGTGAGATATTATGAATTAATTAAAAACATTCAACTGAAATATTACATATTTTACCCGAATTGAGCTCTTAAATTTATATCTCACAAACAATTGCTCTAAAAATTTCACAAAAATTAGGAATGATGCCTTGATATTTGATTGAAATACTTTCTAAATTTCATCCAAAGTGGAATTGTCTTGTGCATGAAATAAATCATAGAGTGAAATTCATATTTGATTTTTAATTAAATCCGCATACATCTTTTTTGCGAATTTTCAACTCTTCTGGATTGTTTGTATAAATATCTATTTGGGATAATTCGCTCTCTGGCTAATTTGATATTGTGGATTTATTAGGAATTAATTAATCACTGTCATTCCGATTTCACTAAAAATCCATAAAAAAAATTTTCGGTCAAAAAATTTCAAAAAATTACTGTAGTCTCATTTCATCATTTTATTCCAGTAACTTTTACTTACTGTTTGTGTGAAAATTTGTGAAAATACCCATAAAAAGTGTGCATTTTTATTTGTTGCATTTTAATTCCTAAAAATACAAAAAAATATGTCTTGCATTCATCATTGGATTATGATTCTAGGAAAAATATTACTTGGCTAAATTGAACTTATTTTCTATTCAAATTAATTTAGATAAGTTGTGTGATTTCTTAGTAACTTAATTCAGCCGCATCTTATTTTTTTTGCATCCTTTTTGCACTGAAAAAAATTTAGAAATCCACTCTGAAAACTTAGATCTTAATTTTCGAATTAAACCCAAAGTTGTTCCTTTGCCTCCCTGTGTTGGCCCCCGGACTTGCCCGGGATATAAATTAAAGCCGAGACCTCTTCACAGAGATCTTCTCTCAGTTCTGACTAACTCGCTAAGTACGCGTGCTACAACGTGCCCGAATTAAACATCGTATTCAGTGACTCGATCAGATGACGTCGTTGTCGGGGAGGCAAACGTCTTAGGGATTAATTTAAAAATTTGGATTTAGATTTTCTCTACTCGGGTAGTCTGACCCCCGAGCCACTTGTATTTATTCCATTTTTTGCAATTATTTTTCTTCTCATTTTTGTATATATTTTATTTTTGAACTCTCTAATATAAATTTTATTTTCCTTGAGAGGGCCCGTTGGACTTGGAGTACATCGGAGGTCGACGGACGTGACGCACGCCGACTGCTGAAGAGCGAGGAAAAGCAATTTATTTTTTAGAGAAATTTTGTAATTTTTTTGTAATTATTGTTGTAATAATTTAGGTAACTTGCTTCTTTATAGCGACTCTTGTTTGAGTGCTCGCGTGTATAAAAAAAGACTTGGACATTATTTGTGGTGTGTCGAGACATGTTTCACTCTCCGGTGAGGGTGGGGCTCGACTTGAGTGGCGAATTTAAGGATTAGGCACACGGTGTTTGGAATCAAATTTGTTTGTGCCCATCGTAAATTAGGCCACACATATCTTATAAGATTCACATATCATATAAGATTCATAATGAGACGCACATAGACACGTACTACTTAGCTCAAATTGGGAACTGAACTTAGATAGGTGAAAATCCTTTCAAAATGAACTACGCACGTCGTTAATGACGGAAGGCTCCAGCCTCTGCTGTAAGACCGCCATTTTGTACTTCCCCGTCTTCTTCTTCACTGAAGGAAGAACCTGCCTTCTCAACTGTCCAATCCAAGGCTCTAGTCCTCCTATCTGTAAGGATCGTCTTCCTTTTTCGGCTAAGCAATCACTCTCACAACACAAAAAGAAGATGTAGCTAGTACGACTAAGATCTACAGGAAGAAGTACTATGTCAACAATTCCCTCAGTCTATCCCACCAAAGATGAAGTCCTGACTGTCCCCTAGGTTAACCTATCATTCCTTATACAGTAAGCACGAAGTCCATTTACAAATTCAATTTTGCATAATGCATGGAGAGTGCTGGGATTCACTGTAAGTATACCTTCTTCTGAGAATGCATCATAGTTTCTTGTTTGCATTCTGATTTCCGACTCCCTTCTTGTTTTACAACTTAAGGTCAAAAAGGAAATTGGGACTGAATGGTAGACGTGCTTTTGTGTTCAGATTAATTTCAAGTGATAACCTAACTCTAAAATTGGGACTGAATTGAGCAGGTCGATTTAATAAATTGGAATAAAAAACCCTTGTTCTCGGGTGCATAAAGCCCTCATTGTTTGATTTACTTACAAGTGAGAGAGAGAGACGACCCTAGGATAGAGCCAAGCCAGGATTTCTTACTTACTACCGGTTCTTTATTTTTAGGCGATTAGCTACTTTTCAGTGAGGAATACGGGTAGCCGGTAAACGGTCCGAACTTCCTTAGCAGAGTGGAAGGTTTAGAGGACATCTTAGTCCTTAAGGAACGGGTAGCCGTATTTATACGATCCGTACTTACTCCTATACTGGCTGAAAGTAGGTCCAACTAGTTGTAAGAACCGGGCCAGCCTGTAGGAAAATACGGGCACCTAACAACTCGTTATTCTTTCCAAAATTTTATTCTCACCAACTAAAATTGACCAGATAATTCGACCGAACTCTTAAGGCCATCACGTGTTGAGTTGGTGAAATTGAGGGTTTGAATTGCGTTGTATTGTGTGAGTTTACTCCGTACATTTATGTGCACCGTAGACCTAGCGCCTTATTGATTATTGTGTTCGAATCGGTTCTTTTGACATCGAATATGACCGATTAGGGGGTATTTATTCGGACTTTGCGAATCTCTTGTTGAACCCTCCAAAAAGTACATCTTCAAAGGTCCAAGCACAACTTGGATCAACCTGGACTCATGACCCTCTTGAGCCCAGGATCACCCACTCCCGGGATGGTTATTCTCAAACCATTCCCTTTCTCTCTTCCCACCTCACCGAGGAAGACCTTTGCCTCGGTAAGAATAGCTTGATTCATAAATCCTCTTCTAGTCAAGAATACCTTACTGATTCAGGACCTAAAGAAGATACAAAAAAAATTCCTCCAAAGAAGAAAGAAGAGGAAGAAGAGAACCATGAAGACCCGTTGAGAATGGTACTTGCCAGATTAGCTGCATCTGAGCAGCAACACGCACTACTCTGAGCTCAGCTAGGACAACTAAATGTTGGGGTCGAACCACCAATGGATGCGGCGTACAACCTCTAACAATATCAAATTCATAACTACTTGAGTCCGGTCAAACCCAATTTGATTTTGAGTTGAAGCCGCACTTTCTGAACCTGCTGCCGCATTTTGATGGGAATGCATCTGAGGAGCCATATGCATTCCTAAGGGACTTTGAGCTCATCTGCGCTAACCTCAAACATCATAATGTTAGCCAGGATTATATTAGGCTCAAAGTCCTTCCATTTACCTTGGGTGGCAAAGCTGACTACTGGGTGAAGAATCTTGGAATTACAGTCACCACTTATGCCCAGTTCAAGGACCTATTCCTGAAGAAGTACTACCCGCTGAGTAGAACTAACATGATAAGGACACGAATTACAAGTTTTTCCCAGTTACCCAATGAAGCCTTTTGTGATTCTTGGGAAAGATTCAAGGATATCCTACAGAAGTGTCCCTGTCATGGACTAGATGACAATATCTTGGTCCAGTCGTTCTTTACTGGTCTCAACCCTGAGATGCAGGGTTTAGTGAGTGCTGCCTGTGGAGGCAACTATACATCACGAGGAGCGGATACCGTCTGGAAGGTATTAGAGCAGATGGCTGAAACTAGCCGCTCATAGTTGGCCAGCAGGGCCTATACACCGTCCCCTAATTCACTCTCATTTGGAGGGGGAAAATCAGCTGTAGTCGATCTCTCTCAGGACGTGATCCCTAGCATGAGACTCCTTATTGACAAGCCTACTGTAGTCGAGAGGATTGACATGAGAATTGATGAATTGGACCGGAGCATCTCCAAGATTCCAAAACAAATGGAGGAGTTGACCGATAGGGTATCTAAGATAAAGATACCTGCCATGACTGCACCCTCTGCTCCCGTATACCGAGTTCACCACATTCAGGAGCAGTTAGTGTTAGGGACCAAACCAACTTATTAGTGTCAGGGCAACCCTAGCCGTAGTATCAAGACCAATCCTACGCCCACTCCTTCCAGCAACCACCTCCATTAGTAGAGACAGTCCAAGAGGAGGCTCCACTGGTTTGGGAGGTGAATGGAGTATGGTATACTCAAGACCCTGCCAGGCAGGGAAGTACGGGAGACCGACATACCTTCCAGCGTCCCCGACCTTTTATAACACCGCATTCACCTCCGCACCACCTCCTTTACAACAGAGCCCTGGAGTCCAGCCACCCCAGCAACAGAGGCAACAATACCAGCAGTATGGTCGACAAGGCCATTACCAGGCGGGCCAGCAGGGCCCGCAATCTCAGCAGATACCCCAGCAGCAACAGAGGCAGTACCCTGGCCAGCAGGGCCAGTATTCTCGTTCTTTTTCCCAAATTTATCCACTTCCTTCTTTGTCTAGTCCCGTGGACATACAACAGCAGATACTCGACGAGCTCCATTCCTACAGGAATGAAATTCATGACTTACAGGTGGATGTCAACCGCCTATCCAGATGGCGAGACGAGCAGACTGCACCTTCTACCTCGATTCCAGCCCAAGTTCAGGCTAACTCCAATATCCTGAACCGATCTAGTTCTCAATAGCACTTTGGTCAGGTATACTATTCAACATATCCTAGATCTGAACATGAAATTCTTTCGTGTGACGAGGCTAACCACATGTCACTCAGGAGCGGAAGGACCGTGACCGTACCTGATCGGGCGAGGGACACGAGGAGGGGCATCTCTGGAGCTCTACCTGAGGAGTCTTCAGAGGACGAGGAGGAGAGGCATCATATTTCGGAGCCCTGTCAGCACAATTCGAGGATTTCTATTCAGGGAGCTGAGAGGAGGAGGAGAGCACGTATGCAACATCAGCAGCATGGATATACATCTGATTCTACGGAGGACCATGCATCTCTGGTTGTGGTGGATACCACTCCAGCTTCTATTCCACAACCTTTAGTAAATAGTTTTGATTTCGATTCCATGTTGCATCGGAAAGATTCATGTATGAAGAACTCTATTTCCGTTAATGCAAAGAATGATCTTTCAGTTCATGATTCAGACTCTTCATCTTCTGTTTCTCTAGCTTCAATCCCTTTCCCCTGTGCTCTTACGACATGAAAGCACATCAAAAAGATTCAGAAAGATGACCCTAATATGGCTTGATTTTCTTAAAGAGAATATCACTGTAAAGGTGCCATTTGATGAATATGTGGCTAACCATCTTGCATTCCAAAAATACCTTAAGGTGAGATGCACACCTACAAGGGTTAGTAGGAAGAAAGATAATCGAAATATAAAGACACATGTCTTATCAGTAGCCACAACCTATTGTCTCAAGAATCAGACTTTGCCAAGGAAAAAGAGAGACATGAGTGCTCACTATGTGGAGAGTCATATTGATGACATTGCGTTTGCACGTACACTCTTAGATAACGATTCTTCGATCAACTTATTTCCCTTAGCATTAAGAAATTGGAGTTGGGACCACTTCGCAAATCTAGAGCTTTACTCCAATTCGCAGATCGTTCAGTGAAGAGACCTAAGGGAGAAGTGAAGAACGTAGTTATCTCGATTGAGGGGCAGAACTATTAGGTTGATTTCACAGTCTTGGGCATGGAGACCCCCAATCATTGGAGAGAATCTCAGATCATTCTCGGACAACCCTTCCTTAGGACCGCAGGCGCAACTTTCGATTATGGTACGGGAATGATGAAGTTCCGTTCTCCATGCGGAGAAGCGAACCTTGAGATGAAGCAAACCAAGTGTCAGCGACCCGATTCAAAGAAAAGCACAGAGTACTCATCTTCAGAGGCAGATTGCAGTATGATTAGCACAGTTGGGATTTGGGGATAGATTCCTTTAGGACAAAGCGAGTCCCTTTCATATGGAAAGGGCGTAGTGGATGATGCAGTTTGCCAGGAGTTGTCTGATCTTGTGAGAGATGCATCGACCTATTCTCATGATTTGACATAGAGATCCAGCCGGATCTGTCAGTTCCATCCCCTTCGGAACGATCATGGGACATGGATGATGAGTCGGACGCGGCTTTGGCCAAACTACCGCGTTTCTTTGGCGTTCTGACTCCCCTTACTCCTGAGTTGGTGGCGAGTACTACTTATCTTAGCCCACCTTCATGCAGCGGAACCAGATTCAGATTCAGTCCAGCTAGATTTGATTGATGATACCATATTGTCAGAACTGAAATCACTACCTCCTACACTCAAGTACGCCTTTCTTGCGGGACCAAAAGAGAGATATCCTATCATCATTAGCCTAGACTTGACTTTAGAACAAGAGTCTAGGTTGTTAGAAGTCTTAGAGAGGAACCGCAAAGCAATAGGTTGGACAGTGTCGGATCTCGTGGGCATCAACCCCGCTCTCTGCTCGCACCACAGTTTTACTGAGGATAATGTGAGACCTTCCCGTAAGTTCCAAAGGAGACTTAACCCCAATCTACGGGAAGTAGTGAAGAAAGAAATTGAGAAATGTTGCAAGGCAGGGTTCATATACTCTATTTCTGACTCCAAGTGGGTGGCCCCACTTCATGTTGTCCCGAAGAAGTCGGGAATTCAGATTGTCACTAACGAGGAGGGGGTAGAGATCGCGACATGAGTACCCACGTCGTGGCGTGTCTGTGTCGATTACAGGCGCCTGAATGCTGCGACCAAGAAAGATCACTTTCCCTTGCCTTTTATTGATCATATCTTGGAGAGACTTGCAGGGAAAGAGTTCTTCTGTTTTCTTGACGGGTACTCAGGCTACAACCAGGTGGCCATAGCCCCCGAGGACCAGAAAAAGACCACATTCACATGTCCATTCGATACTTATGCTTTCAGGCGCATGCCATTCGGGCTCTGCAATGCCCCGAGCACATTTCAGCGGTGCATGATAGCCATATTTGCCGAGATGGTGGGAGATTTCCTGGAAGTATTCATGGATGACTTCTCAGTCCATGGTGATTCTTTTGATACATGTTTAGCGCACTTGGACCGAGTCCTCACGAGATGTAGAGAGGTGAATCTGGTACTCTCCTGGGAGAAGAGTCACTTTATGGTGACGGGGGGTATCGTGTTGGGGCATGTCATCTCCAAAAGGGGAGTGGAGGTTGTCCCTGCCAAGGTGGAGGTGATCAAGAAACTCGATCCACCTACCAACATGAAGTCAGTGAGGTCTTTTCTAGGGCATGTTAGATTCTATAGAAGATTTATTCAGGACTTTTAAAAGATCGCCCGCCCACTGATTGAGCTCTTAGGGAAAGACACAGAGTTCGTTGTAGATCACATGTGTCTAGAGGCCTTTGAGCTCTTGAAGAGGAAGATTTGTGCCTCGCCTATCCTACAAGCTCCTGACTGGTCTCTCCCCTTTGAGATCATGACTGACGCTTCAGATTTCGCTATAGGAGCTGTGTTAGGACAACGGCGAGAGGGGATCCCGTTTGCGATCCACTACGCGAGCAAAGTATTAGATCCTACACAAAAGAATTGTATAGTGACTGAAAAGGAAATGCTTTCTGTAGTATGTGCCCTTGAGAAGTTCAGATCATATATTTTGGGCTCTAAGGTGGCAATCTACACTGATCATACATCCATTTGATACTTAATGGAAAAGAAGGATGCGAAGGCACGTCTTCTTAGGTGGATTTTACTCCTCCAGGAATTTGATTTGGAGATAAAAGATAAATGATGAATACCCATTCATCACTCTTTATTCTTATATTTTAGCTACAAAAACCTTATGCAAATGCATGTAGATATGTGTAAATAGGAATAATTAGCAAAAGCATGCATTTTGTAAAAACCTATAATTAGCATGTTTTTGTGCAAAAATAAAAGAATAAAGATTAAAAAGAAAAAGAGGGAAATATTTAGAATAAATATTGAGCAACCTAACCCAAGGGAGGGCTCAGCACGGGCCTGACCGCATAAAAGCCAAAGTAGAGGGAGATAGGGGTTCATGTGTAAATATTGATGTAAATAAATAAGATTATATTTTCCTCACCCAAAAATATGCTTGTACATATTTGTATATATTTAGAAAATATTAAAAACAAAATAAAAATTTGAAAATCAAAAAGTTCAAAAATGCCCTTTCACCATGTACATAGACCATACTCCTATATTTATTCAACCTTGTAAATGAATAAAATCATTTTCTAAACTTTTTGTAAATATTCTAGGTTATATATTGTAAATAAATAAAATAAAAATAATCAAAACAAAAATCAAAGAAAAATTATAAAATTTAAAATATAAAAATACATTGTATATATACCATGTATATAAATGTATATATCTATTTATTTCACCTATGTATATAAATAATAAAAACCAAATAAAAATACCCTTTTATTCCTCATTTTATTCAATAAATAAATAAAATATAAAATAGGAATAAAATTGTACAAAAATAATAATTAAAAATCAAAAATCAAAAACCTACATATTGTATATATACCTATATATAGCTATATATTGTAAATACCTTATTTTTATTTCCAAAAATTAATTAAAAATCACCAAAAAATAGAAAAAAATAAAATAAAAATATTTCATGTTTTGGGTTTTTGCTGATTCGACCCCTAGCTATGTGTATTTGGCACTTCTTGATTCAGCCACGTGGCCTTCAGCCATTGGCCCTGGGGGATGTTGACCGCCCGGTCAACTGACCCCCCCAGGACCACTCTTCACGGGTTTGAGCGGCCAACCCGACTTCTCCCTTTAATACCCGCTCAACCCGATCACTAATCCGCCAACCCCCGGGTCCGAATCTTCCCCCTTGCATCCGGCATCCTCGCCGGAGCCGCTCCCTTGGGATCCGCGCGCTCCTGAGCTTGCCCGGACCCCCTCTTTTCGGACCCCTAGCCACTTAAATACCGAGCTCAGCCGCCTTCCCGCGATATCTTTGGCTCTCCATTCTTCGTCCCGTGACCTCCACAGCTACCCCCGAGGTGACAGCTCCAGGTTGGCCGTGTCGCAACGAGGAGAGAGTGGCCGGACCACTGATCCGGAGAGTAGCTCCGCCGTAGCTCCGCCATTGGTGCGAGCTCTGAGCCTCGGGCCCAGACGACCCTCGAGGCTACGACCGGGAGCTTCCCAAGCTCCAGCCCAGTCTACTTCACCACCCAGGTAATCCCTTAGATTCGCCCTTTCCTTCAATTTCCATTTTGCCCCAATTCGTGCCGCCGCCGTTTTTCGTCGATTCCGACCATCTCGCGCACCCATTCGATCATCGGAATCCATATTCATCTCCGCCTTCCCTCCGCGCACCTTCTCCATACCCCCATCCAACCCAGCTCGCACAGGAGCTGGGGTTCGAGCTCTTCCGTCCATCGCTTCGCCGGAGCTCGCCCATCCGCCCCACCGGTCACCTCCACGACGCCTAACGGGGTCGAGGCACTTTGCCCTCGACCCGCGAGTTTCCTGATTCCCTTTGCAGGTCAATGCGAGCCCATCTGAGGGCTTGAGTCATCCGGGCCAGGAGCTTCAGCTCCGCCGACCTCGCCGGAGCCTTCTAGGGCTCGGCTGGGTCATCGGAGCATACCATCAGTTGCGGAGCATCATCGCGGACCTTCTCCGATATCCAGAGGCAGCAGGGGAGGAGACCAGCTCTCGCACGAGGCCGGCGAAACTCGCCGGCCATCTGTTCTTCCAGCATCTTCCCCGACCGTTCGATCGTCCTCGACCTCCAGTTCTCATCCTGACCGCTCATTTGAGGAGATCCAGCCACCGTCAGATCTTGGAGAGGCGATCTGGACCGTCCGTGCGCGAGGTTTAGCCACCGAGCACCGCACCCGTTCGATCCTCCACGTGGCGTACCCTCGACCGTCCGATCGCTGCGAGGACCTCAGCGTTGGAGCGCCACCCATTTCCAGCCGTCCATCTTCCCACGTGGCGCGCATCCATCGGGCGACTTAATAAAGGGTAATTTACCCTTAGGCCCTTCTTTATCTTTTATTTCGTTTTAGTCCTGTAATTATTTTAGCTAGTTGTTTAGTTTTAGGGTATTTTGCATACTGGACCTCGTACTTTAGATATTTGCATTTATGCCCCTGTCTGTGTGAGCCACGTGCTTCGTCACGTGTTTTGTTGGCGTATTTGCATTGTTGCCCCTGTAGTTCTGGATGGTTATGAATGAATGAAATCTTTTTAGTATTTGCATCTATGCCCCTGTGAATGGTTTAATTACGCATGTGCGTTTATTCGTGGGTAATTTGCAACATAGCCCCCTGGACTTTTGGTACGAGTTACCAATAGGTCCTCGGGACTTTTTTTTACAAATAGGTCCCTGAGTGCCCCAGGCACGCGCCGCGCGTGTGATTTGCTGGGTTAATTGCACCTGGACCCCCAGAACTTAGGGTATTTGCACTTCAGTCCCTGTGCACAGTGCCCTCTTGTGATTTTTGAATAAAATATCAAATCACCTCCAAATTCGACGAAAATTTGACACATGGCTCCTGCCATGGTGTAGGATTTTTGAGAGTTTTTGAGGACATTTTTGAGTTTATTTGCTATTTTTAAAAATTCAAAAACCTACATTTCAGCTACTGTCTAGAGTTAAAAACCCCAAAAAAATATAAAAAACCCCTTAAAAATTCTATAAAAATTAGGTACTGTTTATTTTGTGTTTCTTGAATTTCTAGCCAATTTTGGCTATTTTTCACTGCTTAAAAACCAAAAAAAACTTAAAAACACCTAAAAACCCATAAAAATTCTATTAAATAATCTAAAAACCCAAAAACAATAATTTTGGCACTCAAATTTTCCTTGTTTGACCTAGTTTACAGGAAAAATACCTCTAGGCCCTTTTGAGGTTCTTAGATATTTTATCTAGGGACTTTAGGCTTGGCTGGACAGTACCTTGCATTTTTGTCACTGTTTGATTTTTTAGAAAATAAAATACACATCAGAAAAATTCCAAAAATTCACCAAAAACACTAAAAAACCTAAAAAACATAAAAACATTTTTGTTTGAATTTTTGCTTGGTTTTTGATGCATTAAATAAATTGCTAAAGTGTGTTTGTCTTTGTTTTCTTTTATTTTCTCCACATATTAAAAACTCATAAAAATATAAAAATCATTAAAAACCACTAAAAACATTTTGTCTTTATTTTATTTCATTTTTACTACTTCGTAGGCCTTTGGCCAACCCGTGCTCCTCGAGTTCGACCCTGGGAGCTATACCAGGTTAAACTCATAGCTGGACCGCTATCTTTTGTTGTGATCGATTTTATTTCTATTAGTGGTTCGATTTTCTTGATTAAGTGAATCTGAGTGATTGAGGTCGCAACGACCTATTTAGTACCTTTACCTTGGTCGCTCGGGTCGCTTATCAATAAACCTGGAGTGAAGAATGTTGTGGCTGATCATCTTTCTCGGATTGAACTTAAGGATTCTCCTGATCATGAGCGGATTAGAGAGACCTTCCCAGACGAGTCAATTTGTGTTATTGACTCACTCCTGTGGTATGCCAACATGGTGAACTATCTTGTCTCCAAGTAGGTTCCCCATGGTTGGACTAGGAGCAGCATTGATCGACGGAAGTCTGATTCGAGGAGATACCACTGGGACGATCCTTTCCTTTTCTTCGAAGGACCGGATTGTGTTTAGAGAAGGTGTATTCCTCAGGAGGAGTACCAGAGTGTCCTCACATATTGTCATTCATTCGAGGATGGAGGACACCATTCGGGAAAGAAAACCGCTCACGAAGTTCTTCAATTTGGATTGTATTGGCCGACCTTGTTTAGAGATGATATTGATTTTGTACGGTCGTGCCCGATCTGTCAAAGGATGGGAGGGACAGTTGGACAGAGAGATGAGATGCCCATGCAACTGATTAATATTTGTGATGTTTTTGATACTTGGGGCATAGATTTTATGGGTCCCTTTCCCAACAGCCAAGGACGTGAGTACATATTGTTGGAGGTTAATTATTTATCTAGGTGGGTGGAGGCTATCCCAACCCTATCGCAGACAGCAAGATTGTCTGCAAATTTGTGAGAGACCATATTACTGCTAGGTTCGGGGTACCAAAAGTTTTGATATCTGATGGGGGTAGCCACTTTGTGAACCGAGATGTGAGATCTTTAGCTAAGGACTATGGATTTGAGCATAGAGTTTCTAGTCCTTACCACCCACAATCCAACGGCATGGCAGAGGTTTCGAATAGAGAGGTGAAGAGTATTTTGCATAAATTGGTTCGTCCCGATAGGAAGAACTGGTCCCAGCTCTTGGACCAAGTTCTATGGGCCTATAGGACAACCTACAGGACACCATTGGGTACTTCACCATTTAGAATGATCTATGGCAAGCCATGCCATTTGCCCGCAGAGCTAATTCATAAATCCAAATGGGTAATTAAGCAGATTAATTGGAGTTGTCACCTAGGGAAACTTTGTCGAGACTTGAACTTGAACGAGCTCGTGGAAATCCGAAATAGGGCATGTGACAACAGTTTGATTTATAAAGACAAAGTGAAGAGATGGCATGATCAGCACATTAGGTGCAAAGACTTTGTCCCTGGGCAAAAGGTATGGTTGTTCAATGCCAGGTTGAAGATGTTCTGTGGGAAGCTCAAATCTAAATAGACAGGTCCCTTTGTTGTTAAGAGAGTGCACGAGAATGAAAGTGTAGAGATAGTTGATCTCACAAATGGTGCACAATCTCATGTGGTGAATGGACAACCGTTGAAGATTTTGTTGATTCGAAAGAGCAGTTAGTCCAAGTCGAGGTCATCAACTTCATGCAAAGTGAACACAAAGCAGATACAACAGATAACTCTTCATGAAGATGCAGCATCAAGATTCAGCAGCTTTGAAGATTCAATCACTCTTGTACATATTCTTCCTTCTTTGTATATTCTCCATATCACATCCATTCTCACACTTACTCTTGTCCTATACTTAGGCTGACCAAAGCCTAAGTATAGGGGGACTGATGGCCGCCATGTGTATATACTCATCCATTTCACCTCTTGATCTTGTCCGCTCCATTTCTGCTCTTCTTCTACACGTTGGCCCACCAGAGCCTAAGTATAGGGGGCGGATCGACTTCTATACTTTTTATTTTAGTCATCCTACGCTCAGCACGAGCTATGTCTTTTTCTCGCTTCTTGTGCTCTGAGGACATAGCACATGCTAAGTATAGGGGGGCATGTATATATTACATATATACTTTACCCATAGCTCGTACTTTCACGTATTTATGTACATATATATATTATACAATAATTACGGAGTGGGTAAAATTGGAAAAAAAATTCAAAAAAACTCTTATTTGCTTAAAAACTTTTTCAAGGAAAACAAAATAAAATCTCTTTTCTTTCTTTGTTATTAAAAATGTGTGTTTTTTAAAAAAAAACATCTTTCTTTCTTTCTTCACTTTTCAGAAAAAACACAACAACAAAAACATAAAAAATACAAATAAAAATCACAAAAAAACTAACTTATTAGTTGGTTTGGTCCCTGACACTTATACTTTCACACAAGACTAGTGATGTTCAAGAACACTTGATTTCTGAGGTCTTGAGATTTTGAGTTAACCAACCTTAGTCATTAGGGTCTTGGGCTTAATTATTCACATCTCCCTAGTTTGAAAGATTTGTGTGCTATATTGCATACTTAGTCTCTACCTTAAGAATATGATCAACGCCTCACATACACGACTGCGGTTATGATGAGATGAGTTGAAATTTCACTCGAGGAACTGGGATGAGAGATTTGAGTTTGGACCTGATTTGATGATACTCGAGGATGAGATAAAATCAATGAAGGCTTCATGAAACCTGAGTGTCAGCACATTTAGCCAATATGAGAACATGGTTCTTGTACTATCTCTTGATATTTACCTATGTGCCAGGGTGTGATAAAATAAAAAATGTTGATCAGTGTGCACCAAATCTTAGTAAAAGCAGTGGAGCTAGCCAAAAATACTACAAAGCAATGAAATGTAAAAGAAAAGCTCTCATTCCACAAAGTCAAAAATCAAAGAGCTTCCACCGAAGCGAGTGCAGCCAACCATTTCAAAGTGTCCACTTGGACCACCGCTATTAGGACCAGGAGTCGGGCTCGCACCAAAAAAGAAATCTGCATCGTAAATGTTACAAGTTTGGGTGTAGAAGGTACGATAGGTACTCAAAAAAGGCACACCCCGGTGTACTCCCAGGAAAACAAGTACAGACGACTCCAACTTCTCTTGACCGACGCACTGATCAACACCAAAAAAATGCGTTGAGTAATAAGGCACTTGAGAGGATCCTTGTTCTAATGATAGGGAGAGAAGAAATGACACAATCATATGCCCTCCATCAACTGGCCTTCCATCTACACTTTTAAGTCTGACAACTAAAGAGATGGTGGATCGGATGCAAGAAATGGTTTATTCCCTAGTGTTGAGGATTGGGTTATTAGGAGAGTCTCTTGGACTGGAACCTTGGGTGACGTTGTGACTCTACTCTTGTAACTGCAGTCCACACTTAAGTCATATCCCTACTATATATGTATACAAAGAGAGTCTGATGATTAGGGAAATTGGATACCTTTTGACTAGATCTTGGTTCAGCTTAGAATTTTAGGATCTCTAAAACCGAGAGTTTCTGAACGGATCAAGTCTTGTATTTACATGCACAGTCAGGGGTTATTCTAACTTATTCATTCTTTATTTACTCGAGGACTAGCAAAGTTTAAGTATGGGGGGTGATGAATCCGCGATTCATTATCTCAATATCTTGATCTTAGCAAAATCCCTGAGAAAAATCCCAAATAAATGTATATAAAATCCATAAACTAACAAAATGACTCTTGTAAATAAAATACATTAATTATTGTATATTAGATTGTACAAAATAAATTAACATTAAAAAGCCACAAATTAAAGGAGTTTTTCACCTGTAAATAACCCAAAACTTCATAGATTTTTAATAATTTTATTTCAACTCCTTTTTGGCTAATTCTTTCTCTAACTTGTTTATAAAAATGTATATAAAAATACAAAAATACAAAACAAATTTCACCTCTAATAAATGCTCCTATATCTCAAATAGAAAAAAAAGCCGTAAAGTCAAACTTCCAAGCCAAATTGCCACTCCGTATGAACTCAGAATTCACCAAACTCACTTTTAAATTCAAGTTAGAAAATAATCTATCCAACGAAAGTGGTTTCATTGAAATCAGAGCTCATTTGCAAAAGTTGAAGTTTGGGACCTAGATGTACATTGTATATTTTTTTTCTTTCTTTATTTTATTTGATCTTTCTTAATTTCTAAAAATATAAAAAAATCATGATTGTATTGTATTTTTATTATATTATTTTATAGTATTTTTCCGTTGTAAATATCTCTTATTAAAAAGACAAAAAATACAAATTAGAAAAGTAAACAAAAAATTGTACATGGTGTTTTGTCTTCTTTTGTAAATTCTCCACTATTTCTCTTCTCTTTTTATTTTATTGTATTCAAAGTAGCCTACTTTATTTATTTATTTATTTATTTATTTTCCATTCTCTACAATAACCACCAATTCAACTCCATTATTCCTTTATTTTTTCCAACTTCCCATTCAACTCCATTAATAATACAACCTCCCATTCAACTCCACCACCTTAATAACTTCTCATTCTTTACTCTTTATATGCATCTCATTCTCCTCATTTTTGCCTTTGATCCATTTTTATGTGAGGAGAGCCTAGTTCCCAGAGTTGAATCGGTGACATCGACGCAACCGCGGTCGAGCGACGACGACCCTCTCTCCTGTGAGATCTGTTGGTTTTCGTGGCCAACATCGCAGCCGCATACGCGCGCTGCTCGAGCTTATCGCTCGCCGGTGATTCGAGCGAGGACCGTGCTCTCGTGAGCGCGCCATAGGTGATCGTCTCCATCGTAGGTAATTTTTCTTCTCATTTTATTATCTTGTCATTTTTGCAAATATTTTAGCACATCATTTCACCACCCAAAAACCCTTCATTTGTTTATATCTTTATCACATCACCACCATCATCACATCCCCATTCGTTTCCTGTTTTAAGAAAATTAAAAAAATGAAAAAAAATTTTAAAAATCCTTTATTACAACAGTAGAAAAAAATAAAAAAAATCAAAAAATAAACCGGCAGCATGTTGCCGCTGCCCCCTCCATCCACGGGCAACGGTGCCGCCCGCTGCCCCCCCATCCTCAGCCGTCTGCAGCTCCGCCGCGCTGCAGCGGCGTCGTCGCCCTGCGTGTGCGGGCCCCCGCCTCCCCTCCGCAGCACAGAGGAGTCGTGCGACCGCGCCGACGAGCTGCCGCCGCTCCTCTCCTCCGCAGCACAGAGCGCCGCCCCACGCCTCGTCCACTGCCGACCACCGCTGTCGCGCCCCTGCACCTTGCTGTCACCCTCCTTGCGGCCCCGCGTGGCCGCTCCGCTGACGTCGCCGCCTTCCCACGTTGGGTTCCACCTGTGAAGAACCAAGGAAGAAGAAAGGTCCTTTTTTTATTTTTATGTAAATATTGCATTGTTTTTTTTCTATGTTTATGTAATTGCGAAATTGTCCTTGTATATACTTGTGTTGTGTGTTTTTATTTTTCATTTTGCACAGATAACCCTGTATTTGCAAATCAATTTGGACCTATATTTTGCATCTTTTTATCCAAATAAAAATGTCTTCATGTTGAGAAACTTATTCTCTGTCATCTGAATATTTATTTATATTTTTGTGAGATATTTTGAATTAATTAAAAATGTTCAACTGAAATATTACATATTTTACCCGAATTGAGCTCTTAAATTTATATCTCACACACAGTTGCTCTAAAAATTTCACAAAAATTAGGAATGATGCCTTGATATGTGATTGAAATAGTTTCCAAATTTCATCCAAAGTGGAGTTGTCTTGTGCCTGAAATAAATCATAGAGTGAAATTCATATTTGATTTTTATTCAGTCCACATACATCTTTTTTGCGAAATTTCAACTCTCCTGGATTGTTTGTATAAATATCTATTTGAATTAATTTGCTTTCTGGATAATTTGATATTGTGGATTTATCAGAAATTAATTAATCACTGTCACTTTGATTTCACTAAAAAATCCATAAAAAATTCTTTTTTTGTCAAAAAATTTCAAAAAAATTACTGTAGTCTCATTTCATCATGTTTGTATTCCCGTAAAATTTTCATATATTTTAATTATTGTTTGTGTGAAAAATTACGAAAATATCCATAAAAAGTGTGCATTTTTATTTATTGCATTTTAATTCCTAAAAATACAAAAAAATGTGTCTTGCATTCATCACTGGATTAGGATTCTAGGAAAAATATTACTTGACAAATTGAACTTATTTTCTATTCAAATTAATTTGGCTAAGTTGTGTGATTTCTTAGTAACTTAATTCAGCTGCATCTTGTTTTTTTTCGTTCTTTATGCATTGAAAAAAAATAAAAAAATCCACTCTGAAAACTTAGATCTTAATTTTCGAATTAAACCCAAAGGTATTCCTTTGCCTCCCTGTGTTCGACCCCGGACTTGCCCGGGTACTAAAGCCGAGACCTCTTCACGGAGATCTTCTCTCGGTTCTGACTGACTCGCTAAGTATGTGTGCTACAACGTGCCCGAATTAAACATTGTATTCATCGACTCGATCAGGTCCAAAGACAAAAATAATAATTTATGTATCTATAGAGTAGAGCGTACTTGGACTTAGTCTAATTAATTGGTTCTTGCCAGCTAATAGAAGTTATTGTTAGGATGGTTCACTTGCATCATTTAGGTTAGTTTTATTTTATGTGTTTAAATTCTACGCAAATCACCCTGCATGTACAGTGATGGTGATAAGGTATGTATCTCCCAACTCCTGCATGCGTCATTGTATATAATCGCGCATTGGCATTTCCGAATCCTTTCTTGCTTTCACTCGCTTAATTTAAAAGGAAATTGGACCATCATTAGGTGACTTATTGCAAAATATTCAAAAGAGTGATAATTTGATAAAATTGGGTATGCTAAAGAAAACTCGACCCTAAAATTAAATGTAAGGACAAAGTCAATTGTTTTAGGGAGAGTAACCCCCCTCACTATTTGAATTTACTTGCAAGAGAGAGAGGGATGGACACTAGGATAGAGCCAAGCTCGGATTTTCACATAGACTACTGGTTCTACAAAAACGATTAGCTTCTTCGCACTGAGGGAATGCGTGTAGCTTGGGATGAGCATTGGGCTGGGCCGGCCCAGCCCGGCCCAGCCCGAACCCGAATTATTTATGGGCTGGGCTTGGACCAAAGATTTAGACCCATTTAATGCTTGGGCTGGGCTCGGGCTTAGACCGGCCCAGCTCGTTAGGCCCGATAGCTCGACCCGCATAGAAGCCCAAAAGTAGGTCTGTTAGGCCCGATATCCTAGCCCGCATAGAATCTCATATAAAGGCCCGATTAACCCCCTGGGGGGCCTTATCCATGGGGATTTGGTTCTAGGACACCCTATACCACGCATTTGCTCCCAGTCCTAGAACGAAACCCTCATTCCCGCAAATCCTCCCTGTACACACGAATCCCTCTCTGCTCTTTGCCCTCTCACACACCGTCCGCTGCCTTGAGCCCCTCATAGCCTCACCCATGTCGCATGCCACCTCAAGATCCCCTCACAGCATCACCTGCGTCGCCTGCCTGCCACCTCGAGCCCCTCGCAGCCCCTCACCCACGTCGCCCACCACCTCATGACAGCTCGCCTCATTGCCCGGACACCTGCCCGCTCAGCCCTTACCTCCCGCCTCGAGAGCAGCTCCTCGCCTTCCGCACGTGCACCTCGGAGCCCAGCCCCTCACCGCCCAGCCCTTGTCACTCAACCCTCGTCGCCTCGCCCCACAGCCCTAGCCGCTGCAGCCCACCACCTCACTGCCCTGCCTCACCTCACGTGTCGCATCCCTCACCAGTCATCGTCGGTCCGTCACCGCACTATTTGCATTGTAAGGAAACTCTCAACTCAAGCTTTAAGTTAATGATATTATTTATTTTAATTAAGAAGTTTGTAGTCCCATTCTTCGATTTATGAAGATATTTAGCATTTGATGTAGTATAGAAATGATATAATTTGGGAGTTTTATTAATTTTTCGAATGACATTTTTGTTGTGTCACTTGTGTGATGTCACTAATGTGTTGCATAATGACATTGGTATTGATATCAAGTTGTTAGTCTGGATAGAAATTTTTTTAATGTGTTGTTTAGCATTTGATGTAACTTACATTGGATATTGACAATGATGTTAAGTTTCTAATATGTATGGCAATTGCAAAAAAATGTTCTTATAAATCAAGTTGAAGATTAGAATCTATGTCACATTAGTCTATCTCGATAATACACATATTGATTGGAGGATTCTTTCTTCATTACAGAAATTGGATTTGACATATGTGTCTAGACTTTGATCTCTCACTTTGATATATTCATCTGGATTTAATGAGGGAGTTGACAGCAAATTAATCCACTTGAGGTACAGTTTTCAATCTGTTTGTTTACTATTGTTGCATGCCTGCAACCTTGTTCACTGGTTCTTCTTTATTATTTGCGCATGTTTCTATAATATCTCTATGAAACTCTTTCCGTTATATATTGTAGAATCATAGATATGACCAAATCCGTGCAAAACACTAGGATAACTAAATAATAAAGACCTAAATAACTAATAAGTACTTCATAACGAAGATTACAATCAAAATAACCAAATGTGGGTGTATATGAGCCCGCCAAGTCCAGACTCATATGTTTCGGGTCGGTCCAAGCCCAATTGATTTTTGAGACATTGTGGGCCGGCCCGGCCTAGGCCTGTCCCATAGTAATTAGGCTGGGCTTGGGCCTTCAAAAAAAAATTTAGTGGGCCTAGGCCCAACCCAAAGCCCACAAATATAAATGGGCCTGGGCATGGGCTCTGTAGGGCTGACCCAGGCCCGACCCATGCTCATCCCGGTAAACAGTCTGTGTTTCCTTAGCAGAGTGGGTGGTTTACAAGACACTATGTAAGGCTCCGTTCTCAAGTAGCGGGTAGTCATTTTTGTGTGCGTAGTTATTCCCATACTAGTTGAAAGTAGGTGTAACTAGTCGTAAGAATCAGGCCAGTTTTTAGGGAATTACATGCACCAAACAACTCGTTAACTCTTTCAAAGTTTTATTTATCACTAACCAAAATGAAAAAGATAAAAGAATGAACTCTTACGGTCTCCACTTGTGTTGAGTTGGTGAAAATGGGGTTTGTTTTATGTTTGATTGCTAGTGCTAGAGATCCTTCAGCATCCTTCACCTTTCACTCATTCTTTTCTCGTCTGCTCTTCATGTTATCACATCTCGCCTCTTTATATCGACGATAACGGATGGGAGCATTTCTCATTCGAATTTACAGACTCATTTCACACTCCAAGCCAGTCTTATTCTACTCAGTAAGACTCACTGAGTACGCATCTTTCACCACTTCATACTTTACAACATCCATCAATCCACTGTTCTAGATTGACTCTAATCTTGAATTATCATTTGGGACTCCATCATTCCTAAAGACTAATCCAGTTTAGTTTAAAGTTGCTAAAATAGAAACAGTGCACTTGGTGCCACCTAAGGGAAAGGGTTCCATGACCGAACAGTCCGAGATCAGCACCACTATGTTAGCCTCTATCCACTCCATTCAACTCAGTTAACAAAATAGGCTAACTTTCAAAGTGAATTGAGGGATATGATTCTCGAACTGAGGAAAGATAGACAAGATAAGAGGGAGGAGAATAGAAACAATAGAGGAGGTGGGAATGGGGGAGATGATCCTGTAGAGCCAGTGGCTAAGATCTCATTAAGGGAATCCTATAATCCAGTGGCAGGATAGACAAATACGTGGATTCAAAATCCAGTGATTCATGGGTATTTCGAGCTCAAGCCAACTATCTTGCCATTGCTCCCCATATTCCATGGGCATATTATTGAAGAATCGTATGTACACCTCCAACAATTCGATCGCATATGTAGCAACATTCCATTACCCTAACTTCCCGTCAGAGGTAGTGAAGATGACAACTTTTCCATTCAGCATGACGGATAAGCCCTTTATTGGATAAATCATCTAGGAAAAGTTGTCACTCCATGGGAAGAGTTGAGGTCTGCCTTTCTAAGAAAATATTGCCCTCTTGGACTCCTCAACCAAAGCGATCATTGATAGAAAACTTCTCATAGATGCCCCATGAGCTTAGTCATGACGCGTGGGAAAGATTTAAAGATTTGATGGAGAAGTTCCCCCCATCTTGATATTCCGATGACAAGCTTAGTGCAAAATTTCTTTGAATGTTTAAGTCATGATAATCAGAAGCTGGTAGATGCTGCTTGTGGGGGTAATCACTTTAAAAAGGACGAGGATGCCATATATCAGATTTTCGAGGAGATGGCAGACAACTCCACAGCTCTTTCATCTTCGAGTGCATTCTAGAAACATCCCGTGCCTTCGACTATTACAACAACACCCCACAAGGTCGTCGATATGACGACAACACATGAAGTGGATATGGCAGATAGTTCTGATCTGACCATAATTTGAAATCACCTATCTAAAATCGATATAATTAAGAAACGATCAATGGAGTTTGAGAAGCTCTAAGTGATTGAACATAGGATGACGGACTGGGACAAACTGGATGAAAAAACGAAGCATCCGGAGCTTCTTGTAAGTATGATCAATGCATGTTAGAGTGCGAGTGCAACAACCGACACTTCTTCCCAAGAACAGGCTCCTTCCACCCATCAGAGTACTGGAGGACCATCCACATTTCAGCACATTTATTACGTGCAGACCCCTGATCAGGTCCTGCAACATTCACAACAGGTTGTCTCGTACCAGCAAGAAGGTCCATACATTCTTGAGAAGCAGGATCCACCTCCCCCTATCATTTAGGATGTGAACAGTATCTTGTTCGATAGAGAGAACAACTAGCCCTATTCATCCAAGCAAGGCCAATTGGGTTCCCAGTAGGGCCAGAGACCCACCCACCAGTTTCAGGGAGGCATACCGCAACAGTACCAACACCAACGGTTCCAACCTCAATATCAGTCTCCACATCATTTATAGAACTGTAGACATGGCCAGCAGCAGATGCAGTCTACATATTTTCCACAGCCTTGCCGCCATCAACAAAATGCATCATACAAATAATATCCACTTCCTCTTCCTCCTCATTATCAGTAGCAGTATGGATACCATCAGCCTCCACACTATCAGTCTCAGCGACAACCTGTCATTGAGCATCCATGGGCTCCTTCAATGAATCCAACACTTGATCAGTTCACATTGTTGATGAAGAACATGAACGATCTCTCTCAAAGGCTTGACGAGTTGACCACCACAAAGACACTGATCCCTGCATAGGTCGAGGCCAATCCCAATAATCTCAGACATAAGGAGCAGGTACCCCAAGATCCATCCACACTCGAGACAAGTATGGCCCTTGATTTTACGTGTTTAACTGACACCATTCATCTCAGGAGTGGTCAGAGATTACAATCGCCTCTACAATCCTTGGGATTGGGAGATCAAGCCAGTGAGAGAGCTTCCCTTCTACATCTTCTTCTTCACCAACATTGCCGAGAACAAGTGTAGCAGCACCCGAGCATGGAGTTTCACCATCTTCTTACTTATCATCATCATCTTCACCTTCTCCCAGTAGATGCATATCACCATCAGCAAGGGAGAACACCAATTGTGGATTCTTCCTCTTCACTGGCAACAACAAACCGTCCTGTCTTAGATTATATTTCTCCTTACCCTATTTTGGACAACATTGTACAGATTAATTTTGGTTGTCCTATTGTATAAGAGGATTCTACTTTGAATAATCAAAATGCATATTTGAATGTTTCTTCTGATTTTGTGCCATTTCCCTCTGTTTAAAATAAAACCAAGAAAACTTAGAAACTAAAAACAACCCTATATAATCATGGAGTGGTTGAGATCTTACAGAACATCTTTTTAGAGATGCCACTCCTTAAGGACATGGAGTACATGCCTGTAGTGAAAAGGGAATGACAGAAGCACGTACACAAAAGCGTCAAACAAAGCATAACAGACGAAAGAAGACCGAAAAGACATCTTGATCACAACCAATATTCATGGCATCAGTAATCTCCCACCCAAAAAGAATTAAAGGGAGCACCTCACATCCGTTGGCACATATTTGATCAAGAATTTGATCGCATTATTCTCAATAGTGGTTCCTCCGTTATTCTCATGCCATCCTCTCTACTCAAAGAGTTTGGGTTAGGACCTCTTAGATCGACCGGAATAATCCTTCGGTTGTTGATAGATAGATCAAGAGGCCAAGGGCATTTTAGAGGACATTATTATAAATCATGGATATAGACATACTTGTACCGTCACTCCACACCCCAATCATACTAGGTCGACCTTTCCTCTGAACGACCGAAGCGGTAGTTGATTACGGTACTGGAGAGATCATCTTTCACTCTAGTGGTGACAAGGTGAAAATTGAAACGTCCCCGATCCTAGACCATTACTGCCACCAGCAACAACAGATGAGAGATAAACAGTTACACAGAGATTCTAAGGACTGCAATTTTCTTGCATAATTTAGAGAGATAGATATTTTCATTGATTTCATAGATACACTGGAGTTCGTTTCTCAGAAGGACCTTCTGGAAGGCACAATCGACATGAGTTCCCTTGTTGATCCTATTGATGTGTTTGCTGAAGGGCAGTTTGAGATGATTTCTGTATATCAGTCTGAGTTTTTTTGAGGTACCTTCTGATATTCCTTTGACACTCTGTGATTACTGATGACATGCCTCATTCTAAGAGTTTTCTGAGGAACAAATATTTGAGTCACTTGTTGAGTTTCCTGAGATATGCACTGACGAGAGACACCTTTCAGAGATTATTGCTGAGATATTTGAACCCTTGGTTTATGATATTATTGAGAATTTTGAACATACTGATGAGACCCTTCTTTTTGAGCAGAGATCATTCATTGTAGATATACATGAGATTTTATTTGTCGAGCTGTTAGTAACCACGGTGGGAAGATCACATAGTACAGATCACATACCTTCTACCACTATAGTTACAGAAGTCGTCAAAGAGCCAATTCAGACCCCACCCGAGCTCAAGGTTTTACCGTCAATGTTGAAATATACCTTCCTTACAGCCCCCCTGATAACTAGGGCTTTTGCAAGTCACATATGTCTCATACAAGGCGGAGACAAAATCTTTATGGCGACCCACAAGAAACCTTAATCGATCAACAATTAACCCACGATATAATAATGATAATGAATAGAAAAAATGCGAGTTAAAATTTATTATAATCTATAAAACTAAGTGTACAGCAGGAAGCGTGCAGAGGTCGAACCGTAGAGAGCAAAATAGGTAGCCTATGATTATTGTTTATCAATGTATGATATGTACAAACATGTCTTTTATCCTTGTTTTTTGTGGATTTTCAATTATATATATATTATATATATTATTTTAATTTTCTAATTTTTTATTTTCTTTTTTATATATAATAGACTATATAAGGCTATATATACCATATAGAGTAATATAATCATAAATACTAAAATAAATAATTAAATAAACTACAGAAAATAAATTGTTTTTGGGTTTTATAAATTTCAATAATGTTTTTTTGTGATTTTATAGAATTTTTGCTAATTTGTAAGTATTTTTAAAGTAAAAATATCCCAAATCAGGGATTAAATAATAGACTAAAATTGAAATGAAGATTAAAAATAGCTAAATAAGTTCAGAAATCATCAAATCAATTTAATAGGCAGATAATAATATAAATAAAATTCAGAAATAGAAAAATATATTTTTGGGATTTTTGGTGATTGTTTACATATTTATAAAGGATGTTGGAGCTTTTTTATTTTTAGTATTTTTATTTTTCTATTTTAAGGATTTTTGGTCTGGAGTTAATAAATATAAAGTAGACAATGTATATTTTTGGAGGAATTTTTCAAAACATTTTCTATTTTTTGGTATTTTTAATTCAAATAAGGACATAAATGTGATCGTTTAATTTTAATAAATAGTTAAAATGCCAAAAGTGCTAGAATAAAAATAGGCGTGAAACTACATATTAACAGCTATCTACTTATATTTTTCATAATTTTTAGAGCACAGATGCTATTTTAATAAATAAAATACAAGAAAAAAAATACATGAACTAGGAAGGGATTTTTTTGTAAATAAAATAATCATAAGGGGCATACATACAATTTACCCATAAATATGATAAAAATTATTTTACTAATTACAAATACAAAAACTAGCCAGGGTACGTTTGCAATTTTGTCACCTCACGTGAGACAAGATGCGAGGTGACATGGACTGGACCCATTTGTAACATTCACTAAATACATGGCCTTTATGCAAAATTTCCATTTTATTTACACACCATATTTTATTTATAAGACTAATAAATAAATAAATAAATGCATGGCAAAGTATGCATGTACCCCATCCTTTCACGGAGAGGACGACTGGATGATGGTCACTTATACACGTGGCATCATCCGCGCAACTGATACTCCTTCGCATCTGAACGCCTGAGATTAGATCGCGGGTGGCAAACGAACGGTCATGGCTCAGGTCGATGCGACGTCTCCGGTGCCATATGGAGCGCGGGGCTTCATCGAACGGTTGTTGCTCTCTTCCAAGAAGAGGGAAGAACAACTCGCTTCCCTGCCTTCGATCGTTGATCTCTCCTCTACCCTACAATCTCCTTCGATGGTGTTTGGATCTACACCTCTAGGGAGGTCGTCCGCAGCTGATGATGCCCACGAATTAGCCCATGACCTCAAGAAGTGGTCTGGCGAGCTCAAGGTCAACTAGATGTTTTTTGAACCTATATGCGAGTCAATCCAGGCCTAGAAGGGCTCCTTTGCATTCGAGATCTGCATAGGGGAAACATATGTCTCGAAGCAACTTGATTCGACTAGAAATGAAGTTGGATTGGACGAAAATGGAGGTGGGCGGCAAAGTTCTGACGAACGATGGAGTGAAACCTTCAATTTGTGGATCGAGGCTCAATCCGGTTAGTTTGATGGTTGGTTCAAATGTAGAATGTGCAGGGGAAGATAATGGGTGTGATGTGGGGGTCGGAGACAGATGAGATCATGGTGAAAACGTACTGGAGCTCGAGAGCTCCGATGAGGGGTCCTAGCTAATCTACACTATAACATGAATTAAAACTAGAAAATAAAGATAGAAAATGAAATGAGGGAATTAAATCTACCTAAAATAAGAAGGAAAACAAATATTATACCTCAGAGGGTGGTCTAGGAGCAAAGCGGTCGGAGCTCGACATGGACCGCCTCCTCTCCTAGCTCCAACGTACTTCAAGCACAGGGAAGGTGCAATTGTTACTTGGTCTTCACAGATAGATGCCAGGACTTAATCAAGGACTCCTGGAGGGATCAAGAGAAGAAGGAGGACCGAGTGACTTATTTATAGACAAAGGTGTTCTGGAGGACTTAAACGTGGAGTATTGACACGCTCGAGGAAGATCACTATGATCTAATGATTTGGTGTGAGAGAAGATCGTGATGGGAAGGGAATCCATGAAGAGCTTGAGGTCGAAGGATCAATAGGGTGGCCTGGAAAAAATGAAGAAGATGAGGGACGCGAGGCTCTAACAGAAGTCACAACAGAAAGATGGGGAGTTGACCGAGGTCAACCCGCTGCAGGACAAAAGAGATCCATTTAATCAAAAATAATTAATTAAAAATAGTAAATGATTTTATTAACTTTTGATCATTAAATAAAAATGTTTATTATTTATATAGTATTCTAATGTGATTTTTATTTATTTTTTGTGTTATTTATTACAAGTAATTTTTTGTGGGTGTATTTATAGGTATATTCATCTATGTTTTGTACATTTTATTTTATTTTATATTTTTGTTTTTATTATTTTATTCTCTTATTTAATATATTTACAAATTATTTTTTGGTACATAACCATTTTTATTATATTTTTCTTATGTTATTTGTATACTTGAATAAATAGGGGTATATATCATATAGGTATAAGTACATGTATTTTATCTATGTATTTTTGTACATTATTTCATTTTTTATGCATTATTTATGGTATTATTATAGTTTTAATATGTACATATGCTAATATTTACAAAATTATAAAAAGTGAAAAGTTATAAAAAAATAATAAAGAGTAAAAAAATGAATATTTTATTCGGGTATATAGTATAATAGGGGTCCAAACCTAACTTTCACATATTAACTCCAAAAAATATGAAACCACCTTCATTAAATATCTTATTGAAAGTAATATACAATAAAAGGTGATTTTTATACATTTTTAGTTTTTATTTGAGAGATATGGGTCTGGAAAGTCAGGACTTTGGAATCTTATTCGGAGTATAACTTGTACACTGTATATCGATTTTGCATGAGATAATTTTTGTATTTTTCTTTTCTATAAATTATTAACTACAACTTTCATGTACAAAGTTTCTTTATTTGAGGTATAAAAAGTAGAAATAAAGTCCTAAAAATGAATAAATGATGAATAAATAAATGGGATTTTTATTGTATTATTGGCCCTTATCTCCCTCTACTTTATTCCTTGTCGACCTAGACATCAAGATGCCTAGGTTTAAAGAGTTTAGGGTCATAAAATACCTTTGGTGATTTATTCCTTTTCTTTTCTTTCCTTTATTCTATAATTTTAGTACTAAAAATAGTATTTTATCTAGTATTTATCCAACAAAGAATGAATGTTAATTTGTACAAATAAATGCGATTTACATGCATTAGAAAGGGCTTTAAGGCAAAATTGATAGAATGAAGGTGATGAAATGGAGATTCAACACCCCTCAGATGTTTTCGATCATCCTCATCTCGCAGTTGATGGATGAACAAGAATCTCGCGTGCTAGAGGTTCTTGAGAGAAACTGCAAGGCCATTGGATGGAATATTTCAGATATCAGTTTTATTAGCCTAGCTTTGTGCTCACATCATATCTACTTAAAGGATGAATGTAAACCCTCCCATGAGTGTCATCGTCGTCTAAATCCAAATCTGTGGGAGGTTATCATGAAAGAGATCAGAAAATGGTGTGATAGTGTCTTTATATATATATAACCCATTTCGGATTCTAAGTAGGTCAGCCCTTTACATGTGGTCCCGAAGAAATCTATATAGATTACCGGCGCTTGAACTTAGCTACCAAGAAGGATCACTTTCCGCTGCCCTTTATAGATCAGATTATTGAGAAATTGGCAGGGAAAGAGTTCTTTTATTTCTTGGATGAGTATTCAAGGTATAACCGGGTTGCCATCACTCTTGAGGATCAGAAGAAAACTACTTTCACTTGTTCGTTTGGTACATACGCCTTTTGACGGATACCATTTGGATTGTGTAATGCCCCCGCTGCATTCCAAAGATGTATGTTGGCCATTTTTTCCGACGTGGAGGGTAGTTTTCTAGAGGTCTTCATGGATGATTTATCGGTTTACGTGATAGTTTTGACACTTGTCTTGCTCATTTAGATCGAGTCCTTCAACGTTGTTGTGAGGTAAACCTAATACTCTCGTGGGAGAAGAGTCACTTTATGGTGACTAATGGGATCGTATTGGGCCACATCATCACCAAACATGGTATGGAGGTTGACCCAACTAAGATCGGTGTGATATCCTAGCTTGAGCCACTGCAGAACTTGAAGCAGTTTAGATCATTTTTGGGACACGCAGAATTATATGTGATTCATTAAGGACTTTAGCAAAATCGCCAGACCTTTGATTGAGATTCTATGCAAGAAGAATGAGTTTGTTATTGATGAGAAATTCCTCCTTGAATTTCATCAGATAAAAGATATGGTTACTAGTGCTCCTGTCCTACAACCACCTGATTGGTCTCTTTCTTTCGAGATCATGACGAACACCTTGGATTTCGCAATTGGAGATATTTTAGGGTAGAGAAGGGATTGGATACCATTTGCTATACACTATGATAGCAAGATTGTAGATGAGGGACATCAAAATTATATAATGACGGAGAAGGAGATGCTAGCAGTTGTGTTTGGACTAGATAAGTTCAGATCTTACCTCCTTGGTTCCCATGTTATTGTATACACGGATCACACTACCATAAGATATTTACATGCAAAGAAGGATGCCAAACCACGTCTTATCAGTATATATAGAATTTTTAAATATTTTTGCAATCATTTTCAAAATCATTTGCAAATAGTTTTTCAGAACATTTAATTAACATAAAGAAACTAATTTTTTTACAAGCAACATATTTTTACAAAGTTTGAAAACATTTTGCAAGATAGTTTTCAAACAGTTTTCACTCCAAGATTGTCCTAAAAGAATGGGATTGACTTGTCTGTATAAACATATGAGTCTTCAGGAGTGTAGGGAGATGCATGAAGAGTGTCATCTTGAATGAGCCGGTAGACCAAATGATCAGCAATGTCGTCTCTAGATGAGAGCGATTCTGTGGTCAGGTTTTGTCTCCATGGTCCAACAGTCGTAACTGTTCTACACTCTGCCTCTAACTCAGAAGATAGTGACACGGTGCAGGATTTTGTATCTGGTCTCTGGAATATAGTTTGCTTCATTTCTAGTTCAACATCTCCACGATTCATTCGTAGTTGTCAGATCAGACTACAACGCATCTGAGCTGCTCGAGTTGCCACATCACTTAAAGAGTATATTTGCAACTACACCCTTCATCTTTATTTTATCCGTAAATAAGTCCCTCGAGAACATGTGTCATACTATTTGAATTAAAACATTTGCATATTATGCCTTGGTATTTATTTTATTTGCAAACGAGTCCTATTTGAATTGCATTCGTACCAAGCATGTGCTTTGTTGGGTATTTTTCTATAAAAGTTATGATTCTACAGTTATTGTTTAGACCTCAGAAATATTTTATTTACATAAAGGTCCAGTCCATCAGGGCACACGTGCCTGGGCGCGTGAGTTTTTGGGAAATTTACATCATTTGCCCTACAATTTTCTTATTTATTATTATCTAGTCTGTAAAAATTATTTCTTTACAAATTAGTCCCTATGAATCTGCATATTTATTTTGCATCTTTAATATTAAATAAAAATTAGCAAAATGTATTTAAAATTATACAAAAATTATCTTATCTTAAATCACCTTGGATCTATGATTTCCATATTGCATTTTCTTATTTTTTATTATTTATTAAAAGTCAAAAACTCAATAAAAACATATTATTTTCATTTAAAAATAATAACAATATAAAAAGTCTTCTAAAATTCAAAAAAAATCATGTTAGCATATTTTATTTTGTTTTACTTTGTGTCCAATTTACATGCTTTTATCATTCATAAAATTCATAAAAATGTATAAAACCTTCAAAAGCATAAAAAATCATAAAAATTCCTTTCAAAACCAAAAACTTATAAAATTGCTTTTTGAAAAAATTAAAAAATATCTTTTATAATGTATCTATTTCATCTATTTTTATATTTATTTATTATTTTTAAAATTCAAAAATTCTGCATTGCATTATGTTTGCATTATTCATTCTTTTTCAATTATTTTAAAATCTAAAAAATGTAAACATTGTGGAAAATTCATAAAAACATCTAAAAGAGTTAAAAATCTAAAAATAATTTTTGCTCAATTTTCTATGTTTATTTGCTAAAGATAAAAAATCGAAAAAGAGTTGATCATTAGTTATATATATAACTTAATTAATAAATTCTCTTGTTAATTTTTGTATTTATTTTTGCATTAGAATAATTTTCTTTTGTTTGATGCTTCTTTGGGTTACGATGACATTTGTGAATAATTCATTGAAATAAAACCCAAAAAAATCGAGTCAGCATGCACCACTAAAAAGTGCTAGGGCATCACAGAGCCCGAAAGGCATGCTCTTGAATGCATAAGTACTAAAGGGACAAGTAAATATTTTCTTTTCCAGGTCCTCAGAGGTGATGGCCACTTGATTGTAGCTAGAGTACTCGTCCAAAAGCATAAGTATTCTCTTCCTACAAGTCTTTCCAAAATTTGATCAATGAATGGTAGTGGGAAGTGATTCTCTTCGTCACGGCATTCAATCTCATGTAATCCACACTGGTGTACCATGATGTGGGTACTCATGTCGTAATCTCTTATCCCTTCTCATTGGTGATGATCTAGAGTCTTGACTTCTTCGGGACTACGTGTAAGGGTGCCACCCACATAGGGCCTGCGATGGGATAAATGAACCCTACTCTGCACCATTTCTCTATCTTATTTTTAATCACTTCCTGTAATTTTTGATTCAACCTACGTTAGAATTTATGGGAAGGATTGTCATTTTCCTCAAGGTATGTATGGTGTGCACAAAGATCCGAGTTGATTCCTTGGAGATCCGACAATCTCCAGCCTATTGCCTTGCGATTTTTCTCTTATACTTCTAGCATGCAGGTTTACTGCTCTTCGGTCTGTTGCGAGTTGATGATGACCGGAAACTTTCCCTTAGGTCCCATGAGGATGGCATATTTGGGAGTACGGGGCAATGGTTTGAGCTTGGGAAGATATGCATCATTTAAGAAGTCTGGATCTAACATTGTTGAATCTGTTTGTACTGTGGGTTGATCTTGTGTAGCTTCATCTACCACCAACTAAACAGATTCAGGGGTTGGATCGCCAAAGATGTGTCGTAGTTTGGCAAAAGCCATATCCGACCATCTTCCTCACTCTGAGCTGCTCGAGCCGCCACATCACTTAAAGGGTATATTTGCACCTACACCCTCCGTCTTTATTTTATTCGCAAATAAGTCCCTACAAGGACATTGTCATTCTATTTTAATTAGAACATTTGCATTTTATACCTTGGTATTTATTTTATTTGCAAACTAGACCTGTTTGAATTGCATACGTGCCAAGCACGTGCTTTGTTGGGTATTTTTCTATAAAAGTTCTGATGTTACAGTTATTGTTTGGACCTCAAAAATATTTTATTTACCTAAAGGTCCAGTCTATCGGGGCACACGCGCCTAAGTGCGTGAGTTTTGGGAAATTTTACATCATTTGCCCAATAATTTTCTTATTTGTTATTATCCAGTCTGTAAAAATTATTTTTTTATTTTAGTCCCTATGAGTCTTCATATTTATTTTACATCTTTAATATTAAAGAAAAATTAACAAAATGTATTTAAAAATTCTACATAAATTATCTCAGCTTCCTATTTAAGTCTCCTTGGATCCATAATTTCCATATTGCATTTTCTTAATTTTTATTATTTATTAAAATTCAAAACTTCATAAAAACATCATGTTTACATTTTAAAAAAATAGAAACTCTTCTGAAAATTCTAAAAAAAACATGTTAGCATATTTTGTTTTGTTTTAATTTCCATCCAATTTTCATATTTTTATCATTCGTAAAATTCATAAAAAAATTACAAAAACTTCAAAATCATAAAAAATCATAAAAATACCTTTTAAAATTCAAAAAATCATAAAATTGCTCTCTAAAAAATATAAAAAATATCTTTTATTCTGCATCTATTTCATCTATTTTTATATTTCTTAATTATTTTAAAAATTTAAAAAATCTGCATGGCATATGTTTGCATTATTCATTATTTTTCAATTATTTTAAAATCTACAAAATTTGAAAAATTCTTGAAAATTCATAAAAACATCTGAAAAGGTTAGAAATCTAAAAAAATTGCTCAATTTTCTATGTATATTTGCTAAAGATAAAAATTCTAAAAAGAGTTTGATCTGTTACCTATACATGTAAATTAAATAACAAATTCTCTTTTTATTTTTTTGTATTTATTTTAGCTTGGGAATAATTTATTTTTGTTTAACGCTTCTTTGGGTTGCGACGACATTTGTGAATAATTCATTGAAATAAAAACCCTTAAAAATTTAGTCAACATGCACCATTAAAAAGTGTTGTGGGCGTCACAGAGCTCAAATGGCATGCGCTTGAATGCATAAGTGCTGAAGGGATAAATAATTATTTTCTTTTCTTGATCCTCGGGGGTGATGGCTACTTGATTGTATCTAGAGTACTCGTCCAAAAAGCATTAGTATTCTCTTCCTACAAGTCTCTCAAAAATCTGATCAATGAATTGCAGTGGGAAGTGATCCTTCTTCGTCGGAGTATTCAATCTCCTGTAATCCACATTGATGTGTCACGATGTTAGTACTCGTGTCGTAATCTCTTGTCCATCCTCATTGGTGATGATCTAGATTCCTGACTTCTTCGGGACTACGTGTAAGGGTGCCACCCACTTGGGTTCCAAGATGGGATAAATAAATCCTGCTCCGCACTATTTCTCTATCTCATTCTTAAACACTTCCCATAATTTTGGATTCAACATATACTGGAATTCAGGGAGGGTTTGTCATTTTCCTCAAGGTATGTATGGTGTGAACAAAGATCTGAGTTGATTCCCTGGAGATCTGACAATCTCCAGCCTATTGCCTTGCGATTTTTCTCTTATACTTCTAGAAGGCGGAATTACCGCTCTTTAGTCAGTTGTGTGCTAATGATGATCGGAAACTTTCCTTTAGGTCCCACAAGGATGGCATATGAGTAGGGGGAAATGGTTTGAGCTTGGGAAGATCTGTATCATATAAGAAGTTTGGCTCTAACAATGTTGAATCTGGTTGTACTGTGGGTTGATCTTGTGTAGCTTCATCTACCACCAACTGAACGGATTCGAGGGTTGGATCGCCAAAGATGTGTCGTAGTTTGGCATAAGCCGCATCCGACCATCTTCCTCACTCCTAGATTGTCCGAAAAGAAATGGGACTGACTTGTCTCGATAGACCTATGAGCCTCCAGGTATGTAGGGAGATGCATGAAGAGTGCCAACTTGAATGAGCCAGTTTTCCAAATGATCGACAATGTCCTCTCCATATGAGAGTGGTTTCGTGGTTGGGTTTTGTCTCCATGGCCCAACTTTCGTAACCGTGCAACACCCTGCCTCTGACTCAGAAGACACTAACTCGGTGCAAGATTCTATATCAGGTCTCTGGAATATAGTTTGCTTCATTTCTAGTTCAACATCTCAAATAGGTCTCTGATAACTCGGATCTTGCGAGGGTCTAGAGTAATCCACACAAGGCGAGATCACAATGACGTTGAGGCAACCACTCACGAAATCCGGGTCAATCAATAATTAACCCACAATAGAGATCAAACAATGAAAAATGGTGCAGAGTTAAAATTTATTATAACTCTACAATAAATGTGTATAGAGTGCAAGCATGTAGAGGTCGAACACAGGGAACAAGCAGGATAGATCAGGCAAAATTAATGCTCAAGAATGACTGTGATGTATGTGTCTATAAAAGTGTTATTTTTGTGGGTTTTTAATTTTGTATTTTTTAATTTAATTTTTGATTTTATATTTTTTTTGTATTTTGATTTTTTAATTTTCTGATTTTTTGTATTTTCTTTTTATGGTTTATATTTTTATATTTTCTTTTTCTTTTAATAAAGATATAAAACTATAATGAGTGTATATATAAGAGTGATGAGAGAGATAAAAATAGGTAAAAATAGCCAAAATACAGGAAATAAAATGTTTTAGGCTGTTTATATTTTTCTAATATCTTTGTGATTTTTTAGATTTTTTTCTATTTTTTGGTATTTTTAACATTCAAAATACTCAAAACAGTGGATACAATTAATAGCCAAAACTAAAATGGAGATGAAATATATCAAACAGTGTCAAAAAATTCTTCAAATTAATTTTAAACTACAGATAATACAATAAAGAAAATTCAGGAACAGAAAACACAATTTTTAGATTTTTTTATGGATTGTATAAATTTTTATGAAGATTTTTAGAGTTTTTCGATTTTATGAGTTTTCTTTTATATTTTTAGTGGTTTTTGGTCTGAACTTAAAATATGAAAAAAAACACAAAACATAATTTTTTTGGATTTTTTTTCGAATTTTAAATTTTTTTTATGTATTTTCTAATGCAAGCAGTGAAGATAATGCATTTTTCTTAAATTTTTATAAATATTAAAATGCGTAAAATAAAAAATATGGCGTTAAAGTAGAATGCAACAGGAACTTATGCTATTTTTTGGGAATTTTTTGAATTTTATAGATGCATGAAATAAATAGAGAAATAACAAGAAATTACACTACTAGCAGGGGTATTTCTGTAAATATGCAAAAGTATCAAGGCTAAAGTGCAATTTTTCTAGAAATATTTAATGCAATAAAAACTTTTGTGGACTAAATATAAATTCCAAGACCTGCATGGGTTTTTCTGCAAAAGCACCAAGGTCACGTGCACGGGGCACGCGACCTAGCAAGGACATGTATGTGATTTTCAGAAACCTAGGGGTTTAATCACAAAATTTCCACAAAAATGCAATTAGAATAAGCCTTTCCTGGACTTAACAGAAATAATACATGTCGCGAGGGCCCCTGTGCAAAATACCTCGACCCCCACGTGCACGAGTCACGCGAGGTGACGTGGACAGGGACTGAAATGGAATTAATAAAAAGTACAAGGGCATTTTTTTTGCAAATTTCACAAAAAACAATAAACTCCGGATGAAAGTTTGCATGCTGAATATTCGGGTGAATATGTAAAATACCCAGGCTAGGCGGATCCGACGGCGGTTTTTCCTTCTCTTGCCTCGTGTCGAAGATCCAACAATCGATGGCGATTCGAATTCCACAACCAAGATTAGAAGCTCCTTGATGATCTGACGGCTGGCAGGGGACTCGATCGGGTGACTGCTGTACACCTGGGCGATCCAGCCTTGATCCAACGGTGGGGGACCTAGGAGGAAGAACATGGAAGGGCCGCCGATGAAGCGACCTTCCCCACTCTTAATCTCCGTCCTCCGGCTTCCCTTTGAGCTCAAAAGTAGTCACGACTGCTCCTGGTGTGTTCCTCTCGGTACTGGTGGCTCCAAAATCCTTCGGCAACGACCGGAGCTCGCTCGAGATGGCAGCGGAGCTAGGGGGCTCTAGGGACCTCAACGAGAGGCCAAAATGAGCCCCAGGCTCTTCAGTTGCACGAGACCTGCAAAAAGAGGGTGAAGGGGTCGAGCGCAAACTTCCTCGACCCCGCATCAGGGTGGAAAGGGCGTATATGGCGTAAATGGGACCTTGACAGAGCTCCGAGGGTGTTGCGAGGTGAATCGATGGGTGAAACGCAAAAAAGAAGAGGGGGATCTACTCCTACGACTATAGTAAACAAAAAATGCAAACAAAATAGGGAAAATAAGGAGCCTCGAAGGTGGGATCACCTGAGGTGAAACCTCAATGCCGGTGGTCGACGGAGGTAGGTGGAGCCGCCTCGTCGCTTCGTCGATCCTCCTAATGGCCCGCAGAAGGAGTTGCCACCTCCTTCTTGTGATAGAGCACAAAAGGCAGAGAGAAGCGGGTGCAAAAGGGGTTCAAATTTTCGATGGAAGTTGGAGGTGGTATTTGAATGAGTTGACGGGCCGGCTCCAAGATCGAGCGAGATTAGGAGCCTCAGCGATACAATCCCCGATGTTGCGTTTGGGCGTGAAAGACCAATATACGAGGGACAAAAGTCAAAGAGGACGCGATGCGAAAGGGTGAAAGGATCGACCCTCAAAAAATCGTGAAAATGGTGGAAACCAACATTCTGACACAGATAGGGGGCGGGGTCAGACAGTTGACCCGCGGTCAACGGTCCGACCCACCTGGTTGGTCCACGTGGACCAACTAGGAAAATCCTCCTGAAAAATTTTTCAAAAAATCATTAAAAGTAATAATTGATTTTATTAATGTTAGGTTTAAATAAAAAATGTTTATTATTTTATAAATTATTTTATTATGATTTTTATTATTTTTTGAAATATAAATTTATAAGTTGCATTTTATAGCCTATATTGGTATATTTATCTATATATTTTAATATTTTATTTTTATTTTGTATTTTTAATTTTATTAATTTTGTTTATTGTTTTATATATTTATAACTTATTTTTATGGACATAAATATATTTTTATTTTATTTTTCTAATATATTTTGTATACTTAAATAAATAGAAGTATTAATTATATACATCTAGTTATAGGTAATTCATCTATGCACTTTATACAAGTATTTTATTTTTATGTTCTAATGATATTTTTATTCCAGTTTTAATATACACATATATTATAAATAATATTTACAAATTTATAAAATATGAAATTATAAAAATAAGAATAATAAATAAAATGAATATTTTAATCGGTACAAGTATACAATAGGGGTCCAAAACTCAACTTTCAAACAGTAACTCCAAAAAATATGAAACTACCTTCATTAAATAGCTTATTTAAAATTATATACAATTGAAGATGATTTTGATACATTTTGATTTTTATTTCAGAGATACATGTCTGGGAAGTTAGGATTTTGGAAATTTATTCAGATCATAACTTTTTATTTGTACATTATTTTTGTATGAAATCCAATTTGTATTTTTCTGTATGTAATTATCTACATCTTTCATGTTCAAAGTTTCTTTATTTGAAGTATAAAAGGTGGAACTAAAAATAGGTCCTAAAATGAATAAAGAATGAATTAAATAGAAGGTATTTTTATTGTGTTTTGGCCCTTATCTCCCCCTTCTTTATTCCTTGTCGACCTAGTCATCGAGATGCCTAGGTCTCGGGGTTTCGGGTCATAAAATATTTGCAATATTTTATTATTTCTTTTCTTTTCTTTTCTTTATTCTACAATTTTGGCTTTAAAAATCGTATTTTATACAATATTTACACAATGATGCATGGATGATAAAATGCCTAAATTAGCGCTATTTACACGCATTTACTAGGGTTTTTAAGGCCAAAATGATAGAATAAAGATGATGAAATGTAGATTCATCATCCTCCTATACTTTCCTTTGCTAGTCCCTAGCAAACTCTTATGCAATAAGTGCAGAAAAACAAAGAAAAGAAAAAGAGAAAATTGGATTAAATTTAATTATCAAATCCGTCTTCACAGAATCAAAGTTTGGAGCTCAAGTCGGACCTTTGGAATTTTAGTGCAGGTGGAACCTTAATGAGAATCGAATTTGAAATCCAGCAGCCTTCGAGAATCCCAAAACTCTGTTCAAGTCTCCTCAATAGCCAGGTCAGAATACTTCAACTCATACGCAAACCCTTATGACTATGAATCTGACTCGTACAATGTAAGTGATGGTGGCACTCCCCAACTGAAATGACAAAGAGACTGACTTCTCCAATATGACAACCCAATGATTCCCCAATCCAATAACTCATTCCTCGAGGAGCGGGGTATTCCCGTCTAAGTTCAAGTGACAACCAGCTTAAGAGGAGGGGGTGAAGACAAGAATGGACGGTAGACAGTTTAGCTACCTATCCTAGGATGCAAGACCAGTGTAGTCAAGTCATCCAGCCGCAGGCTCACATGATTTGACTTTGAAGCTCAAGCTTGCTTATTGACTATACAAATATGTACACTCCGGCAGACATTTTTATTTTTGTACAGGCCTGTCCACTTTTTTGGAGTTTTTGCCTTTTGCTTTTCTCTTTTTTTTTGAAATACTATATACAACAGCATTTACATAAGGAGTTTTTCCTCTTGAGCCAGTAGACTATCCCTCCTTTGATGCTTTATTGCAATCCACACTCTCCTGTCATCAAAACTCATCATCACCGGACGGGTTGGGGTGCACTTCCCCTCCCTAGAGGAGGACAAATATTTCCACTTGTGTGCGTCTCAAACCAGCAGATCCAGCCCCCTCATCACTCCAACTGAGTTGAGCCAAGTGAAAGGTGCAGATGTCCAAGTTAGGTCCTTATCAACAAGAGTCGTGTGTGTGCTCCAAAATACTCTACTTAAGCAGTCAAGAATCCATTGAACCAAGTTTCGTGATCCTCAAAGAATTAAGTCAACTAGACCTGAAGTACCTCAATCAATTCCAATAAGGTTCCTGTTATAAGGTAGATTTTAATTCCAATCAAGCTCCAATCTTCGGATTTTACTTAGACTTGTTCGACTATCAAACTCAATCCGAAAAATGATAATGCTATGCAAATGCTATGCAGAATGCAGAGTATATTTTTTGTGATGTAATTTTCAAAGATTTTGAAATTTTTATGGATTTTTTTGAAAAGATGATGCATATGCATTTTTTGGTATTTTCAAAAAGATTTTTCAAATGTTTTTGGATTTTTTAAAATAAAAGGTTTTGGCAAAACTAGGTACAAATATTTAGGGTTGCATCTTATATTTACAAGAAGTAGATTTTAAGAATTTACAAAGGGTAAGTGATCAATTTTAAAAGAATTTTTAGTGAGATGTATTTATTCCTCAAACTTATTTGGAAAAGGTTTTTCAAGCAATTTTGAAAACTATAGTCCAAAATAATTTTTACAAACATTTTTTCTAACATGTACACACATTTGAAAACCATTTTGCAAAGGTTTTTCAAATAATATATATAGATTTTTCAAATATTTTTGCAACCATTTTTCAAACTATTTGCAAATTGTTTTTCAAACCTTTTTATTTCACACAAAGAAAATAAATTTTACAAACATAATAATTTTACAAAGGTGGAAATCATGTAACAAAACGTTTTCCAAATAGATTTTAAAAGGATTTTCAAACTATTTTTCAAACATTTTGAAAAAAATATTTTTCACCTGATTTATTAATCGGTAAATGCAAAAAGAATTTAAGGAATAATCACATCTTTTATTAAGATTTTTAATGAATTTCTATAAGTATAATTAGCCATATTTATTAAGAAAAATACGAAATTATGAGTTATGGCTTAAGTATGTATGAAGTATATACGACCCCCTATACTTAGCTTGAGCTATGTCCTCATAGATCAGAGAGAAAAGAAAGGACATAACTCGTACCGAGTAAAGAAAAGTCTAAAGAATAAATGAATAAGAAATGAATGAATAAACTAATGAGAATTCGACCGTCCCCCCTATACTCAGGATCAAATAATCCTAAGTATAGCGATTGTACATAAGGTAGGGTGGGTCGAGGATGGGAATGAACAAATCGAAGGTGCACCCCCTATACTTAGGACAAAGTACGTCCTAAGTATAGAAGATTGACAAAAAGGACGACACCTATCGGAAGAATAGAGAAGAGGATAAGGAAAAGAAGAAAAGAAGAAAACAAGAAAAGAGAATAAACAGATCACAGCTCAGTCTGTCTCCCCCTATACTTAGGGTAAAATACCCTGAGTATAGACAAGAAGAAGAGACATAGGAGGGGGTCATAGAATAGAACAACTCAGTATGTGCACCCCCCTATACTCAGGACGAGGTGTATCCTAAGTATAACAAAATCATAAGATGACGACGGGATGACAGACATAAAGAAAGAATGAATGAATGAAATGGACATATGGATCTATACTGTGGTATATGGAAGTGATAACCATATATGAGATGAAGGTGATGTGAGACGAAGAGCACATCTCAAACCAGATGAATAGGGGCAACGTCAACGGTCGGAGGATCATGATCTAGATATAATTTCAGGTGTTGACCATTAACTCTAAAGGTAGAGGAGGATGACAACTCAGATATATCAATACTGCCATTGTCATGTACCTTTCTGACCACATATGGACCTTTCCATTTACTCTGTAATTTCCCTGAAAATAATTTCAGCCTAGAATTAAACAACCATACACGTTGATCTGGCTCAAACTGTTTATGGTAGATATGAGAATCGTGCCATATCTTCACTTTTTCCTTGTCCTGTAGGCTACTCGAAAAGGTTGTATCTCTCAGTTCCTCCAGGGCTACCAACTCTGCTTTCCTCTATTCTCCTATACTCTGGGATCCAATAATAACTCTGTAACTGCCCATAGTGACTTGTGCTTGATTCCACTGGCAAATGGCACGGCTTGCCATAGATGAGATGAAAGGGAGATGTCCCTAATGGTGTCTTGAAGGAAGTCCGATAGGCCCACAAGACCGTGTCCAAAAGTTGTGACCAATTCTTTCGTGTGGGCGGATTACCTTATGTAAAATAGTCTTGATCTCCATGTTCGATACTTCAGCAAGACCATTAGTCTGAGGGTGATATGGAGTGGCAACATGATGGTCAATGCTGAACTCATACGCAAGGGCCCTTACCTTGTCATTGATAAAGTGAGTCCCCCCATATGAAATCAGAACTCAAGGTACCCCGAACCGTGAAATGATATTTTCCTCGACACACGATCTTAGCATCTACGATTCCAGCGGGGATGGCCTCGACCCAACAACTCACATAATCTACAACAACCAGAATGTACTCAAATCTCTGACTCTTAGGAAATGGGCCCACGAAATCAATGCCCCGTGCATCAAAAACATCACAAAAGTGAATGGGCTGCATGGGCATCATATCTCTCTATCCACAAGTACCCATCTTCTGATAGTCAGTACACCTCTTCACGAATTCGTCGAAATGAGTAGGACACCAAAGGCCGGATTGGAGCACCTTATGTGTTGTCCGTCTCCCAGAATGATGTCCTCCTGCCTCAAGCTTGTGGCAGTAAGTGAGGACGCTATGCTGCTCTTCTTGAGGAATACACCTCCTCCAGATACTATCTCTTCCTTCATGATAAAGGATGGGATCCTCCCAATGGTATGACCTGGACTTTGCAAGGAAGGTCTCAAGTCGCTACCTGGGCCAACCTTGTGGAACCGTCTTGGCGACAAGATAGTTCACAATGTCAGCGTACCATGGAAGTGAGGCGATGGCAATGATCACATCATCTGGAAATGTCTCAGTAGTAGGTGCAAGGGGCTCGGACTTCTCAAGGTTCTCCAATCGGGAGAGGTGATCCACCACTACATTCTTAACTCCAGGTTTATCCTTAATCTCAATATCAAACTCCTGGAGCAGAAGGATCCATCTGGTAAGTCGAGCTTTGGCATCCTTCTTTGCCATAAGGTATCAGATGGCGGTGTGTTCTGTAAAGATAGTCACTTTTGATACCAGAATATATGATATGTATTTATCTAAAGCAAAGAATACAGCTAGCATCTCATTCTCAATCACAGTGTAATTCCGCTGAGCGTCATCCAATGTCCAGCTAGCGTAGTGAATGGCATACAACAATCCATCCCTCCTCTGTCCAAGCACATCCCCTTCGGCAAAATTAGAAGCATCAGTTATGATCTCGAATGGGAGAGACCAATCGGGTGGCTGAAGGATAGGAGCCTTAACAACTATATTCTTGAGAGTCTTGAAGGACGAAAGATACTTATCATCTACAATGAACTCGGTGTCTTTTGTCAGCAAATCAGTGAGCGATCGGGCAATACGACTGAAGTCCTGAATGAACCGTCGGTAGAAACCGACATGCCCCATAAAAGACCGCAATTGTCACAGATTGGACGGTGGATTGAGCTTTCTAATGATATCCACCTTGGTCGGGTCAACCTCCATGCCCTGTTGGAGATGATATGGCTGAGGACCGTCCCTTGAGTCACCATGAAGTGACTCTTTTCCCAAGATAAGACAAGATTGACCTCTATGCAACGCTGAAGCACACGATCTAGGAAGTCAAGACAAGCATCAAATCCATCGCCATAGACCGAGAAATCATCCATGAAGACCTCTAAACAGTCACCCACCATGTCCAAGAAGATGGACACCATGCACCTTTGGAATGTCGCAGGGGCGTTACACAAACCAAAAGGCATCCGTCTAAAAGCATATGTCCCAAATGGACAGGAGAATGTCATATTGTCCTAGTTTTCGGGAGCAATGGCCACTTGGTTATAGCCGGAGTACCCGTCAAGAAAACAGTAGTGACTCTTCCCAGCTAGCCTCTTGATAATCTGATCAATAAATGGCAGTATGAAATGATCCTTCTTGGTGGCCTGGTTCAATCGTCTGTAGTCCACACAAACCCTCCAAGAAGTGGGTACCCGGGTAGCTATCTACTCTCCAGACTCACTCACAACTGTAGTGATACCCGTCTTCTTGGGTACCACATGTAATGGACTAACCCACTTGGAGTCAGAGATGGGGTAGATAAAAATCGGCGCTCTGCCAATTTGATATTACTTTCATGACCACATCTCGAAGGTTTGGGTTCAGCCGTCGCTGGAGCTCACACAAGGGCTTGGCGTCCTTTTCGAGGTAGATATGGTGGGAGCACAGAGCCGGACTAATCCACTAGAGATCAGCTATACTCCATCCTATCGCCTTGCGGTTTCTTTCAAGAACCTCCATCAAACGAGATTCTTGCTCTCCATTCAAATCTGCTGAGAAAATGACTGGGTGCATATCTGGCTCACCCGTAAGGAATCTATACTTCAGTGATTGCGGCAATGGCTTCAATTCTGGGCAACTGGGAGCTGGCAAATCTTGCTTTTGATATGTCTGAGTAAAGGCTACCAGGTCTGCATGAGAGAACTCTCATTGTACATGAAAATCTGATGAAGGAAACCCTGCTGGAATATTCGTAATCTACGCTAGCTCGCACTCCATCCTAGTTGTCGGCTCAGAAGGAATCAGACATGGAAAATAATCAGTAAAGTCGTCCTAGTTGATGTCTGAATCCAAGGGATCTGAATCGGAAGAACACGAATAGAAATCTGCTTCACCACTCAGTCCGCAACTATAGGCCTCTAATGTGTCCTCTACCAAGGGTGTGCTCTCCAAAATCTCGAATGCCATAAGCTGTACGCACGTTGAATCTGTTGGCAAGGCGAGGGCTTGTGCTACTGGATCTGCCCAAATTGCTTCATCATCGATCATCACAAAGTCACACTCCCGGTAGATGTCTCACTCAGCCTATGTTATCTGCTCTGTGTCACTGAACTGCTCTGAGCAGGCTAAATCTCGTGCTCTAGTCTCTTCGATCGTCTCTATTTGTATACTTTCACCCTCTACGCAAAAGTACACATTCCCACTATCATGATCGAATACCGCCTTGGCAGTGGCCAAGAATGAGCGTCCTAGTAATATGATGGTATCTGTCACTGACTCAGGGATCTCCATGTCCAATACAACAAAGTCCACAAGGAATTTCAGTCTCTGAATGGTAACGACCACGTCTTTCAACAACCCCTTCGGCCTCTTAATAGACCTATCAGCAAACTAAAGGACTGTCCTACTCTGATGGAGAGGGCTAAACTCGAATCGGTCAAGTAAGGCTGTTGGAAGGAGGTTGATTGAAGAGCTGTTGTCTAATAAAGTACAATCGAACTGCTGCTCTTGAATCTTGCATCTGACATAGGGAGCTCCTGCATCAGGTCTCTTGGCTGGCAGTCGGTTCTGAATGGCAAAGCATGTGGCACGAGTGAGCACATGGATTTCTCCTTTGTGGTTCCTCCTCTTCTTGTGTATAGTAGTCTTCTCTCTCAAGTTCTTCTGGAAAAGGGGGATGTGCTCTAGTGCCTCATGTAGAGTAAGCTGAATCTAAAATCCGTCAATCATCTGCTGGCTGAACTCTAACTGATGTCTCTTTTTTGGATTTTCTTTTTTATCCCCCTTCGCCAAGCGAAGTGCTTGAGGGAAGGGGATGGCTGGGCTCTCCTCAAATGGAGGGCTAGGAAGAGGCTCCTATGCCTGTGAAGGAATGGAATCCATACCAAGATCATCATGGAATACATATGGACTCGAAGTAGATGAAGAAACCTTTCCTTGATTCATATTTTTGGTTTTTTTCTTGTTACCACAGTCCTGAGATACAAAAGGTGGCAATACACTTGATGGAAGCACAACTGAAGTAGAAGTGGTGGTATCAGTACCACCTATAGCATTTGTCTTCGCGGCATCAGCACCACGCTTAGGCTCAGCATCAAGTAAAATGGTGGCATAAGCACCACCGCCTGCATCTGGAGTCACGACAGCCTCAGTACCGTCAACTAGATCTCTATCCTTGGTGGCATCAACACCACCTTCATCAACATCATCAGCGGCATCAACACCTCTATTCTCCTCATCCGGCGCTCCTGGTTCCTCGTGTGGTTGTAGCTCAGACGAGGCGCCATCGGCTGGCATCCTACCGCTCCTAAGTGTCACAAAATCAACATCAAACATAAGAAGACATGTCATTCAAAGAGTCACTAGGAGTGGTATCCCCGGTAGACTGTACCAGCTCAGATTTTCTCTTCAAATTGTTCAGGTTGGGTTCAATCTGAGATGGTATGGCGGCTTTCCCCTTGATAATCTCCCTTATCTCCTATCGGAACTCATCCATTTCTCGCCGGAAGGATGCTTGCTGTTTGGAGAGAAAGTGGGCGAGGTCGTCAAGAGCTGGGTTCTTGAAGGCTGGAGCTGAAGAACCAGAAGTATTCCCCTGCTGGAAATGAGGCTGTTGTTGTTGTGAATAGTGAGGGGGAGGCTGGGAGTATGGCTGGTGAGGCTGCCGACGTTGCCTCCACTGGTGTCCCTGATAGGCAGGACGAGGACTCTACTGGTACTGCTGGTAGGAGTGATGGGGCTGCTGCTGCTGCTGCTGGCTATTCTGAGTGCCCTGAGCGGGAGGCTGCTGCTGGGATGAGGTCCCTCTGGTGGTCCAACAGAATCTCGGGTGATTGCGACGAATCCCGGCCTGTTATGGGTACCGGTCGTACTATATCCCATTGACTTCCATCAATGGCTCCTGCTCGAAGGATGGTGGAGGAAGAACTGCCAGTGGCTGATCCGGCTGGTAAACCACCATCTGAGTGTCCTGAGATAGTGGCGACGATGGGTAGTGCTGTAGTTGCTGGACAGGCTCTGCCTGGATATGGTGAACCTGGCGGTGTGCAACAGAAGGCTGGGTGGAGCTGCTACTACTGGAATCAGCCTGTGACCTGGGAGGTTGCTGTGTGGACATCTGTGCTTCTTGAATACACAAGATCTGGGTCTTTAGGTCACTCATGGTCTTTGTCAACTGGTCCATCTATGCAAGACCTTGGCTCTGCTTCTTCTCAAGGATCTCGATGTGGTCCAGCTTCTTGCTAATGATCCCCATGTCAGTCGCGACGGATTTAGCCTGAGCTACTACTGCAGATGGAGTGTGGGAACCGCCATCGATTTGTGCAATTCTCTGATATGAAACTGCATGCTGGGGGCCCTTTTGGTGTGTGTAGACCTGGGCTTGGGACATCGCTGTCGAGTTCTCTACCATCTCCTCATAGATGGCCCATACCTGGTCTTCACCCTTGGAAAAGTAGGACCCAACACAAGAGGCATTCACATGCCCCTGCAGCTCCGGTGTCAGTCCACAGAAGTAACTCTAAACCAGGTTGGGCTTTGATATCTCGTGATTTGGATACCGGTCAATGAGCTCTCTAAATCGATCCCAAGCCTCATGGAACTGTTCATTCGGGATCATAGTGAAGTTACTGATCATAGCTCGTGCTGCGTTGGTCCGGCCGAGTGGATAGTACTTGTTCAAGTACTCGGTCTAGAGCTGCTCCCAAGATGTGACTTCCTTCCTAGATGCTTCAACCAATAGGCTGCTCTGTCAACCAATGAGAACGGGAAGGCAATCATTTTTATTGTGTCCTCGTCCACCAGTCTGTCGTGGACAGTGCTACAAATCATCTCGAACTCCTGCAGATGGAGATGAGGCTCCTCAATGGCCAACCCATGAAACTTGGGCAACAGCTGGATGGTCTGGGGGCGAAGCTCGAAGCTCCCATCAATGGGAGGAAGCTGGATCCATCGGTGAGTGAGAGTTGCACCAGGGTTGTGCAACTGTCTCATGGTCCTCGATGGTTGTCCCTCCTGGTGATGTTCTCCTCCTGCTCCACCTCTTGCTTCAGGCCTCTCTCCACCGCCCTCAGATCTGTCTCCTCTGTCCTCTCGCATCTACACCAGCTCTCTCATGATGTCACCCATGAAGGCTCCCTCATCTCTGATCTGTCTCTGCATAGTCTCCAGGGAAGCTAACAATGAATTGTTGATGACAGTCTAATCATACACATACGAAGGTTGTCCCTGCTCATCTGGGCGTCCCTCACTGTTGGCCATATATTGGGTCTCTTCAAAGGCAAAAGTACCCATATCAGGTGTCGTCAAATGTACAAGAATCTGTGTTGCACTATGCTCTGACACCACAGGACTAATAGAAGAAGAAGGGTGGTCAAGGGAGAGCAGGGTGGAAGTAAACTCAGGCTCGGAGAGTGGGTCTAAACTCCCTGAAGCCGACCTAGATGAATAGGGAGGAGTGATCGATAGCGATGCCACTAGATGTGGCCTAAGGGATCTCCTTCCCATCATCATGATCTGGAGATAAGGGCGGATGAGATCTAGAATGCAAACAAGATTGGCAATCAAACCCCCAATTCACCTACACAACTCTGAGTTGATGACCGTGAAGGCTCGTCGTTTATCTTGTCATATTTATTTAGGTGATCAATCAATCTATCTGAGCGATTAAGCGAGCTGTTAGGAGCCCAACTCTCCTAGCCGACTGTCCCGATCCCAAATTAGATCTTTCCCAACCAGTATGAATTGCGGACCGTTTGCCGGTTACCCGATCAATTCACTCTGTTAAGGACGTTGCAGTCTGCTTTACCGGTTACTAGAGAGATCCTCACTGGAGAATGACTAACCAAGACCAGTAGTCAACTAGAATTTCAGGCATGGCTCTATCCTAGTGTTCGGGTCACTCTCTCGCTACAGATAAATCAATTAATGAGGAGGTTACTCTCCCCAAGAAAAATTTTTTGAGTGAGGTGAGTTTTAAAGTCAAGTTTGCATTAGTTGTCCCAATTTTATTTGGTTATCTATTTTTTAAGTATTTTTCTGAGTAAAAGCAATGCCTGAAGAATTTTCTGATTTCCTTGGTTATTTTGAGTCCAATAAAACGAAGGAGGAAGTCGGAAAAGCCGATGCGCGATCAAACACAATGATGCATGCAAAGTTAGAAATGCGTACCTTGCTCCAACACTCTACATGCAGGGTGATCCACGCATAAATTTAAAGGCAAGAAATAAACTACCTATATGATGCAAGAGGAAATTATCCCTAGATGAACAATTTCTATTAATCGTGAAGCATAAGTAGCTATCACTAGGAAGAGAGATCGGAGTCCGGTCTTGGAAGCCGATCAGTGTCCACCACAATGGATTCTGCAAGCGTTGTATACGATCTCTCCCTGCACGTGGTCTCTAATCCAAGTCAAATAGTTTTTTTAATGAATTATTAGCTAAGTCCAATTACGATCTATAGGTGCAGGCAAGATATTAGGTGTGGGGCCTTAGCTAATTACGTCATAATCAACAAAAACTCTTAAGTCTAGGGGCTAAATCCGCGTGAATCAAGCAGATAGTAAAATTGGGAAAACGGTGAAAAATCGCGTAAAAACCGACGAGGCCCCCAAGGGAACAATCCCTTGGGCAATGGACCTCGTGAAGTGTCGAAGTGTCCAAGTCCAATTTATTACAAATAAAAGAGTCACTCTCTCACTTCAAATTGCACAAATAATTGCAATGAAATAAATAGAGCTAAATCTACAAAAATCTCTAAGTGTCCTTGGTGCAAAAGTAGCAAGCCGAAGCCGGCTTCACGTGGGTGCGTAAGCGCCTAGAGCAGAGCGCCTCCCTCAGTCTGCGGTACCTTGCACAAAGTCAACAAAGAGAGGAGGTTAGATAGGTCAACAAAATATATCAATAAATGAGAGAATAAATGGACAAAAGTATAGATAAATAATCATAATCAATCACAAAGAAATCTGATATGTACGATGTTGCTCCCCGGCAACATTGCCATTTGATAACTTGGATCTTGCGAGGGTCTAGAGTAATCTACACAAGGCAGGATCACAATGTCGTTGAGGCGACCACTCACGAAACTCGGGTCAATCAACAATTAACTCACAACAGAGATCAAATAATGAAAAACGGTGCGGAGTTAAAATTTATTATAACTCTACCATGAATGTGTATAGTATGCAAGCATGTAGAGGTCGAACACAGGAAACAAGCAGGGAAGATCAGGTAAAATAAATGCTCAAGAATGACTGTGATGTATGTGTCTATAAAAGTGCTTTTTTGTGGGTTTTTAATTTTGTATTTTTTATTTAATTTTTGATTTTATATTTTTTGTATTTTGATTTTTTAATTTTTCTGATTTTTTGTATTTTCTTTTTATATTTTCTTTTTCTTTTAATAAAGATATAAAACTATAAGGAGTATATATATAAGAGTGATGAGAGAGAGAAGAGATAAAAATAGGTAAAAATAGCCAAAACATAGGAAATAAAATGTTTTTGGGCTTTTTATATGTTTCTAATGTCTTTGTGATTTTTTTAGATTTTTTTTCTAATTTTTTTGGTATTTTTAAAGTTCAAAATACTCAAAACAGTGGATACAATTAATAGTTGAAATTAAAATGGAGATGAAATATATCAAACAGTGTTAAAAATTCTCCAAATTAATTTTAAACTATAGATAATACAATAAGAAAAATTCATGAACAGAAAACACAATTTTTAGATTTTTTATGGATTTTATAAACTTTTATGATGGTTTTTAGAGTTTTTCTATTTTTATTAGTTTTCTTTTATATTTTTAGTGGTTTTTTGGTCTGAAGTTAAAATATGCAAAAACACACACAATATATATTTTTTAATTTTTCAAAAATGTTTTATAATTTTTATGTATTTTCTAATGCAAACAATGAAGAAAATGCATGTTTTTGAATTTTAAAAAATATTAAAATGCAATAAAAATATATAATAAAAAATCGGCGTTAAAGTAGAATGCAACATGAACTTATGCTATTTTTTTCAAAATTTTTCGAATTTTATAGATGCATGAAATAAATAGAAAAAATAAAAGGAAATTACGCTACTAGCAAGGGTATTTCTGTAAATATGCAAAAGTATCAGGGATAAAGTGCAATTTTTCCGGAAATAACACAATAAAAACTTATGCAGACTAAATATAAATTCCAAGACCCGCATGGGTTTTTCTACAAAAACACCAACATCACGTGCATGAGGCACGTGACCTGGCAAGGACCTGTATGAGATTTTCATAAATCTAAGGGTTTAATCACAAAATTTCCAAAAAAATGTAACTGTAATAAACCTTTCCTGGACTTAATAGAAGTAATACAAGTCGTGAGGGCCCTCGCGCAAAATACCCCGACCCCCACGTGTACGAGTCACGTGAGGTAACGTGGACAGGGATCGCAATGTAATTAATAAAAAGTACAAGGGCATTTTTTGCAAATTTCACAAAAAACAATAAACTGCATATGACAGTGTGCATGTTGAATATTAAATTCAAAAAGGGCCTGGGGTAAATATGCAAAATACCTAGGCTACGCGGATCCGACTGCGGTTTTTCCTTCGCTTGCCCCGTATCGAAGATCCAATGGTCAATGACAATTCGAATTCCATGGCCAGGATTAGAAGCTCTTTGATGATCCGATGGTTGGCAAGGGACTCGATCGGGTGGCTACTGTAACCTGGGCGATCCGGCCTTGATCCAACTGTGGGGGACCTAGGAGGAAGAACAGGGAAGATCCATCGGTGAAGCGACCTTCCCTGCCCTCGATCTCCATCCTCCGGCTTCCCTTCGAGCTCAAAAGTAGCTGGGACTGCTTCTGGCATGTTCCTCTCAGTGCTGGTGGCTCCAAAATCCTCCGACGACAGCCGGAGCTCGCTTGAGTTAGCGGCGGAGTTAGGGGGCTCCAGGGACCTCGACGAGCGGCCAAAATGAGCCCCAGGCTCTTCGATTGCACGAGACATACAAAAAGAGGGTGAAGGGGTCGAGGGAAAACTGCCTCGACCCCACAACAGGGTGGAAAGGGCGTAGATGGCGTAAGTGAATCGATGGGTGAAACGCGAAAAGGAAGAGGGGGATCTACTCCTATGACTATGGTAAATGAAAAGCACAAAGAAAATAGGGGAAATAAGGGGCCTCGAAGGTGGGATCACCTGAGATGAAACCTCAACGCCGGTTGTCGGCGGAGGTAGGTGGAGCCGCCTCGTTGCTTCGTCTATCCTCCTAACGGCCTACAGAAGGAGTTGTCACCTCCTTCTTGTGGTAGAGCACAAAAGGTGGAGAGAAGCTGGTGTAAAAGGGGTTCAAATTTTCGACGGAAGTTGGAGGTGGTATTTGAATGAGTTGACGGACCAGCTCCAAGATCGAGCAAGATCAGGAGCCTCAGCGATCTAATCCCCGATGTTACGCTTGGGCGTGAAAGACCAATATAGAGGGAGAAAAGTCAAAGAGGGCGTGATGCGAAAGGGTGAAAGGATCGGCCATCAAAAAATTATGAAATCGGGTGGAAATCGATGTTCTGACACAGACAGGGGGCATGGTCAGACAGTTGACCCACGGTCAATGGTCCGACCCACCTGGTTGGTCCATGTCGACCAACCAGGAAAATCCTCCTGAAAAGATTTCAGAAAATCATTAAAAATAATAATTGATTTTATTAATTTTAGATTGTTAAATAAAAAATGTTTATTATTTTATAAATTATTTATTATAATTTTTATTTATTTTTTGAAGTATAAATTTACAAGTTACCTTTTATGGCCTATATAGGTATATTTATTTATATATTTTATTTTTATTTTGTATTTTTATTTTTATTAATTTTAAAATTATTTTATATATTTATAACTTATTTTTATGTACTTAAATATATTTTTATTTTTCTGATGTATTTTGTACACTTAAATAAATAGAAGTATTAATTATATATGTATAGTTATAGGTAATTAATCTATGCACTTTATACAAGTATTTTATTTTTGGTGTTGTAATGATGTTTTTTTCAGTTTTAATACACACATATTTTATAAATAATATCTACAAATTTATATAAATACGAAATTATAAAAATAATGAATAATAAATAAAATGAATATTTTAATCGGTACAAGTATATAATAGGGGTCCAAAACTCAACTTTCAAATCGTAACTCCGAAAAATATGAAACCACCTTTATTAAATAGCTTATTAAAAATTATATAAATTAAAGGTGATTTTGATACATTTCAACAATTTATTTGAGAGATACATGTCTGGGAAGTTAGGATTTTGGAAATTTATTCAGATCATAACTTTTTATCTGTACATTATTTTTGTATGAAATCAATTTTATAGTTTTCTATATGTAATTATCTAATCTTTCATGTTCAAAGCTTCTTTATTTGAAGTATAAAAGGTGGAACTTAAAATAGGTCCCAAAATGAATAAAGAATGAATTAAATAGAAGGTATTTTTATTGTATTTTGGCCCTTATCTCCCTCTACTTTATTCCTTGTCGACCTAGTCATCGAGATGCCTAGGTCTCAGGGTTTCGAGTCATAAAATATTTGCAATATTTTATTCTTTTTTCTCTTCTTTTCTTTATTCTATAATTTTGGCTTTAAAAACCGTATTCTATACAATATTTGCACAATGATGCATGGATGATAAAATGCCTAAATTAACGCTATTTACACGCATCTACTAGGGTTTTAAGGCTAAAATGATAGGATAAAGATGATGAAACTTAGATTCATCAGGCTCCTATGGACAAGCTGTCCTAAGATCATCTGGTAATCCTTCCAATTCCTAGGGATTTCCATGTCTTGCACTCTAAAGTCCACGTGATATTCTTGTCCCTCAATGTTGTTTACAAAATTCCTGATCTTATCCTAGGTCTCTTAGTTGATGTATCAGCAAACTGAAGTATGACTCTAGAATTCCTAAGAGATCCCAGATTCATTGTTCATAAAGTATGGTGGGCATGAGATTGATGGATGAACTATTGTCTAACAGAGTTCTAGCAAACTTGATTTCATTGATATGGCTAGTTACAAAGTGTGCACCCATATCTCTCTTCTTTCGTAAGAGCTAATTTCTGATTAAGCGAGATATAGCAATAGATTGGATGTGCTTATTTGTTTGACTTGAGTTCTTTATGCTGACCCTTGTCAGTGTGCATCTCACCTTAAGGTATTTCCTAAAATTTGGGTCTCTTTCTATCATCTCGTCTAAGGACAAAGAAACCTTCATGTTTTCTTTACTGATGCGGGACATCTCCTTGTCATTTTTGGGGTTTTTATGTTTTTCTTCTTTCCGGTATTTAGAGCACGAGGAAAAGGGATTAAGTGATCAAGATCAGGAGCTTAAACATCACTTTTATTAAGATAGAAGTATGTACATGATTGGAATTGGGACTGACAGTTGGACTTTGACTCTAACTTTGGAAGGAAAATAACGACTGATGTTTGGGGGATGTTGTTGCCGTGGTATGTTATCCTCCACTGATCCAGACTCACTTGACTCTAGTGAAAGGTGGTGTTATGGTGTGGGTATTGATGGCCTCTCCTTTTCTTCTTCTTCCCTAGGTGTATGCCTAGTTGTGGACAATGTGGCTATGCCACCACGTTCGTTTGCTCGGTCAGGCATGGTTATGGTCTTTCCGCTCCTAAGAAATTTACGATTTGTGTCATCATGCAAAAAGAGTTCGTATTCAGGTAATGAACATTCTAAGACTACTACCTGATTTTGCATCCATGGTTATTAGGATTAGCTTGGATTTGAGCGAGAATCACGATTTGTGGTGCAGTGCACTCATCTCTCTATGTGGAGAGTCGATTGATATCGACTCTCATGTCATGAAGTTCATCCAACATTCGCTGGAGTTCGAGAGAGATTGAAGAGGAAGACTCCTAGCCTTGCATGGCCTGGGATTGCTGGTATTGATGGTTCTAACGGTACTGTCCCTGCTAGCCCTGGTGCTGATACTGCTGATGTTGTGGGTTTCGGTAACCCAGACAATACTACCAGTATTGTTGTTGTTGTTGGGCATGATATCCGGGTTGATACTGTGGTGGATGAGGCTTCAGAGTAGGGTTAGGATCTTGTCGATTGACTGGATCAAGATTGTACCGTACTCCATTTATCTTCATGACTTGTAGAGGTTCCTCTTAAACTGCCTGGGCAGAGGTTTCTTCTGTTGTATTGTGAGAAATTGATCTCCACCCAAGTTGCTCTGTTACCCTACCCCTTGCCCTTTAATGTAGTAAATATGATTTATAAGGGCGTTGGGTGTAGTCAGGCCAGGTATCTGGATCTTAGATACCCTATCAGCTAGTTCCGTCATCTGCTTAGGCAGTTTAGACAATTTCATCATATCAATAGATTTATGGAGTTTGTCCACCTTCTTGTAAATCTGTTCGACCCTAGTTAGCTTATCAGATATTATTCCCATGTTAGTGTTGTGGTCAGTGGACAGACTGTTCACGGTTTTATTTACCCCTTCTTTTGATATGAGTGAAAGAGGGTTGGACATGCATGCCAGTTTTTGGTATGTGCATGGCTTGCGTTGACTAATTTTTCAGACACTTTGTAAACAATGTCTTCATGCCTACCTCTGTAGCTTCCTCCATAATAAGCACTAACTTACCCATACATTTCTAGGTTCAGACCTTTCACTAGACTCTAGACCAACATCATCTTGCCAATACCATGCCTTAGGCATTTTTGAATTAGATACGCAAACCTCTCTAAGGTTTCATGGAATGGTTCATTAGGGACCTGAGTGAAATTGGTGGGTTTGATCCTCATCTGATTAATTCTACTCATTGGGTACAATTTCTGTAAAACATAGTCTTGAATGTAGCACACGTTGAGACTACCTCCCCTAATTTTTTGAGCCAATATACATCCTTATCATTCAAGGCAAAGGGGACATCTCTCAACCTAATATTGTCTAGACTAACCCTGGGATGAGATAGGTTGTCACAAACTAGTACAAAGTCTCGGAAGAGTATGGTTCTTCATGATTGTAATGCGAGGAAGTGCAATTTGTGCTTGAACACGTCCTTAGGAGGTATTGGTCTCAACCAGTTGTTGTCGTTGTCAATCTTCGAGAGGTATGTGTCTTCCACGCCATCCTCTTCCTGATTTCCAGCTCCTTCTAGTTCTGCTAACTGAGCTCTTAGTAGTTCATTTTGTTGCTCAGCTACAGTTATCCGGGCTAGAACCGCCATCATTGGATCATTGTTGTTGTTCTCGTCTTCACCAAGATTCTTCTTTGGAGGCATTTATCTTCCTATTCACCTTCAGATGTAGATAATTCTAAATTAGATATGTATGTAGAAGGTTGAGAGATCCATCGAAGATAAAAGTTTCTTTGATAGGAAGAGAACTAAAGTGAGGGTTAGTTCAGGATCGACTAAACCCTGATGGTGACTTGCTGGTCATGATAAGAGGTTCGTCCCATGACCAAGTAGGCTCGAGAAGAGGGTCATCTCAAACATGGGGAGACTGGAGATCCAAGGGGTTTCGTGTAGTGTTAACAAAATCCAAACTAAATTCCCCTAATAAATCCATCTCTGATGTCAAGAAGTCGGTATGTGCACAATGGTCGAGTCAAGAGAGAGAGAGAGAGTACGCAGGGGGTTACAATTGTACAACCTTTGGACACACAAAGCAAACACAAATCAAACTCGTAGATTCAGCCACTCTATACTTGTGAATGCACATTAGAGTTTGGTCGCTTATCTTTTCAATTTTAACTTAGTGAAAAACAAACTTTGAGAATATCAAGAAGAGCTCAAGTTCTGGAGAGTGCCATATAGACTAGCCAGAATTCATAGAACTAGTTACATCTACTTTCAGCCAGTATGGGTGTAAGTACAAACCATAGAATGGCTACCTGTATTACTTCAGGACGGTGCCTTACACATTGTCCTTTAGCCACTCAATCTGTTAAGGTATACCATAGCTCTTTCACTGAGAAGTAGGTAGTCATTTTCAAATTCAGTAGTTAGAATGAGGGCCCCTGGTTTTGGCTCTACCTAAGTGTGCGATTCTTTCCCACATACAATGAGTGGGTTTCTCTCCTAGTCACAAGATTGATTTTATGTCAGTTTATTTTCAGCACCCTGATTAACAGCCCTTGTTTTAAGTTAAGGTTATCACTTAGGTCTTCAAAAGAGCACAAAATATCAAGCCTAATGACCCGACCCTATTCCTTTAAATCTTAAGTTGTAAAAATGAGGTAGAGAGGATAGAGAAAAAGCCAATGCCAGCATTAAATCAAGAATGCATGATAAGAAAAGACTTACAATAATTCCTCACATTCTTCACGCATGATGCAAGATAATGAATTAAAATTTACAGTAAATGATATGCACAGATGAAAACACCCTAAGTCGATAGTTCTATTATAGGAAAAAATTAAGAGTTTAATTTAGCTAGGTTGTACGGCCTACTAGTGTGTCTTGTTAGTGAAAATGTGTGGTTTAAAATTACGAGCACAGTCAAAAATAAATAACTTAAGTTATCGTATTTGCACCTAATTTCTACACCACTTAAGTCGAGTCCAAATCGCACATAAGGGGGTTGAAACTGACCTGACATACCACATAAAGTTCAGTTCAATATTTATTTAAATAAGGGTTCAGAGAGACTTAGTAAAAGATGCAGAAAATAAAACCTGATCTAAGCTCTCTCACACAGAAATAAAAATCGGAGCGATATTCTTTACAAATCCTTAATCTTTTCCAAATTTTCTCCGAGTTAGTTATCTGCAAAGAGAGAAGTTGTGGTTAGCATCTGAAGTGAGAGAGAAATGTAAATAAGATGCAAAAATTGAATGCAAAATAGAAAGAAAATAAAATAAAAATGGCACGCAAAGTAAACATATAATAATCAATTATAGAAATTTAATCCAAAACCCTAAAAATACATTGTACTTAGTAACAACATATTTGATGAAGGCAGACTCTACCTCATTAATAGTTGCTAATTGTAGTATAAGAGGAAGAAAGCGATTCGTGAAAAACCACAAATTTTGAATATCGTGAACCATTTTTACTTGGTAAGTATATCAAGGTCGAACTCAGAGAATGACATATTTTTAGTTGCATAGTTATAAACTAATCAAAATAATTAAGTAATTGCAATATTAGTCTTTGTGTCAGAAAATAAAGTGAAAATGACCGAAATGCAATGATGAAAATGCATGCAAGAAACATAGAAGATGGTGAAGTTTGGGATCTGAGATTATATATTTTCAATCCTCAATTTAAATAATCAACTAATCCTCAAATGAAATCACATATCGAAAGAAATAAAATCCAGAAATGTGTATCGATCTAATTTCAGACTACATGCTTAAAGATTAATCAATAAGTAATCTTGTAAATGATGATATCGGGTATCTTATCTAAGAAGATTTGACCTCAAATTCCCTGTAATGTATTCATCAAATAAATGGATTTTAATCATATAAAATATTAGAGAAATTAATGCCTCCTCAATTGTGCCCCTACAAAGATTAGTTCCTTAATTAATAAATTTCGATCATCACATGGGTATTAAGCAAATTAAATATTCTTAATTGCATTCTTGCATAATAAAATAGTAATTTCCAGAATATATAGCAACACAAATCTGCCAAAATTCAGCCCGTATAGATCAAATTAAACCTCAAATAATATTTGACTTAAACGAAGCTCTGTTATATTTACAAAGTATGTAAGATGGTAGAGCACAGAATAAGTTTCAAAATGATATATTATGCACAAAAATAGGAGTTTAAATGAGAAATATATGCTAACATGAAATTCCAGGGACTAAAATGTAATAAAAATGAATATTTCCTTTTCAATAAGGTCCTTGGAGGGACTTATATGCAATTAGTTATAGCCGCTTGGGCAGGGATGTAATTTTCCCACAACGGCATGAGCGGGGCAAGCGACCTTGTTGAGCGGGGACCAATGTGTGATTTCTAGAATTGGCAGGGGTCTGGTTGGAATGCGCCCCCGCAGCACATGCTATGCACGTAAGGGCCACATGTTCGAGTGCGGTTGGCAGTTCGGGTTGCTGGTCTGGAAGTAATCTCGATCGTCGATGAATGCTTGATCTGAGGTTGGTATTTGACCGTCTATGTATGGCTAGGATCCCATGTGTTCTTGATCGTAGGGCTATTGTGGTCCTTGTCTTTCTTTTCGTTACTTGCTGCTATAGGGGGTGGGGGCATCGTGCCGATGCGAACAACGTGCGGAGAATGAATCGTGGCTGGGGCTGAGGATCGACCGATACAAGACTGGTTTTGTGGCATGGCGATGGCATGCGGCAGCGGAAACAAGGGGAGAGGAGGAGTGGGATCGCCTATAAAGGGGGCCGATGGCGTGATGATGAAGGTCCCCCCCCTCAAGATGGACGTGCTCGGCAGTGCGTGAAGACTGAGGTGGAGGCATGACTGAAATGAGCTGTCATCAGTGGCGAGCGGGGCAAGGCAGAGCAGATGGAATGAGTGTAGAGAGGCAGTTAACGGAACGTGGTGGACCAGTGTTGGTGGTGGTTCGGCATGGAGGAAATGTGAAGGAGGTCAAAACGAAATGAGGAAGGTGATGGTCGAACAGCGAGGAAGAGATCGAGTCAGGGGGTTGAAGAAAAGAAAGAAGGGAGGAAGAAGAGAGACAGATAGGTGATTACTTGGGGGTGAGCTGCTCGTCAGAGTACTATGGTTGACGCTCGAATTACTGTCTATGGTGGATCTCCTTGAAGCTCTAGATCTCATCATCGTCATCACGTGGAAGGCAGAGGGATGATATGTGCGAGGTATGTGCAGTGAAAGAGAGGGAGGATGGGAGGGGTCACATGCCGCGTACGTGACCTGGAGAGAGGGGTGAAGTCATGTGCTGCACACATGACCTGGTGAGGTGGAGAGAGAGATAGAAGAAGAAGAAGAAGAAAGGAGAGGGAAACAGAGAGAGAAAAGGGAAAAAGAGGAAAGGGAGGAGAGGGAAAAAGACATGGAAGTTAAATAAAAATAAAAGTAAAATAAAACAATAAAAATAAAAAGTAAAAAAATAAGTAAAATAAAAGATAAAAATAAAATATTAAAATTAAATAAAGATAAAAATAAGTAAAATTAAATGAGAATTCAGAAAGAAATAGTAATTGAAATCAAATCAAAAAATGGTCAAGAGGTCTACTGCTTCATGAAGGACCAAAGTCAAAAGAGGTCAACTATACAAAACGTATTTTGGAGGCACTCTATAGATAATAAAATACCACATTTTTATATTTTATGATTTTTATTTTAATTGCATTGTAGTTAGTGAATTAATTCATATACAATATATACATAATTAATCTATTTTTTGGATTTTTTATATGTTAGAAAATTGTAAAATATAAACACAAGGATAAAATCTGCACAAAATATACAATGTCCTATTTTTTTGTATTTTCTTCTGATTTTATGGTTTTTATTGGTTATAATTCTTTATGCTAAGTTAGTTGAATAATTAAAGGAAATGTTAGAAAAAGAATTAGGTTAAAATAATTGATTTTTGTACATTAAATAATAAGCTCAATCAAGATTAAAAATAAGGTTATTTAATTACAAAATTTTAACCCTAATTGTTGAATGTTAATAATTCTTGATGCCAAGTCAGTTGAATAATTAATGGAAATATTAAAAAATAATTAGGTCAGAATAATTGATTTTTGTACATAAAATAATAAGCTCAATCAAGGTTAAAATAAGGTTATTTGATTACAGAATTTTAACTTGTTAGTCAAAATGTGTTGTTTAAAAATTACGAGCACAGATAAAAATAAATAACTTAGGCTATTGTAAGTGCATCTAATTTCGACGCTGCTCAAGTCGAGTCCAAACTGCATAGAGGGGGTTGAAACAGACCCGACACACCATAGCGAGTTCAGTTGAATCTTTATTACATCAGGGTTTATAGAGACCCAGTAAATGACGCAGAAAATTAAACCTAATCTAAGCTCTCTCCCACATAAATAAAAAATAGAGCAGTACTCTTTGTAGATTCGTAATCTTTTCAAAATTTACTCCAAGCTGGTTATCTGCAAAGAGAGAAGTTGTGGTTAGGTACTGAAGTGAGAGAGAAATGCAAATAAGATGTAAAAATTGAATGCAAAATAGAAAGAAAATAGAAAAAAATGACACAAAAACTAAACTTTCAATAATCAATTACAGAAATTTAATCTAAAACCCTAAAAATACATCATCCCCGACAACGACAACATTTGATGAATGCAGACTCTACCTCTTTAATAACTGTTAATTGTAGTATGAGAGGAAGAAAATGATTTATCGAAAACCACAAATTTCAAATATTGTGAATAATTTTTACTTGGTAAGTATACCAAGGTCGAACTCAGAGAACGACGTATTTTTTGTTGCACAGTTATAAATTAATCAAAATAATTAATTAATTGTAATACTAATCTTTGTGCCAGAAAATAAAGTGAAAATGAATGAAATGCAATGATGAAAATGCATGCAAGAAATATAGAAGATGATGAAGTTTGGGATATGTGATTATATATTTTCAACCCTCAATTTAAATAATCAATTTTTCCTCAAATGAAATCACATATCAAAAGAAATAAAATCCAGAAATATGTAATGATTTAATTTCAGACTGCATGCTCAATGATTAATCAATGAATAATCCTTTAAATGATGATATCAGCTGATGATCTTCTCTAAGAAGATTTGACCTCGGAATTCCCTGTAATGTATTCATCAAATAAATGGATTTTAATCATATAAGATATCAGAGAAATTAATGCCTCCTCAATTGTGCCCCTACAAAGATTAGTTCCTTAATTAATAAATTTCAATCATCACAAGGGTATTAAGCAAATTAAATATCCTTAATTACATCCATGCATAATAAAATAGTAATTTCCTTAATATATAATAGCACAAATCTATAAAAATGTAGCCCACATAGATCATATTAAACCTCAAATAATATTCAACTTAAATCAATCTCTAATATTTTCACAAAGTATGTCAGATGGTAGAGCATAAAAAAATTTCAAAATGATATATTGTGCACAAAAGTAGGAGTTTAAATGAGAAATATATGCTAAAATGAAATTCCAGGGACTAAAATATAATAAAAAATTATTTTCTTTTCAATAAGGTCCTTAGAGGGACTTGCATGCAATTAGTAATAGTTGCGTGGGTGGGATGCAATTTGCCCACAACGCCACGTCCAGGGCACATGATCTTGCTGAGCGAGGACCAATGCGTGGTTTCTAGAATTGGCAGGGGTCTTGCAGTAATTCACCCCCACAATATGTGTTGCGCACGTGATGGCCACATGTTCGGGTGTGGTTGGCAGTTTGGGTGGCTGGTTTGGAAGTAATCTCGACCGTCAATGAATGTTTGATCTGAGGTTAGTATTTGGGCGTCGATGGATGGCTTGGATCCCATGTGTTCTTGATCGTAGGCTTTTGTGGTACTTGTTCTTATTTTCATTACTTGTTGCTGCAGGGGGTGGGGGGCATCGGGTCGAGGCGGACATCGTGCGGAGAATCAGTCGTGGTCGGGGCTGAGTACCAATCGACACACGACCGGTTGTGTAGCATGGGGTTGTCGTGTGGCGTCGGAGCCAAGGGGCAAGGAGGAGTGGGCTCATCCGTAAAGGGGGCCAATGGCGTGACGATGAAGGTTCCCTCCTCAAGACAGGCGTGTTTGGCGGTGCGTGAAGACTGAGGTGGAGGCGCGACTGAAATAGCTGTCACTAGTGGCAAGCGGGGTGAGGCAGAGCGAATGAAACGAGTGTAGAGAGGTAGTTAACATAATGTGGTGGACCAATGTTGGTGGTGGTTCGACATGGAGGAAATGTGAAGGAGTTCTAAAAGAAATGAAGAAGGTGATGGTCGGACGATGAGGAAGGGATCGAGTTAGATGGTTGAAGAAAAGAAAGAAGGGAGGAAGAAGAGATGGATAGGTGATTACCTGGGGGTGAGCAGCTCATCGGAGTGCTCTGGTTGATGCTCGAACTGCTGGTGTAGGAGACGAGTTAAGAAGCTCGATGATGAGTCTACGATGGAGCTCCTTGAATCTCTAGGTCCCGCCATCGTCATCGCGTAGATGGCGGAGGGATGACATGTGCGAGGTACATGCAGTGAGAGAGAGGTAGGAGGGGAGGGGTCACATGTCGCGTACGTGACCTGGAGAGAGGGGCGTGGTCATGTGTCGTGCACATGATCTAGTAAGGTGAATCGAGAGGTAGAAGAAGAAGAAGAAAGGAGAGGGAAAAAGAGAGAAAAGGGGAAATGAGGAAAGGGAGGAGAGAGAACAACAAGGAAATTAAATAAAAATAGAAGTGAAATAAAATAATTAAAAACAAAAGGTAAAAAAATAAGTAAAAGAAAAGGTAAAAGTAAAATAAAATAATTAAATAAAGACAAACATAATTAAAATTAAATGAAAATTCAGAAAGAAATAGTAAGTGAAGTCAAATCAAAAAGTCATCAAGAGATCTACTGCTTTATGAAGGATCTAAAGTCAAAAGAGGTCAACTATACAAAATATATTTTTGGAGGTAATCTATAGATAATAAAAGACCACATTTTTACATTTATGATTTTTAATTGCATTTTAACTAGTGAATTAATTTATATAAAATATATACATAATTAATGCAATTTTATGGATTTTTATATGTTAGAAAATTGTAAAATAAAAGCCACAAGGATAAAATATGCACAAAATATATAATGTCGTATTTTTGTTTTTCTTCTGATTTTCTGATTTTTATGGGTTACAATTCTTGATGCCAAGTTAGTTGAGTAATTAAAGGAAATATTAGAGAGATATTTAGGTCAAAATAATTGATTTTTGTACATAAAATAATAAGCTCAATCAAGGTTAAAAATAAGGTTATTTAATTAAAAAAATTGAACCCTAATCGGTGAATATTAAAATTAATTTTAGGGGATTCAATTACTGAATTTATAAGGGGATTTTGCTAAAATCACCATATAAAGTAGATGAATCATGGATTCATCCGTCGATAAAAATAAATTGGAGTATAAATCACCTTTGATTATGGGAGAACAATACCCGCATAGTATGCGAGATTTGATTGCAAGTTGAGAGGTGAGGACATATCCCTAGCATAGTGCCCCAAACCTATCATTAAGCCTTGCATAATGGACTTGAATTTTTTAAGATCACCAATAAAACTGACAAGATAAATGACGAGCACTCCTTGGTCTTCATGTGTTTAGTTGATGAAATCACACATTTTTGCTTGATTGGTTGAGCCTTGTTTGTGTATTTTCACCCAGCCCTCCCGCAACCCTAATTGCTTCATATTCATCTCAATTGATTCTATCATCACAGACGATTCAACCATATTATATATAACATGTACTCGTTGTAGCGCATGCCAATTCTCAATCAATTGTACCAAGTCAATTATCTCCGTGAAGAGGATCCAAATTTTAACTTATAACCCGGGAAGTCCATGGTCAAACACAAGCACACAATCTATTATTTAATTAAATTTAAGTGTTAATTAATTTTCATCGACTTCAAAGACTCCTTAGTCAAGATGAATGCACATACAAGCAAAAACAATGCGAATTTTCAAACAATTTTAAGCATCTATTTAATATGACAAACAATCACACAATGAACAAACGAAGAAATAAAACAAAAAATATGCTCATGATTAATTAACCAACAACTTGTGATTTCATTCAAAATAATTAATAAGAATCTAGTGCCATGCAGATATGATTCAACCAGAGAATAATTGAAATTAATTCTTTATGGAGGATAAATATTCAAGTATGGATCCTTTAAAATTAGTCACCTGAAAAGTAGATGAAAACAATGATTTAACTTAAGTAAAGTAAAGAGGATGAAATGAGGATTCCAATGATGATAAATTCATTAACATCATAGTTACAATTCACAAGTTATTAACCAATTGAGAGAGGGGCGTAAATGCAACTAAACTATAGAGTTTTACAACAAATAACTTCAAAATAGGACTGAAATGCAATTACAATAATTCAATGGACTACTAAATAAATGAAAAAATGCACGGGGGGCATGTCTGCAAAATGGTGAAGTCATCGGCATTATGCTGCAATTTAACCACCTTCACATGTGCGTGGCACATGCCCTCTGGACTAAAATGAAAATTGATGGAGCAACAAGGATACACTAATAAATCTCCCAAGGTAAAGTGTTGGAGGCACGTGACCAGGTGTGGCTCAGATGTTGCTTAGGCAGGACACATGGAGTGATTGGGCGATTCACAATTGGTTTATGCACCCGACCTAAGGTTGCGAAGCGGTGGCTCAGAAGGGTGTCGTGCATCAATAGTTCACCGTATGATCAAGCCCAAAATGGCATGATCCAATGGTGGTTGTGCTTCTTCTTCACCTCCTCTCCTCCTTGCACAATGACGCATTGGCTTGTGCTCCGACAATGTATAGAATCCCCGTCCTTCTTCCTTTGTCCTATTTGAAAGTCACATGACCTTCCTCGAAGCACGTCGAAGATGACGATGACCTCACGAAGAGAAGAAGTCTGCAATGAATCGTGGTCGATGAAGACTCTCTGATGATGAAAATCTAGATTGGAGATACATTTGCTCCTCTAATCGACAAAATTCTTGATATACCTAAAATGATTAGTAGAGAAAACCAACCAAATACAACAAATATGGGAATTGAATGTGGTTCGATCGACGATGAAAGAGTGAGCCCTAGCGTTGGCTTCTCTTCGTGAAGAAGAAGGACCTAAATCGAGATGTGAATATGCAAGTGGAGAAACGATGAGATTAACTGGAGATGAATGTGTGAATAATAGTTGATATGCGATGGATTACACAATCTTAAATCAAAAGAGTGGTCTACCGATTGTACTGAGAAAAATGAAGAAAACAAAGAGGATAAAGGTAAGCCTCTTACGTGGAAACACGAAGATGATTCGAAGATGAAATTGAAGAGAAAGTAGGCATGATTTAAGCTTGGAAGCTTCACATATCTTTGCTTGACTTCAAGGACATGTCGAAGAAGTTCGAGCAACACTTGTAAAGCTACAACACGACGATGAGGCACGTGGATCTTGCCGAAGAAACTCTCCTTCTTCATTATCGACACACTCTATCTCTGTCACTAACTTAGTGGTTGACACTCAGAGGTTCCTTCCTGAAGTGGCGGATGGTGATTACGAAGATGGAAGAAGGGGTTTTATGGCTGTGGAGGTTGGTGGAATGTGGTCCTAGATGGTGGTTTCAACCACTACAAGTTGGAAAAGGATATAGAATCAAAGAAATTTAAGTGGCTAGAGTGGAACACAGAAGTTAAGCAAATGATTTGGTGGTTGAATCAAAGATGGAGGTTATAGGATATGGAAGGGAAAAAGGAGCAAAGATGGCAAGGCACGAAGGGTTGTGACCCTTCGACCCGAAAGTTGGGTGGTTGAAGGCGATGAGATGTTCGTTGGATTAAGATCCAATGGTCCATAATAAGGCATAACCTGACGGTTTATATGGGTCTGATCAATCAGATCAAAGGGCTGAGGAACGAGCGGAGACCATCGGTTGAGATGAGTTGATCAGATTATTCAGGTGGTGATGGAAGGAGGCGTGTAGTGGGCCAAGGCTGGGCAACGTGGGCGAAGGAGAAGATGCCATGTGGCCCAATAGAATAAATCAGAAGTTAACAAATACAATAAAATTAAATAAGAAATAGTTAGAATTAAAATTAGAAAAACGTTCAACATGAAAGTTGAAAATCTAATTGAGATCTAAAGCTTTCATGTAGAACTCAAAGAGAAAATAAGTCATCTGTACATAATAAGAATTACACAAGTAACTAAAATAATAAAATTAATTTTCTTTTATTTTTCTTTCATCATTTTTTGGATTTTAAAATATATTTATGTTATAATAAATATATACAATATTATTCTAATTTTTATTTGAATTTTAATAATAAAGAAATACATAAAATAATAACACATTAATATGTTAACTAATATAATATAAATAGGGCTAATTATTTACAACACTCAAATAAGCTATTAGGCTTAATTGTCAATGAATCTTGTTGATTTACTTAAGTAAGATAGATAATATAAATAAATGATGATGATAAATGTGGGATTTATCACCCCTATAAACTTAAGCTAAGCTCATACTCAAGCTAACAAATAAATAAAGAATCAGTTAGAGAGTTAGCGGATTTAATGAGTTCCCCTGACTTGTGCATGTACGAGAACAAGGCTTGAATGACCTAGAATACTTGGTTTATAGAGATCCTAAGACTTTATGCTGAACTTGCCCTAATCAACATGAATTCAACTTCTCTAATTATAAAACTCTCAATTATAAATATATACTAAGAAGTATGACTTAATGTGTTGACTGCATTCATAAGAGTAGTGTCAAAATGTCACCTAAAGTTCCAATACCAAAGATTCTCCTAAAGACCCAACCCTCAACACTGGGGAATAAATCTATTCTTGCTTCAATCCACCGTCTCTTTAGTTTGACAGACTTAGAAGGTGTACATGGTTGGCCAGGTGATGTAGAAAATTAGGTTTGTGTCATTCTTTTCTCTTCCTCTGACTGGAACAGGGCATCTCTCAAGTGTTATTACTCAACGCATTTGTATGTTTTTAATATCAGTCAGTTTGTCCGTCAAAAGAGATTGAGTTGTCTGTACTTGTTTTCCTGGGATTATGCCGCGTTGCATCCTTTTTAAGTATCTAATATACTAGAACCCATCATTGTAGTGCTGATGCAGAGCCTTATTTGAGGTACTAGCCCAACTCATAAAAGCCTAATGATTTGGTTTAAGTGGACACTTAAAAAAGTCATGAGCGCTCGCCTTGAATATAAGCTCGCATAATTTAACTTTGCAATGATTTGAGCCTTTCTTTTCGTCATCATCATTTATTATTTTTATAATTTTCTTTTGTCCAGCTCCACTGCTTTTTACCAAGGATTGACGTACACTGATCAACAAATAATTAGATGTCATCATACCCTAGCACTTAGGTTTATATCAAGAGATTAGTATGAGAACCAAGTCCACACAGGCTAATATGTTGACACTCGTGTTTCATGAAGCATTCGTTGATCTTATCCCATCCTAGAGCATCATAAAATCGGGTCTAAATTAAATCTCAAATTCCAGTCCCTCAAGTGAAACCTCAACTCATCTTGATCATAAATGCAGTTATGCATATGAGTGATGGTCATATTCTTTAAAAGGAAGATTAAGCATGCGATATAGCACACAAATCTTTCAAACTGGGGATGTTAGACTTTTTAAGTCTCAGACCCTAATGACTAAAACATGTTAACGCTAAGTCTTTGGACCTCATAAATCAAGTGTTAAAGATTATATCAAACCTTGAGTGAAAAAGTGTAGGTGTCAAGGAAAAATATCAAATCAAGAAGATAGCAGGTTAACAAGTTAGAAGTTATTTGAAGAATTTTTATTGAATTGAAAATATACCCTCTAGACAAAACACAACATACTGGGAGAAGACTGACAACATAAAAATACCCAAACATAACACAATACACTTTAGCTCCTCAATATCAACAAACTAACTTGAATCTTTGAGGTTTGAAATCACAGGTTGCCTTAGGCTTCACTTGATTTTTCCTCACAGAGTAAATCTCAGAATCTGAATAAGAAAGATCTTCATTGGACAATGGATCACCTAGAATGATGCCATTCTTCCCCAAATGTAATGTCCATATCAATATGGGAAAACCTAAATTTCTCCAGACTAGAGGTAATACATATCCAACCCTTGGCTCCTGCCACATACTTATGGGTTTTCCTTAAGAGAGAAAAACTAGACATAAGAGGATGATCTAACTTACAAATAAGATGACAATCAACTGACTAAATTGAAGGATATGGAAAAATCCTTAAATGCATCACAAAAGTGCGAGAATCACATTGTATGCAATCGGGAGAGACTGGTCGCACTAATTGCTCGGGGAAGCGGAAATTAAAAAAGTTTAAATGATGAAACCACATGATCCAAGAACACTTCTCGGATCATTTCATCCAAAACACAAACAAGTATTTGGTTTACCTCTTGAGGCATGGTTGCGATCGAGTCTCTAAACAAAGAGACCTTCTGTCTCAAGTCCGACCTCTCAAAGTAAACACTTGCGAGTGCGGGGATGAACTGCATGCTTCTCGCAATCCGAGTTGTTTATTTTAGCATTGAATCTCCTGATCTCATCATACGAGATCCGACGTCTTATTCACGAGCGGGGTGCATTGAAGGAGACAGAGATCCATGAGCAGTCAAAGTGACAACACGATGGCATGGTGACGACGACGTTCTTCTCTACGTCAACATATGGACGGTCATATGTTGAGAGAGAAGGAGAGATGGTGTATAGAGATAATGGAGAAGAAATCATGTTGTTGTCTTCAACTTGTGTGTTAAATAAATGGTTGGGGTTAGCCTTCTATTTATACTATTTTGGGAGTCAATGGACCTCAATCCATGGACAACAAAAATCCAATGGTTCATATTGATTTATGTTCCTTTCAATGGCCATGATTTAGTTGCAAAAACACAACAACAATTAATTCAATTCAATTAAATATATATTGAATAATAATAAATATAAATTAATTTCAATTAAATCAATTATCCATGGAGATAATAGGAAGGAGTCATGCCTCCTTCCTTAAAAGGGGTGGATGGTCACCAAATACCAATAGGACTTGGTGGTCATCCCCTCTCCCTAATAGGAAGGGGAGGCACTCATTCCTATTACATGAAATACACTATTTCATGTATATCTCTATAAATTTGCAACAATTTTTGTAGCAAATTATTTCATAAAATAAATCCAATTTATTTTGTGAACATTACGATCATGCCATTGGAAATTTGTGAGCCATATTCACAACCCAAAATAAAATATAAATTACATTTTCAATTAAATGCCAAATGTGAATCCAGTTCACATAAACATTTAAATTGTAAATGTTATTTACAAATAGCTCTCTCCTATATATTATAAATCACATTTATATTATATGTGATCAATATAGATAGTGCTATCCACATCACTCATATCCATGATAATCAAATCATATTTAATTACCTTGGATCGACATTCTCATGCGCCAAAACAATACGAATCAAATTCACATTGTTCATTATCATATTTAATTATCCATATTTCTTGTGTCCAAACAATATGAATCACATTCATATTATTCACAATAATTAAACAACTTTTAATTATCTATTTTGCTCAATGCTCATATATAATATCAACAATGAAATTATTCTTGAACTCTTTCAAGAATAATGCGCTTTCGCCGTGGATACTTGCAGATAAGGACAGAGCGATCGTACATTCCACGAATAGTGACTTGGTATTGAGATCATATCTCAAATTCAGATCTTGCGAACCTCCCATAGATATTTCATTAAATCAAAATCGTAATTCTAATCTTTTCATTGCATCGGAATCACATTCAGATCACTGTCTAACATTTGGACCAGTATCAGATTACTTCTTTATTGAGAGGAGTCACTAAAATCCAAACCCATTTTATCATTCTCTAGGAATTGAAGAGTCATGGTTATACAATCATTTATGATCACATCACCCTCAGGTATTCCTAATAGCCGTACATATTGCATACTGGAAGACCTAGAATAAACATGAATTTTAGATGTATTTAGATTGTCTTCTTCATGTTTTTATCATTAAGTTTCTCATTTGATCATTGGGATTTGGTATCGATTATATACTTTCCAAAATCATATATCATACCTAGGTATTGATCATATACTTTCCAAAAGTATATATCAAACCTACAAATTCAAAGTTTCCAAAGCGAAATGATCATGTACGGAATTTGATCCCAATATTTCATGAGTGAGTTCATGTCTTTCGGTTCAGTAATTGAACCTGTATGATCCCTTTGAGAGATCATATTACTCATATGCCCTTGTATGCACACTAGTCAGCTAGTGTATAGACCTTGATTAGGCCATCAGCTTATCGGTCTGCCAAAAGTACACACTCAAACATAGAATAATACATATGTCTCCAGTCTGAGGATGTGTGCCTATATCGTAACAGCATACAACATAGGTCTTTGATTTTCTTGATCCTGCCAAGTCAACTCTTTGAGCTAATTTATCTAACATCTTTGAATCTCTATTCCTATGCAGAGGACCTACATCAAAATGTCGTTAGATATCATCCCATGAGAGAAAAGGATTGTCATCTCCTACTCAGGCTGGAGATCATCTCTTAATAATCATATGATGATGCTTGATGAGTCCTCAATCTAACTCTTTAGATATTCGTCCAATCACCAACCTCTATGATTTATAAATTGAATCAATAGTTGTATGATCATCAAGATAGCCACGATACTTAACCCAAATTGTACTAATAAACCTATTATGCAAATTAATTATTCTTCATTTCAGATCAAGGAATAATATTTGCAATAATATTTATTGCATAATGGCTTGTCGTAGGCTCACATGTCCAACATGAATATCCTCAAAGCAAGGCATAGCATACTCCATATCAAACTCCTCTAGTAAAATATTTTCCTCCTCAAGTGGCATTACTCTCGTCAAAGAACTCTTTATCGACTTAATCTTCTAAAATATAGAGTTTAGATCAAGACTCTCTTCCATGTCCAACTCTACAAAAGACCAAAAGATAGACACCTTATAAATGCTAAAACCTGACGGTTTAATGAACCGTCACACCCTCTCAAATACTCAAGACACAAAGTAGAAACTGAAGAGACACAAAGTAGAAACTGAAGAGACACAAGGGTTAATCTCTATTTACAAGTTTATTCAATTTTGACCCTTAAAGATTGAAAATAATTTTGAAAACTTTTTACAAACCATGTCACATAAATATATATTTTCCAAATATTTTACAAAAATTTTCAAAACACGTAAACCATATTTTAACAAACATATGTAAAATATTTTGAAAACCATGTAAGATAGATACATAAAAGTTTTCAAATTATTTTCAAAATAAGGTATACAAAACTCGGTTCAAAAATATTACGATACCCATAACCCTAAAAAGTTTGAAAAGGATAAAACCAAGAGCTATGGCTAAAGTATATATGAAATATCTACAATATATCCCCTATACTTAGCTTTTGATATGTCCTCATAGCACAATATGATATGAAGGCATAGCTCATGCTAAATCTAAAGAAATGTACTAGAGATTAATCAATATAGACGGTGTATGGAGAAATAGAAAGAATAAGTCAATAGAATGAAATGCCCCCTATACTTAGGCTAAAAATAGCCTAAGTATAAATATGAAATGAAAAATAAAGTAGAGACCAACATAAAAGAGAATCAAAAACCGGCAACAAAGTTTTGGGTTTCCCCCTATAATTAGGCCAAAAATAGCGTAAGTTAGGAGTAAGAATATGTATGTTGGGGAAACTAAACCCCAAAAGAATAAAGTCCAAAAAGAATATGAATCTGATTGATGTTGATCTGACTGATGTGAATCTTATACTATAACTTCATTCTGTAACGGAGATGTCTACGAATGAATCAACTGGCATGAAGTCAATCACTTCAACATGAGTCAGCCATTCATTGGATTCAATAAAATGCTTCAACTACCGACCATTTACCAAGAAGGAAGGTGCACCATCTAAAAGATCTGCAATGTATACACTGCCATTTCCATGCACTTCCTTAACTATATAAAGACCCGTCCATTTGGATATCAATTTCCTATGAAAAATTCACAACTTAACATTAAACAACCATGCCTTTTGTCCAATGACAAAGTTCTTGCATCTAATATGCGAATCATACCACTTCTTAACTTTTCCCTTATAAATCAAGCTGCTGTCATATGCTCTATTACGAATCTCCACTAACTCATATGTCTCTGCATAACTTTCCAAGGTGACAACTCTAATTGATTTTTTTATTGTCCACTTAGACTTGTGAATTAATTCAGCGGGCAAATGGCATGTCTTGCCATAAATCATTCTAAAAAGTGAAGTACCTAAAGGGGTCTTATAGGCCATCCTATAGGCCCGTAGAACCTGGTCCAACAACTAAAACCAATTCTTCCTATCAGGACAGACTAATTTCTGATGAATACTCTCCACCTCCCAATTGGAAACATCAGCCATGCCGTTCTATTGTGGGTGGTAAGGACTAGCAACTCTATGCTCAAAATGATAGTCCTTAGCTAATGATCTCATCTCTTTATTCACAAAATGGCTACCCCAATTAAAAATCAAAACCTTTGACACCCTAAACCTTGAAATGATATTATCCTTGATGAACTTACAAAAAATCCTAGAGTCGATGGCTTGGGTTGGGATAGCCTTCACCCATCTTGACAAATAATCTACCGCTAATAAGATATACTCAAATCCATGGCTGTTAGGAAAGGGGCCCATTGAAATATATGCCACATGCATCGAAAGCATCATAGAAAATCGTTGGTTGTATGGGCATCTCATCTTTATAATCAAATGTCCCTCCCATTCTTTGACATACAGGACACGATCGTACAAAATTGGTGTCATCTCTAAACAATGTCAGCCAAAAGAATCCACGATGAAGTACCTTGTGACCGATTCTCTTTCATGAATGGTGTCCTCCTTCCTTATGTGAATGACAATACGTGAGGACACTCTGGTATTCCTCCTGAGGAATACACCTCCTCCAGACACAACCCAACCCTTCAGAGAAAAGGAACGGATCCTCCCAATGGTATCTCCTAGAATCTGACTTCAGTGGTCAATGTTGCTTCTATTCCAACCATGAGGAACCTGCTTGGAAACAAGATAGTTCACCATGTTGGCATACCAACAGAGTGAATCTACTAATCATTTAAGTCAAGTCTAAACAGATGATCAACCACTACATTCTTGACTCCAGGTTTATCCTTAATCTCCAAATCAAACTACTGGAGTAACAAAATCCACCTAAGGAGACACACCTTCGAGTCCTTTTTCATAATATACCTAATGGATGAATGATCTATATAAATCGTTTGATCCCAGTATGTAAGACCTAAACTTCTCCAAATCCCAAACTACGGTGAGCATTTCCTTTTTGATGAATTTCCATTTCATCACCTTTATTCTATCATTTTGGCCATAAAACCCTAGCCAAATGCATGTAAATATCATTATTTTGTATAATTTAACATTCATTATTTATTCCACTAATTTTACATAAAATATAGTTCAATACCAAAATTATAGAATAAAGAAAAGAAAAGAAATAAAATGCCAAAGCTATTTTATGACCCTAAACCTCGAGACCTAGGCATCTTGATGACGTGGTCGACAAGGGATAAAATAGGGGGTATGAGGGCCAAAAATCCAATCAAAATCCCATTCCTATTTTATTTTATTTTCTATTATTTATACCTCGAATAAATAAATTTTGTACATAAAAGTTGTAGATAAAAATAAATAAAAATACAAAATGATTTCATAAAAAAAATATATACGGGTACTTTTTATACTCTGAATAAAAATCCAAAATCCAGACATCTCAGACTCATATCTTCTCCATATGAACTCGTAATGTTTCAAAATCACATTTAATCGTATATAACCATATAACTTTTAATAAGCATTTAAGGAAGGTTGTTTCATCTAATTTGGAGTTGATATGCAAAAGTTAGGTTTTGGACCCCTATTGTATAGTATACCTGAATAAATTATTCATTTTATTAATTTAATATTAATTCAATATTTTCATATTTTTGGAATTTTTATATATTATTTATATATATATGTGTGTATATTAAGAATACAATAAAACCATAAATAAAAAGCTTAAAATAAATTAATATATAAAAATGCGTGGATGAATATACAATACTTATACCTATATAATATATAATCCTATTTATTTAAGTGTGCATATTATATCAGAGGAAAAAATAAAAATATATTTATGTGTACAAAAATGAGTTATAAATATATAAAATATGAAAATAAAATAATATAACAAAAATACAAAACAAAACAAAATATGCAAAACATATGTAAATATACATATAAATAAACCCTAAAAGTAACTTGTAATAAAATAACTAGTATAAATAAATAAATACCATAATAAAATAGTATAGAAAATAATAACCATTTTATTTTATAATTTAAAATTAATTAAATCATTTATTATTTATTATTGAATTTATAAATAACTTTAACTTGCGTCTTTTACGGTTAGTCACCGTGGACCAACCGGGGGAGTCAAGAGTTGCCCACGATCAACTCTTCTCCCTAGGTCCTAGCCCTATCAGACCTTGCTTTTGATCTGACTTCTACATTTTTCCTCGATCAATGTAGACATCGATTCAGGTTGCTTTCTTCTTCACTTTTTCTCCTTGATCTTCCAGCTATAACACGCCCATGATGCCTCAAGGATTGGATCACTGAATCTTTCGCCTCTCCTCAATCTTCCCAGCCCTGTCCATATACCTGAGCTCCACCATTTTTTATTTTTGAATCCCTTTTGGCCATCTTCTCTCCTTCCTTTTGTGCCCCAGGGCTCGAGCTCCGTAATAGGGAGCTCTCCCAACATTTGGCTAAATCAAGGAGCAGCTTAGAGATTATCTCCACCAACTCCGGCAGTGCTCCATCGTGAGGTCCCCCATCTCGTAGCTCCGACTGCTCAAGGTACTTTTAATTTTCATTTTAGATTGGTTTTAGGTGTAGCCTTTATTTCCGACAATTAGTTTAGCATCTTATTCATCGTCGTAGCTTAGATCTTCACATTCGTAGTTCAACAGAGCTTCGCTCTGGCGAACCTTTTCATTGTCAACCACAGTGTCTGCGACCCACCTGACCACCTCACTTTATTCGCCTATGCTTCTCCTATGCCCCACATACTTCATGCTCACATGATCTCCTCTTGATTAGATTTGGGTGCTCCACCTCTGCCGCATCGCTAGAGCATCTCTGTCGCGCCCATTTCCGGCCCATTCCACCTGCTAACGGGTCGAGGCACTTTTCCCTCGACCCTGTGTTTCATCTGTGCAGGTGTAGGGAGCTAAAGAGCCTGCAGGAGGTGCTTTTGGAGTCACTGGAGGTTCCCAGGTTGCTTGATCTTCTCTGAACTCTTTGGACTCCTCGATCATCCTAGAGCCTTTTGAGGCCTTCTACAGATGCAAATCGACGAGATGATTGTTTTGAGCACATGAGCATCGCTGGAGACACATCGAGCTAAAGGGAATCGGAGATTGAAGCTCCGCTCCTCGGTTGTTCTTCCCCATTATTAGCAAAGATCAGTCACCATCCGAACTCCTCCTCGTGCCAGATTGATCAGCACTCGTCAGATGTGCCCACGCCTCCACCGTTGATCTTAGCCCGAAGATCTAATCTCAACCAGTCATTTGCGTATTTTATTATTTAGTACTTAAATCTCCTATTTTGTGTATTTTATTATTTAGTACTTAAACATTCATATACCATTATTATTAATTTTGTAATTACAAGGAACCCCCTACCATTTCTACTATTTTCATCTAGGTCCAGTCCATGTCACCTTACATGCGATCTCACGTGAGGTGGTGATTTTGCAGGGAACTCCTTGCATATTTTTGTATTTCATTTTGGTCCATAAACTTTTTATATTAGCTGAATATTTTAGGGTATTTTGCAGAAACAACCTCTCACTTTATTTTAATTGGCAAATGCCCTTTCTAGTACATGGATTTTTGTTCATCTCTTCTATTTATTGAAATTAGCATCCATATTCCAAAAATTCTCAAAAAATAGGATTAAGTGTCTACTAGCATCTATATTCGCACTATATTTTTGGATTTTTATTTTGGTCACTTTAAATATTTAATAAAAATCAAAAGAGAGCATTTTATCCTGTTTGCATTAAAAATTACCAAATATATATGCATTTCAAAAAAATCCTAAAAAATATATTTTGCTTATTTTAGTATTTTGAGCCTTCAGACCAAAAAACAACTAAAATAAAGAAGGAAATACATAAAAATTAAAAAGCTCCAAAATTCTTTATAAAATAAAAAATCCCTAAAAAATCCAAAAATATTTATTTCTACTTTGTAATTTTCTTTATATTTTCCTTCTATTAAAATTGATTTGAAGAATTTTAGATATTTTTTACTTTTTTATTTTCAAATCTATTCGACCTATTTATTTAATCCCTTTTTTGGGATATTTTTGACTTTAAAAATATATAAAAATTAGAAATTTTAATTAAAAATCACAAAAATTGTAGAAAATTATATAAAACCCCAAAACATTTTATTTCATATATTTTGATTATTTTTGTTAGTATTTATAATTATATTAGCTTATTTTATATATATTACTTATATATCTTTTATAAAAAGAAAAGGTAATAAAAAATCAGAAAATATAAAAAGGAAATAAAATTTGTAAAATTAAAATAATGAAAAAATAAAAAATCAAAATCCATAAAAAATAAAATAAAATACCAAGAGCAACACAAATTTTAGATTTCATTTTCCCGATCTATCTAATTTGCTCCCTGTGTTCGACACTCTACACATACTTATATCTATACACACATTTGTAGAGTTATAAATTTTAACTCCACATCTTATTTTTCATTGCTTGTTTTATTGTGGGTTAATTGTTGAAATACTTCGGGTTTCGCAAGAGGTTGCTTCAGCTAGTGTAGCTCCCGCCTTGTGCGGACTACATTAGACCCTTACAAAATCCATACTTTTAAAATGGTGTTGTTGTCGGGGAGCAACATCGTATAGATTGGATTCCTTTGTTTATGCCTTCTTGTCTACATTTCCCCTTTGTTTATTTTTTTTAATTTTGATATTATTTTGTGAATTCTCTACCCACCCACTTTATTTGAATTTATTGTTAGGGACCGTGGATCGAGGAGGCTCTCCTAGGAGCGCCTACGCACTCACTTGAAGCGGAGTCAGCTTTTGACCTAGCTGACAGAAGATAGAGACAAGCGAACACCTAGAGAATTTTTGAAGACAATGCACTTTTTTTGTATTTCAATTTATTTGTAATTTGAATCAAGAGAGAGGCACATTTGTTGTAATAACTTAGACTCTCTTGGATTCTGACACTTTACGAGGTCTAGTGCTCGATAGATTCTTCACTTGGGGGCCTCGTCGATTTTTGTCGTGTTTTGACCACTTTTCTTTTTTTTGTTTCACGATTTTATTTTTATTTATTTTGTGTTATTGAGCCTAATCTTAAAATTAATAAAATATTAAATTATGTAGAGGGGAGGGAGGCTGTTTTGAGTAATAGCCAAGTTGGTTGTTACACAAGGCAGTTTCCCACCCTTTTTTATTTTTTTCAAAAATAAAATTATGTATATTCATATATATGTCCTTCCTATATGTCATTCAAATTTCATCAGAAACGGAGACTTCTATGCCCTCCATCTAGAACAGGTAGATTACAACAAATTTCAGACCGTCAAAATTTACTCGGTCTAGATGGAGGGCATAGGAGTCTCCGTTTCTCATGAAATTCGAATGACATGTAGGAGGGATATATAGATGAATATACATGGTGGAATTTTTGAAAAAAATAAAAAAGGGGGGAAATTGCTCCGTGTAACAGCCATCTTGGCTGTTACACAGAACAACTTCCTTTTACTCAATTATGTATATATTTGTATAGTTAATTAATTAAAAATCAAAGCATTGTATATAGGTATACATACCAATAACTAAGTCTGTTTATTTATCTGGGGGGCTCGCGACAGGGCGGTAGTGCTCGCGGGATGGCGTCGTGGTGAGTTCTCAACCAGTCGATACACGACCGACTGAGCGGCGAAGCGTGGCTTCAATAAAAATCATAACCATTTCCTACGAAGCCATATATCGCGTGGTACTTGGGGATGAGTTTGTAGAGCCTTCCTTTTCAATGTTGGAACTGCGATTTGGATCCTCACAAGATTTCTCTGTAGGCATTTTGGGCGTTGGTGTTGTGGAAGTCAATGGAACTAAAGTAATGGGTTATATACAAAGGGTGGCCTTCATTTTCGCCATAGCTTTTTTTAATGGGAGACAAGTAGTATGCTTCAGAATGTTGCCATTGATCATGATTCCCGTGCTTCTGAGCCAGATTAGCTTACTCGATATATTAAGATCCAAAGCCCTAATATATTTGCATGTACCTATAGATTCACTTTTGAACTTAGTAAAATTTAAATGGTTTCTTGTTTATACTTGGAACTGAGCACCAAGAGGGACTCTCCAAAGAGCTTGTAGGACCCGTTGTGGTGGGCACTGAAGAGTTCCCAAGACTGGACTTTTAGGTCCCATATCTAAGTGATTAGCATTTGTGCTTCGCGATAATAGCAAGTACTATTCTAGGGTGATTTCATCGAATTGCGTTTGCTTATAGATAGGTTTCAATTCTACGTAGTATCCTTACATGAAGAGAGATGGAGGCAAGGTGAGCATTTCTACTTAGAATTTCGAGTGCATTGCTTTTCCGACTCTTTACATATGACTTTGATCACTTAGATGCTAAAAATAATTGAATTCTCATTAGGTTCATGCATTCTTATTAATTTAACAAAAAAGTAATAACCAATAAAATTGGGACTGATAAGTTTCCTCGACCCTAAAATCAAAAAGAAAAAAATAGCTGTCTTGGGGAGAGTAACACCCTCATTGTATGTGCATTCTATTTTGATACGTACACACTAAGGATTAGTGCCTCAATCCCAGACCTTCCTACATGATTGTACAACTTTGTGAAATTCACCTAATTCTAAAAGAGGACAAGATAAAATGACCGAGATTTTATGGTCATCACTGAGTTGACTGGTGAATTGAGGGGTTTGTCTTGTGTATAAAATCACTCTATTTACGTTTGTGTGCATACTCGATCTTCTCTTCACATTTGCAACTTTTTCTTGCACCTCTTGACTTAGCTATCGTACTCTTCTGATCATTTTCTTTAGTCGTGGATATGGCCGAATAGAGTGATTTTTATCCGGACTTTGCAGATCCCTCGTACCCTCCAGTCAGTCCATCTCCACTTTATCAGAAGGACTTCGTTCCTGATTTTCCTTTTTTTACATATTCACCTCAGCTGGAGTGTTAGACCTCAGATTTTACCCATCACCACCACCCTCACATTTCTCGCCATTATACTTACCCGAGACTGACATGTTGGAGTCACCTCTCATGGAGTCCACTCGTGAGCACTTGCCCCAAATGGTGGAGCAAATGAAGAAGAGGATTGATGATCTCACTAGTATAATAAGAGCCACAATGTCGCTTCACCATTTTATGACATGGGTTCATTCGAGGATTCCTATGAGAAACTGTAATCACATAAAATAAAAAATGAGAAAAAAATTAAGTACAAAAAGAATTCGGGAGACATACAATTGAGTCTGCTTGTGAGGAGAGGGTACACCAACCATATTCTTTGACCACACACACACTTACCACAGTTCCCACCTTTGACCCCAAGGATTACACTGTATAGACTGCTCTTAGTCATCCTCGTGTAGATGATGATTTCGATCTTCTCCCTTGTATGGAGGATATCCAAAATCTCAAAAAAGGTTGACTGAACCAGAAGTGGTGGCAGCTATTCATGAGATCATTGAAACCTCACTTCGTCAGCCCATGACCCAATTATGCTCCTAAACTCAAGAAAAGACCAGCGAAGGAGCAAATCTGAGCGACTCATTTTGACCATGGCCACTACACACGTCATCCCTCACCATCCATACACTTGGAAAGGTAACACTGTTATACCTTTTGTGAGTTCACCATCTCTGACTATTCTTGTGATAACATCTCCTTGTCGACGATACTTCCATCAATATAATACCCTTCTCATTGGTACAATCTATTCATCTGGGGCCTCTCAAGAAGATCAGGATGATTTGCCAGTTTGTTGTTGGATTAATAAAGAGGTCGAAGGATATTCTTTGAGAACATTGTCATTCAGATTCAGGGCATGTGCTTCATTGTTAACTTTATCGTATTGCCCATAGAGACCTCTACCCTAGTGGAGCATCCTCCAATCATCCTGGGATGGCCTTTCCTCGCCTATGCTAGAGATGTTTATTGATTATGGATATGGAGAGATTCACTTCCATTCTGATGTCAGGAGCGATGTGTTGATCACTACACCCACTGTTGACTTGAGACTCGCATCCCACGAGAGCATTCCCGTGTTAGCCAACCTTGAGGCTTGATGATGCTATCATAGAGTTTTACTTTATGTTGGATGATTATGAGACCCGAGAATTCCTCTCCAAGGAGGAAGACTCGGAAAGCATAGACCTTGAAGTTCCCCCTTTCGGTGAGTGGCGATGTATTGATGATATCTATGGTATTTACACTATATACACTTTAGAGCGGAGGGCGGATTTAGTAGAGACTGCACATGTCGAATTTGACCTTATTTCTTTCGTCAAGGAGTTTGTGTCTTTTGATGATGACCTATCAGACTTCCCATACTGAATACAACTGACCAGTTCGTGCCTTTCCACTTTGAGATTGCCGATGATTTTCATCAGGTTGATCTTGATCGGTTTGTGTCTGTCGATGGCCCTGGTATCGAATACACTTTATCAAATCCTTTCCTTAGTAATCACACAAGAAGGTCCGCTTTCATCCTTCTTAATCTCTGTACATCCACTTCCTTGTATATCTATTTTAATTTTATTTCCTTCCATCTCCCGTTTTTTCTCATTCACCTCATTCCATGTGTTTTGTCTTGCTTAGGACATACTCTATCCTAAGTATTAGGGAGGTGGATGAGTTGAGTGATCTTCCTTCTTTTAATGTACTTTGTACAAAATATAGGGGGTATGCAGCTCAAGTTATTCATTCCTTGATCCCCTCCAATGTCTCCTTTTCTTGTCTATACTTAGAGATATCTTACACTAAGTATAGGGGGAGATTGTCTGAGTATGATCTGTTCATTCCCACCCTTGACCCTCCCTACCTTGTGTACAATCTGTTATACTTAGGATTATTTCAACCTAAGTATCAGGGGGGACGGTTGACTTCCATTCATTTATTCATTCAATCTTTCATTGTTGTAGTATAGGCTTTTCTATACTCAGTAGAGTTATGTCTTCTCTTTTTCTCTTTGATCTATGAGGACATAACTCAATCTAAGTATAGGGTGGTCGTATATACTTTGTATATACTTTAGTCATAACTCATTGATGAACATCAAATTTGCCTCTTTAATAATCAGAGAATGTCGTAGTATAGGAGGCAAATCTGGTTCGTCAAAAACCACAACCTTTGAATGTTGTAGAATATTTTTACTTGGCAAGTCTACCAAGGTCGAACATAGGGACACGAGCTACTCTATCTATTTATCGACTTCGATCAATTAAGAGCAAATGTTAACTATTTTTCAATTCCAGGTCTTCATGTAGATGTACAAGGTAATAAGCAAAACGATGCAGATGCATGGATTTTTTTGTTATTTTTCAATGCAAAGGTAGGAGTGTGCATGAAAGTAATGCAAAGATAAATGTATGCAATTGACTACTACAAATATACCCTCGAAAGATCAATAAATTGAGCAACAGAAAGTAGATTGAAATCAGGGTCATTTTGAGCATATCATCATGAGAAAGCATCTATTTTATGACAAGGCATTGGAACAATAGTCATCATCTAACATTAAAAATTCACTTCATTTAAAATGATTTCATATGAGAAAATTAAACATGCCACAAGATAAATGAAGTAACAAGGATCAAAACGACACTAAAATCATGCAATTTGGATCTACGATGCTCAAGTTATGCTAAAAACAATACAGGGCATAAATGTAATAAAAATGTAAGAAATAAAAGGATAAATATTACAAATAGGTCCCTGGAGGGACTTGTTTGCACTTTCTAAAAATCGCTTGGGCCCCTCTGTAATTTTTCCATTGTGTGTAGGGATATATCTGTAATTTCCGTAAGTCCGAGGGATACCCTGTAAAATACCCTGGTGTGCACGCGAGGCACGCGCCTAGGGACCAATATGCAAATAACAATACTTCTGGGGTCTTCTTGCAATTTGCCCAGACCCTCACAGCGAGGCATGTGAGGATGCCAGGCTCAGGTTGCCAGCTCGGGATACGTGGTGTCAGGTGCAGGCTCGGGATGAGGTTCTGGAAGTCTGAACTTGTCGGTTAGTCTAGAGGTTCGGATATGCCATGTGTCGTCATCAAGACCGTCCGATCCAGATGATCAAACGGTGCATGCTCCTCTTCCTCCGTCGTTGGCTGCCGGACGAGACAGGGTACGGTGAACTCCCAATTGCTCCCCTTACTCTGAAGGCTTCACCGGGGCTTGTGGAAGGTTGCTGCGGTGCAGGCGAAGGGCTGGAGAGTACGGCGGAGGCACGTTGATGGCCAAGATGGTTAGTCGATGCAAGTCTGCCGGAGATGAGCTTCGAGATCAGAGGTTGGGCATGGATTTCGTCCATTGAAGACCTGCAGAGGTGAGATGGGTAGCCGAGACGTGCGAGTGATGTGTGTGAGTGACGTAAGGTGAGTGGAGGCCGTGGAGGTGACGGGAGGCGGTGGCCAAGTGCTCCTTCTCTGATGAAGTGGAGGAGGAGAAGGGGCAGAGCGAGGATGGCTCTGGAGAAGGGAAGGGTGGTCGGCAAGGATGAGGGTGATGTGGCAGGAGTATTAGGATGGTCAGTGGCCGGTGAAAGTGCTGATAGGCGACAGAATAATTGGAAGAAAACCAAAGAAACAAAGGGAGGAGGGGTTCCTCATCAGAGGGGGGAATTAGATGGAGGAAGGGATTGTGCTGGGCTTCGAGGAAGCCCAGGGTCGGCGCCCTGTCTGGTCAGCCATGCTAGAGAGCTCAGCTACTGTTGGAGATGGCGGAGCAAGCATGGTGGAGCGCCATGGATCACACCGGGGCTGAGGTCGTTATCACCTCGATGTATGGCCCCTCCACAGTCACCGGAGGGCCGAAGGGTGGGTCAAAGGCCCTTGGAATGGTGGATGGGTTGCTCGGAGCGGAGGGGGTGATTTTACAGGGTGAGTCGATGGTTGGTTGAAGGAGATTTTGAACGGACGACTTGAAGGCTAGGAATGATGTTGGGTGTAGTGATGGTATATGCGAGGAAGGCGGAAGAACTGGTGACGTGTAGGTGGCGTTACGACGAGGCGAGGTGAATGGAGGCGAGGGCTAAAAATGGAAGGGGATGGCTGACTCGCGAGGTGAAACGGCTGGGGAGGGGGTTACGGAGGAGGAAGACGAAGTTCGAGCCATTGGATCGGCTGCGATGGTGGCGAGCACGTGAGATTAGATCAAGGATTTTGATCAAATGGCGGAGATTGAGGCGTTGATGGATGGCTAGGATGATATTTGTAGTCTCATTCTATGGCGGGGTGTGTGTGGATGATGTGGTGCAAGGAGGAGCATGGGAAGGCGATAGGATCGGATGGTCGGGAATGAGGTGTGAAGGGACGGCTTGGATCTGATCTCTGGAGAGATCCGACGGCTGGAGATGAGTGGATATCGAATGATGAAGATGGAGGCGGGAATGAGAAGATCCAACGACCCAGGAGGGAGCCGGGTGGCGGAAGGAGAAGTAGCCACGTGGCGGCCCAGAGGGCGCCACGTGGCTGCACCAGAAAATTCAAAAATGTAAAATCAAAGAAAAATAAAAAAGAATTAGTTAGAGGAAAAATTAAGAAAAAGTCAAAACATGAAAGTTGTTCGTCTCGATGAGATCTACAAGTTTCATGTTGGAAGAAAAGCCAAAAGAGGTCATTTATATAAAAAGTTTTTTGGGGGTATTTTAAAGGGGTTAATAACATCGAATATTGGGTTTGAATTGTTTTTGTATTTTTTAGCCTTGTTAAGGGTTAGTGAGATTATAGACAATTGATCTACCTAATTTTTAGGGGTTTTTTTAAAATAATTACAAATTAAATAATAGTTATTATATACAATAATTATAGGTTAATTTCATACAATATAATACAAGATAAAATGGATGAATTATTAGCGGATTTTACTCTTTAATTAATCTACGGGTTTAGTTAGTGAATTTTAGCGTGATGAATAAGAGATTCATCACTCAACTTTCATATTTTCAATAAGTATGGCTAAAATACTGTATATATACAATTCATTAAATCAATTAATAAAAAGATGTATATTATTCCTCAAATTCTTTTTGTATATACTGATTAATAAATCATGTAAAAATATTTTGCAAAATATTTGAAAAAATATTTTGAAAATATAACTGAAAAATGTTTGACAAAGAGTTTGTAAAATGTTTTCAACCTTTGTAAAGTTGTTTTGTTTGTAAAATTTCTTTTCTTTGTGTAAAATAAAGATGTTTTGAAAATCTATTTACAAATGGTTTGAAAAATGGTTGCAAAAATATTTGAAAAAAACTCTATACACTGTTTGAAAAATCTTTGCAAAATGGTTTTCGAATGTTTCTAAATATTTGTAAAAATTATTTCAAGCTATTGTTTTCAAAATTATTTATAAGATTATTTTCAAATAACTTTGAGGAATATATACATCATCCAAATAAGTTAACTTTTCACCATATATATATATATATATATATATATATATATATATATACAACTAACATATCTCTTGTGTAAATCCTTTAAAATCCCAACCCTTGTAAATAACAAGATGCACTCCCGTGTAAATATATGTATCTACTTTTTTTAAAAAAACTTTTGCTTCGAAAAAGTCCTGAAATTTTGCAAAGTTAATTCCAAAAACATTTACAAAAACCTTTTCAAAAATTACATAAAACTTTGCAAAACCTTTTTAAAAAACCCATAAAAAGTTCAAAATCAGAAAAATTGCATCACAAAAATATGTTCTGCAGTGTGCATAGCATTCATATTTTTCAGATTGAGTTTGATAATTGAACAAGTCTAGATAAAATCCGAAGATTGGAGCTTGTGTGGACCTTAAATATACTTAATCACAGTAACCTTATAGGAACTAGAATTGATGTACTTCAGGTCTATAGACTTAATTCTTTGAGATCATGAGATTTGATTCCGTATCGTTCTGACTGCCTAGGTAGAATATTTTGGAGCATGCACACGACACTTGTTGATAATGACCTATCTTGTACACCTGCACCTTTCACTTTGCTCATCTCATTTGAAGTAGTAGAGGGTTGGATTGCCGGTATGAGACACATGCCAATGGAAACATCAGAAGTCTCACATTTGTAGCCATTGTACCCCCAACTCGATCTAATAGCCATGAAGTCTAAATACATAAGTTGTGGGTTGCAGTAAAGCTTAAAAAGAGGGATAGTCTACTGGCTCAAGAGGAAAAAGTCCATATGTAAATGTTGTTGCATATAGTATTAAAAAATAAAAAATATAAAACTCTAAAAAAGTGGACATACCTGATTGAAAAATAAATGGTCGCCGAAGTGTACATATTTGTATAGTCAATAAGCAAGCTTGAGCTTCAAAGTCATATGTATATGGGCCTATGATCGGGTGACTTGGCTACACTAGTCAAGCATCCCAGGATAGGTATCTACACCGACTATCGTCCATTCTTCTCTCCCCCTCCTCTTCTTGAGCAGGTTGTCACTTGAACTTAGAAGGGAATACTTCGCTTCTTGAGGAAAGAGTTGTTGGATCGGGAATTAGGGTAACCATGTTGTAGGAGACTGACTTTTATCGCTTCAAATGAGGAGTGCTACATATCACACTCACTGTCCACGATAGATTCATAGTCATAAGGGTTTGCGTATAAGTTGATTTGTTTTGACATGGCTATTGAGGATACTTGAGCAAAGTCTTGTGATTCTCGAAGGCTGTTGTGTTTTAAATCCGTTCTTCAATAAGTTTCCGACTTCACCTAAAATCCAGAGGTCCGACTTAAGCTCTAAACTTTGATTTTGAAAGGACAAATTTAAGAATTAAAATCAATCCAAGATCTTTCTTTTTATTTTCTTTATTTTTATTTTATGCACTTATTGTTAGGGACTGGCAAAGGCAAGTATATGGGGGGTCATGAATATCCATTTCATCACCCTTTCTATCATTTTGGCCTCAAAAACCCTAGCTAAAAGCATGTAAATAACATTATTTTATACAAATTAACATTCACTATTTATTTCACTTAATATAAAATATAGTTTTAATACCAAAATTATAGAATAAAGAATAAAGAAAATAAAAAGAATAAAATACCAAAGATATTTTATGACCCTAAACTCCAAGACCTAGGAATCTTGATGACTAGATCGACAGGGAATAACATAGGTGGAGATAAGGCCAAAAATTCAATAAAAATCCCATTCTTTTATTCATAAATAAGTCCTATTTGGGACCTATTTTATTTTCTATTCTTTATACTTCAAATAAAGAAACTTTGTATATGAAAGTTGTAGATAAAAATACAAATAGAAACACCAAATTCATTTCGTATAAAAATAATATACAGTGTATTCCCAGACCCATATCTTCTTCATATAAACTCAAAATGGATCAAAATCACCTTTAATTGTATATAAATTTTAATAAGCTATTTAATGAAGGTGGTTTCATCCAATTTGGAGTTGATATACGAAAGTAAGATTTGGACCCCTATTGTATAGTATACCTGAATAAAATATTCATTTTAGTTATTGTTTATTGTTTTTATTATTGTATATTTTTTATAATTTTGTAAATATTATTTATAATACATACATATTAAGAATATAATAAAACCATAAATAAAACACTAAAAAGATTAATATACAAAAATATAAAGATGAATAAATAATACTTGTACCTATATAATATATACCCCTATTTGTTTAAGTAGACATATTATATAAGAGAAAAAAAATAAAGATAATTTTTTGTGTATAAAAATGAGTTATAAATATATAAATTATGAAAAATAAATAATAAAATCAAAAATACAAATAAAAATAAAATATGCAAAACATAGGTAAATATACATATAAATCAACCCTAAAAAGTAACTTGTAATAAAATAACTAGTATAAATAAAGAAAATTATAATAAAATAATATAAAAAATAATAAACATTTTCTATTTTATATTTTAAAATTAATTACTTCATTTATTATTTATGATTGAATTTATAAATAATTTTGGCTTGCCTTTTTTCTGGTAGGGGGAGTCAAGATTTGACCCTGGTCACGTCTTCTACCCAGGTCTTAGCCCTGTCAGATTTAACTTTTGACCCAATTTCTACCTTTTTCCTCAATCGATGTAGACATCGATTCGGGTTGCTTTCTTTTTCACTTTTCCTCCTCGATCTTCTAGCTACCACGCACCAATGATGACTCGAGAATTGGATCTCTGAATCGTCTACCTCTCCCCAACCTTCCCAGTCATGTACATATACACGAGCTTCACCATTTTTTATTTTTGAATCTCTTTTGGCCATGTTCTCTCCTTCCATTTGTGCCCTAGGGCTCGAGCTCCGTGATAGGGAGCTCACCCAGCATTTGTCTAGATCGAGGAGCAGCTTAGAAGCGATCTCCACCATCTCCGGCGGTGCTCCGACGTGAGGTCTCCCATCTCGCAGCTCCGAGCTACTTTTTATTTGCATTTTAAATAGATTTTAGATGTAGATATTATTTCATGTAATTTGTTTAGCATTTTATTTATCACCATAGCTTAGATATTCACATTCTTCCCCTACGCTTCTCCTATGCCCCACGCTCCTCCAGCTCACATGATCTCCCCCGGATTAGATTTGGGTGCTCCACCTCCGTCGCATCATCGGAGCACCTTTGCCATGCCCATTTCCGACCCATTCCACTCGCTAATAAGTCGAGGCACTTTGCCCTTGACCCTGAGTTTCATCTGTGCAGGTACAAGGAGCTAAAGAGCCTGTAGGAGGCATTTTTGGAGTCATCGGAGGTTCCTAGGTTACCTGAGCTTCTCCGACCACTTGTGACTCCTCCGATTTTCCCAAGAGCCTTTTAAGGCCTCCTCCAGATGAAGATCGATGAGACGAATGTTTTGAGCACCCGAGCATTGCCGGAGATGCACTGAGCCAGAGGGAATCAAAGATCGAAGCTCCACTCCTCGGTTGTTCTTCCCTATTCTTAGTGAAGCGTAGCCACCGTCCAATCTCCTCCTCGAGCCAGATTGATCAGCAACTATCGGTTGTGCCCACGCCTCCATCGTTTATCTTTACCCGAAGATCTGATCTCAACCAGCCATCCGTGAACCGGCATCGCGTGTCCTCTGCACGACATGTTGATAAGTGGCAAATTTCATTCATTGGATCACATGCTAGTAGGGGTATTTTGCACTTTTAACCCCCTAGTTTGTGTACTTTATTATTTAATACTTAAACATTCATTTGTTGTTATATTAGTTTTTTAGAATTTGCAAGGGACCCCCTAACATTTATGCAATTTTCTGCGATCCTACGTAAGGTGGAGATTTTGTAGGGAACCCCTAATGGGGTTTTGTATTTCATTTTACTCCAGAAACTTTTTATATTAGTTGAATATTTTTATATTTTTTTACGGAAACAACCTTGCGCTTTAATTTAATTGCACAAATGACCTTTCTAGTACATCGATTTTTGTTGATGTTTTCAATTTATTAAAATAAGCATCCATGCTCCAAAAATTCTCAAAAAATTAGATTAAGTCCCGCTAGCATCTACATTCACATTAAAAACCAAAAGAGCACATTTTTTTACCTTATTTACATTAAAAAATACAAAAATTATAAAAATATTTTGAAAAACTCCCAATTTTTTTGTTTTTTAGTATTTTGAACCTTCAGACAAAAAAACATTAAAAATAGAAAAATAAAATACATAAAAATTAAAAAGCTCCAAAATCCTTTATAAAAATATAAAAACCCAAAAAAATCAAAAAAATATTCATCTCTATTTTGTATTTTTTATTTATCTATTAAAATTGATTTGAAGTATTTTGGAAAATTTGTTATTTTTTATCTTCAAAACATTTCAGCCTATTTATTTAATACCCGTTTGGGGATATTTTACTTTAAAAATATATCAAATTAGCAAAATTAACTAAAAAATCACAAAAACTGTATCACAAAAACTGTATAAAAATATATAAAATCCCAAAACATTTCATTTCCTATATTTTAATTATTTTTGTTAGTATTTCTAATTATATCATCATATATTGTATATATACATATTATTTATATATCTTATATATCTTTTATAGAAAGAAAAGGAAATTAAAATTTAGAAAATATAAAAAGTAAATAACAATTACAAAATAAAAAACAAAGAAATAAAAAAATCATAACATGTATGAAATCAAAACCCACATAAAAATACATAGACAAGAGGAACACAAAATTTGGATTTCGTTTTCCCAATCTATCTAGTTTGCTCCCAGTGTTCGACACTCTGCACATACTTACACCTATACACACATTTGTAGTGTTAATAAATTTTACTCCACGTCTTATTTTTCATTTCTTGATTTATATTGTGGGTTAATTATTGAATTACTTCATGTTTCGTGAGCGGTCGTTTCAGCGACAGTGTAGCTCTTGCCCTATGTGGACTACATTAGACCCTCACAAAATCCATAGTTTTCATGTCGGTTGGTGGATCAAATTTCTTGATCACATCCACCTTGACAGGGTCAACCTCCATTTCTTCACCTCTCTACACCTCTGAAGAACTTGGTCCAAGTACGCTAAACATGAATCAAATGAATCGCCATGGACCAAGAAATCACCCATGAAGACCTCCAGAAAATCCTCCCCCCTTCGGCAAACACAACAATCATGTACTTCTAAAAAATACCTGGGGTATTGCATAGCCCAAAAGGCATGCGCCTGAATGCATATGTACCGAAAGTACAAGCAGAAGTGGTCTTTTCCTGATATTCATGGGTGATGTCTACCTTATTGTAGCCTGAGTACCCATCAAGAAAATAGAAGAACTCCTTTCCAGCTAATCTTGCCAAAATCTGATCAATAAAAGGTAGGGGGAAGTAATCTTTCTTGGTCGCGAAATTCAAGCGATGTAATTGACCCAAACAAGCCACGACATAGGTACTTGTGTAGCTATCTTAACTCCATCCTCATTGGTGACTATCTAAATTCCCGACTTCTTTGGGACAACATGTTGGGGGCCACTCACTTGGAGTCAGTGATCAGTTAATAAATCCCACTCCACCCATTTCTCTATTTCTTTCTTAACCACTTCCTGAAGATTTGGATTAAGTATCCTCTGGAACTCATGGGAAGGTCTAGCATTATCCTCAACATACATGTGGTGTGAACGGAGTGTAGGGTTTACACTTACGAGATCCAACACCATCCAACCTATTGCTTTGCGGTTCTTCTCAAACGCTTCAAACAACCTACACTCTTATTCTACAATCAACCTAGAACTAATGATGACATGAAATCTATTCTTAGATCCTATAAGAAAAGAATACGTTAGTGTAGGAGGTAACAGTTTCAGCTTTGATAATGAAGAATTATTAGAAACACCAGGCTAAACTATCTCTGAATCTAATTTTGTGCTACATGAAGGTGATGTTGAATCAGAAATGTTGTCCACCAACTGAACATAACAAGAAGTTAGATCGCCAATAAAATATGACAATTTGACCAAAGCCGCATCTGACTCTGAATCTAATTAATTTGATTGTTCCATAAGGATAGGGATTGGCTTATTTGGAGAAATTTCTAAATCATCAAAGGAATAGATAGATGATCCATAACTCAAGAAACTTGACAACTCCTCACAAACAACATCTTGTACATTGTCCTCTCCAGATGAGAGGATCTCGCTCAATCTCATTGGGTTTTGTTTCCATACCCTAACTGTGCTTACAAATCTTTAATCTGCCTCTGATGATAAAGAGAAATCTTTGTTTGATGTTGAATCAGGTCGCTAACATTTCGTTTGCTTTATCTGTAACTCTACTTCTCCACCACGAGAATGGAACTTCATGATCCCCGTCTGATAATCAAAAGAAGAACCAATAATCCTAAGAAAAGGGCACCCAAGGATGATATTTGATTCTCTCCATTGATTGGGGATATCCATGTCAAGGACATTGAAGTCCACTCTGTAGTCTTGTCCCTCAATCGAAATAATAACGTTGTTGATTTCACCATTAGCCTTCTTCATCGATTTGTCTGAGAACTGTAGTAGGGCACGTGATTTGCGAAGGGGACCCAGCTTCAGTTTCTAATACAAGTAATGCGGTAAAAGATTGATAGAAGAACCATTCTCCAGGAGAGTGCGTTCAAATGCAATGCCATAGATATAATTCACCACATAATGTGCATCCAAGTCTCTCTTCTTTTTGGATAACTGTTGGTTCTTGAGACAAAAATAGTGGCTACCGATAGAACATGAGTCTTCAAATAACTATTTGGTTTCTTCCTGCTCACTCTGGTAGGTGTACATCTCACTTTCAAATATTTATGGAGTGCAGGATTGCTGGCCACATAATCATCAAATGGCACCTTAACCATGGTATTATCTTTACAAAACCGTGCCATTTCAGGATCATCTTTCTGAACCTTTTTCACGTTGCGCTTTCCTACCATAAGAGCACAGGGGAAAGGGATAGCACAAGTAGAAGAGGAATCACAATCATAAATAAAAACATTCTCTATTATATGAAATTGTGTTCTTCACAACTGAATATTTTACATTAAATTTGGAATTTATATCTTAATCATCTACTAAAGGTTGGGGAATGCATGTTGAATGTGCATTCTCCTCGACCGAAGGTGCAAGGTCCTCCATAGAATCTAAATCTTTCTCGTGTTTTTGTGATCATCTTGTACTATGAATTTTCCTCTCTCTTCGCTTGAATGTCTCCTCCTCATGATAAAGATGCTGCTGAATATGCCTCGCCTCGTCATCCTTTGAAGTCTCCTCAGGGTGAGCTCTAGCGATCCTATCCATGTCCCACACCCGATTAGGTACGACCATGGTCTGTTTGCTCCTGAGAGACATATGATTGACACAATCAAATGGAAAGATCTTGTGCTCAGATTTGTGTGAATCTGGTAGTATACCTGATCAAAAGAATGATGTTGCTACTGAGTCTTGTTAGGTTATTGGGATTGGATGAACCTGGGTGGGAATGGATGTAGAATGGGCAGTGCGCTCGTTATGTAAACAGGATAGACGATTGAGGTCAACCCTCAAATCATGTACTTCATTCCTGTAGGAACGGAACTCCTCAAGAACCTGCCTCCAATAATCTATGGGACTTGAAGATGAGTGTTGCTACTAAGACAAAATGTAATAAGCGCGTGAACGTTGACCCTGATGGTCATGGTATTGCTGTTGTTGGGTGGAATGTTGAACATGTGGCCATGCTGGCCTGACTGGTACGTCTGTTGATGGGCGTACTGCTACTGCTGCCTTAGTGCATGGGAAGGTTGAGATCTAGAGATCTGTGGTGCTGGAAGAGGTGCAGTAGTAAACTATGTGTTGTAGAAGGTCTGGGGATGCTAGTAAGAGAAACGATCCCCAGAACTCCCCTATGCCCAGTAGGATCATGGGTGTACCACACACCATTTACCTCCTACGCCTGGAAAGGCTCCTCAATGACTGTCTCAAAGGTGGTTGCTACTGCAAGAATGGGCAAGAGGTTGGTCCTCTACCCACGACTGGAATGACCCTACCATCTGTTGCTCCTGAATATGGTGAATACGGTACACGTGAGTAGCAAATGCAGTCACGACATGTATCCTCATCTTGGAACCTTCTTAGAAAGCTCTGTCATCTGCTTTGGAGGTTTGGATAAGTTGGTGTCCAACTCATCCATCCACCTATTGATCCTCTCTACTACTATGAGTTTGTCTGCTATGATGCCCATGTCAAAAGGATCAAATGTAGCCTTTAATCTCCCTTTTGATAAGAGTGGTACGGGGGTCTCCAACTAAGCTCTACTCACTGTATGTGATTTGCTCATCTCGACCATCCGCTCAAACACCTTCCAGACGGTGTCCACACCTCATGAAGTATAGCTGCCTCTACAAGCAGTAATAACCAACCTTGCACCTCAGGGTGTAGACCGTAATAAACTGATTGGACCAGGATGTTAGGCTCTAAGTCGCGGCAAGGACACTTCTGTTAGAGATCTTTGAACCTATCCCATGTATCACAGAAAGCTTCATCGGGAAGTTGGGAGAAAGTCATGATGCATGAGTGCATCAAATTAGTTCTAATCATACGGTATAACTTATTTAAGAAGAGGCCCTTGAACTGCACAAATGTAGTTATAACTACCCTCAGGTTGTTCATCCAATAGTCAGTCTAGGGGTGCTAATCGAATCAAATATCTTCGAATCCACCCGTATTCATATTCGATTCATTTTAAAAATTTCAAATCCGAACTCGAATCGAATTTGCTAACTTGAATTCAGATTCGATTCATTATGGGTTTTGAATATTCAATTCGATTCATTTTGTTTCGAATTTGAAATGTCAACTTATAATTATTTATATAAATATTATTATAATATTAAAGGTTGTATTTTATATTCCTATTTTTTACTAGAGATTTCCAAGATCTATTGAAAAGCTATATAATAAAGGAAGATACCCAACAGATAATATATAATGAATAAAAATACCTAAGTTATACATATATTGTATATCTTCTGCTATCTAAATTTGCTTTTTTTCTATGCTGAAAGAAATATGTAAATAAAATATAATTATATAAATCTCATTAAAGGTATATAATATTATTAACAAAAAAAGTTAAATACATTATATTTACCATTGTATGTTGAAGCAAAATAAGACTAAACTCTTATAGAAAATGAATACATATCGGTCTTGTTATTCGAAACAATGAGAATAACAACAAATAACTTAGTATGATAAAATCAATTCATGCATCAAGATGTTCAATATTATCTTAAAACAAAACTCATGAATCATGCATGATTTTAAATATAGCTATGAGCGAATATTTGAGACAAGAAATGAATCCTAATTATCAAATAACCAACCCCACCATTCTAGTCTATTTAATGTCCTTTTCATGGTCTAGAGGAAATGCATATCATGTACACTAATTAGTAGGAATGAGAGGATTAATGTCAGACCTGTAAGGACAAATGATTGATTTACCAATTCAAAGCAACTTATGCTTGGGGCTTTTGTTAACTGAATATATAATTTCCTGGTATGTAGCATGTAAAGGGGTTGGGCTGTATATATTGTTGTACAAACATCAAATGCTAGATACCTCACACATAGACTTGTTGAAGAAGTTCATCACATTATTGTACGTAGAACGGATTGAGGTACTATCTGATGTATTGCTATGTCCTTAAAATGGGATGATCGAATTTTTTAATCATAATAACAACTAACATGATGGTGAGAAGAACTTGTAAATCATTCAGGTTATTATCAACGTCATCTTGACAATGATAATCATCACCATGGACTGTCTTGTAAGGATAACTAGTAGAACAAGGAGACAGAGGAGGAATACTTTGATATATCACAAATCATAACAAACATAAGGGAGGAACTCAACGTAACATGGCTATCGTGTTCATGTGCAAGAAAAAGGAGCATTACCATCTACCTTATAGTTTATGATCTTTGATAAAGAATGAAAATGAGGATTGAAAAGATATGGCAGGGAATGTGGGAAGATGGAAATAAATGTAAGGCAGGGAAATGGATAAAAATCTTAAATATATGTTCTTTCCTACTGGTCTTTATGGTTATTTACTATTGTATGTTGAAGCAACATAATATCAAGCTCCTATAGAAAACTAAGACAAACTGGTCTTATTATTTAAAACAATGAGGATAGCAACAAATAACTTAGCATGATAAAATTACCTCATGCATCGTGGTGATCATCATTATCTTAGAACAAATGTCATGAATCGCACATGATTTTCAATATACACAGAAACAACTAATATGATGGTGAGAAGAACTTGTAATTTGTAAATTATTCAGGTGATGAGCAATGTCTTTACAATGATAGTCCTCACTTATGGATTATATTGCAAGGATAACTAACAAAACAAAAAGGCGTAGGAAGAATATTTTGATATACCACAAACCATGACAGACGTGAAGGAGAGTGCTGATTACTAAAAAAAGGGGTGGGCAGGGGGAGTTAGTCTACATTAGAAAGATAACGAGTAGATGCACTCTTTCTTTCTTATCTGAGGAATGAGTCAAATCCATCCATTTTTGTCTCAGTCATATTTACGCATAAGAAGAGGGATCACCACTATCTTCCTTATGAGTGATAAATCTTTGAAAAAGAATGAAAACGAGAAGGGAAAAGATGTTGTAGAGAATGTGAGAACATGGAAACAAATGTAAGGTGAGGAATTGGGATAAAACTCTTAAACATGTTTTTTTTCTTACTAGACATCATGACTAATATTCTACTCTATTTTGTAATATTGATATTTCGTCAGTAATTGATATAATTACATGCACATGCACACATGCATTCATACATGTATGTTTGTATGCATACATATTTTTATATGTATGTATATGTAACTACGTATGTATGTGTGTACATATGTATGCATGTATGTATATATGTATATAAGTATCGAATCGGATTATTATCAAAGGAATTCATGTAAATTCAGATTCGATTCATTTGGGAATCGAATCCACAAGTCAAATTCATATTCGATTCATTTTACTTCGAATCAGACTTTTTTTTTATTTTTTATCGAACGAATCACAATCGAATTCGAATGATTCAATTCAATTAGCACCCCTAAGTCAGTCTTCTCCTTCAAGACAAAAGGAAGGGATTTGAGTCTAATGTAATCTTGGCTAACCCTCGGATGCCTAAGGTTAGTAGCAACCAACTCAAAGTCCCTAAGGAATGTATATAGCTCCTCTTGTGCATTTCCATGAAAATGAGGCAATAAACTCAGAAACTGTGGCTTCAACTCGTATTCTACTCTGGCTCGACTAGGCTCAACCAATAGGTCATTTAGTATTATCCAAGGTTGTATGCAGCATCCATAGGTGCATCTCTACCCAGATTCAACTGACTAATCTATGTTCTCATAAATGATGCATTCTGCTCAGATTCTGCTAGCATCGTCGATACTGCATGCATTGGGTCCTCTCGCTCTTGCTCTTCTCTGTTCTGTCTCTTAGGAGGCATTGTGAAAGAATCTTCTAAACCTCCATCAATAAAAGGACTGGAATGAGATCTTGACGAAGATATAGAAATCGAATCAATCTCACCAAGGCAATTGTCTTCCTCGATGAGAATAGAAGAAGGAAAGGGGTTGCTTGGGATGTAACCACCCCTAAAATGAATCATGATACACTAGATCAAAACAAGGGTTCTTTCTAATCCAGGAAGGTCCATGAGAAGAAGGGAATTAAACCTTGATAGACATGATATTTGGACGATTCAATGAAAGGTTTGCAAAATCCGAATGAAATTCCAACCAATTATCCATCTTCGATTTCAAAAGAGTACGATAAATGAGCACGCTCGATTGAAGAATAGAACCTAGGAACTATGGTGCACGTAAATGCACAAATTCAACCCGCACGATACAATGCAAACAAACCCCTTTGAATATGTTCACCAACTTAATACGTGAAAGTTGTAAAAGTTCGGCTTATTTATTATCTTGGCAATTTTAAGTTAGCGATTCAAACAATGTTTTGCAAGCTCACAGGGAGTCTCCTACTACACCCAATTGAAGTCTAAATAGGCCCTCAATTAATCGAGTGATCTACATGGGCTGCCAGGTTCAATATCATACCCTAAAAGAAACCTATAAGTGTAGACGACCAAAATGTATTTCTAGGTCGAAGACAACCACTTGAGCTCTCAAATCTACGAGAGTTGGACCTGGAGACTTAGGATGGAAGTCCAAGGATTTGGGCTCAAACCATAGGGATTTGTCCTCATCTACTCTGTCTGAGGGTAAGTACAAGCAAACAATGAGGGTTTTACTGCATGTAATACAAGGTTGATTTTATTCCAAATTATTAAGGTCAATTTGCATCATTTCAATAACAATTTTAGAGTTGATTATCACTTTAAATTATGTGACCACAAGCATCGCCTAATGTATAGTCCCTTTTCCTTTAACCTTAGGTTGGCAAAAATCAATGGAAAAAGCGAAAAACATAATGCAATCGTAAATCAATGATGCATGCAATCATTAGGAATACTTAGAGTGATTCCAAGCACTCTCCACGTGGATGCAAAATTGAATTTGTAAATGTTACAGTAGATGATGCAAATCGAGAAAATCCACACATAACAATAATTCTATTAGTGATGAATAATCTAATTTAGTTTGGCTAGATAGAACGATGTTTATGTGAGTCTCGTGAATCTCCTAAGATTCTTGTAGTTGTGAATCTTATGAGATCAACTTGTATATCCTAAGTCAAGATAGAGATCAAGCAATAAATGACTAAGATCTGTCTATTTAGCGTAGTGCTTGAACCTAAATCGCCACTTAAGTTGAGAATCATTCTCAACACAAGTACACACAATAAAATAAATAATGGCCTTTTTTTACATGTGCGAGATCTCAATCGAGAACCACTGTAAATGTGAAGTTAATTACAATACAATTACTTAACAAATTACACAAATACTACACCAATAGAGTACAACGCGTGTTACTTAATCAAGCTAAAAAGACTTATGAGGACAATTGTTTTGCAATCTTTTCGGTTGAAGCTCCAAGCTTCTCACCTTCGCGGTCCTTCATTTGTCATCGGATTCACAATCCACTACCACAAAAATAATCAAAATGTCCTACAATATTCTCAGAATAATTTAGCAAGTCAAAATAGCCAAGAATCACAAAAAATTACAATAACAATACAACACAACAAGCACCTTAACTAATAATACTAAAATCAAAATGATAAGGAATCAACAATAGAAAATAAAAGAATGTGATGCATACCTGGCAATGGCGCTATCTGATGAATCGCAAATAGACTAATATAATATACACTCGTTGTAATACGTGCCAATTCGCAATCAACAAATACCAAGTCAAATATCTCAGTGAAGAAGACTCAATTTTTAATTTATAACCTAGGAAGTCCAAGGTCAAATACAAGGACGTGCCATGTTATTTAATTTAAGTGTTAATGTATTTTTCAGTATTTTTAAGATTACTTAGTCAAGATCAATGCAAATACTAGCAAAAATCAATGCAAATTTTCAAACATTTTTTATGTACTTACGTAATATGACAGACAATCACACAATGAACAAATAAAGAAATATAACACAAAATGTGCTCCTGATTAATTAATCAACAACTTTTGATTTCATTCAAATTAATTAATAAGAATCTAGTGTCATGCATATCTGATTCAACCAGAGAATAACTCAAATTAACTCATTATGAAGAATGAGTATTCAAAACCAGATCCTCTAAAAATAGCCGCGTGAAAAGTAGATGAAAATAGTGATTTAACTAAACCAAACTAAAGAGGATGAAATGAGGATTTCAATGACACCAAATTCATTAACATCAGATGTATGGTTCACGAGTTACTAACCATTCATGACATGGGCATAAATGCAACAAAACTATGGAGTTTTAAAACAAATAGGGCTGAAATGCAATTGCAGTAATCCACTAGACTAATAAATAAATGAAGTAAATGCATAGAGGGCTTATCTGCAAAATGGTGAAGTCGGTGACACTGCACTGCAATTTAATCACCTTTATGTATGTGTGGCACATACCTTTGGACTAAAATGCAAATTGATGCAGCAACAAGGATACACCTATAAATATCCCAAGATCACGTGCTAGAGGCATGTGACATGGTGTGGATCGGATGTTACTTAGGCAGAACACATGGAGTGCTTGGGTGGTTCGCAGTTGGTTCAGGCACTCGAACCTAAGGTTGTGAAATGGTGGCCCAGAGGGGTTTCGTGGATCGATATTCACCGTCTGTTCAAACCCAAAATGGTGTGGTCCAACAAACAACGACTCCGCTTCTTATTCACCTCCTCTTCTCCTAGCACAACGACGCACTAGCATGTGCTCCAGAGATGTATAGAATCCTCCTCCTTCCTTTGGCACCCAAACCTAAGGTTGCAAAATGGTGGCCCAAAGGGGTTTCGTGGATCAATATTCACCGTCTGATCAAACCCAAAATGGTGTGATCCAATGACTACTCTGCTTCTTATTCACCTCATCTCCTCCTTGCACGATGACACACTAGCATGTGCTCCAGTGATGTATAGATACTCTCCTTCTTCCTTTGCTCTGTCTAAAAATCACGAGACCTTACTCGAAGCACGACGAAGGATACGATGCCCTCACAAAGAGAAGAAGTCTGCAATGAAGCTTGGTCGATGAAAACTCTTCGGTGATGAAAATCTAGATCGGAGATACGTTTGCCACTCCGATCGATGAATTCCTTGATGTACCTGAAATGATTAGCAGAGAAAATCAACCAAATACGAAAAGTTGGGGAATGGAATGTGGCTTGATTGACGGTGAAAGAGTGAGCCCTAATGTGGGTTCCTCTTCATGAAGAAGAGGGTCCTAAATCAAGATGTGAACACACACATGGAGAAACGATGAGATTAATTGGATGAATGCGTGAATAATGGTTGATCGACGATGGATTACACAATCTTAGATAAAGAGAGGGGTCTATGGATTGTACTGAGAAAAATGAAGAAAATAAGAAGGACAAAGATTAACCTCTTACTGGAAACGTGAAGATGATTCAAAGATGAGATTGAAGAGAAAGCAGACTTGATTTGAAGCTTAGAAAATTCACAAATCTTCGCTTGACTTCGAGGTTGAGTCAAAGAAGCTCAAGCAACACTTGCAGCGTTGCAACATAACAGTGGGGCACGTGGATCTTGCCAAAGAAGCTCTCCTTCGCTATCGACACACTCTGTCTCTGTCACTGACTTAGTGGCTAACACTCGAAGTTCCTTCCTGGAGTGGCGGATGGTGGTTACAGAGGTGGAAGAAGGGTTTTTGTGTAGATGAAGGTTAGCAGAGCAGTTCCAGGTAGTGGTTTCAACCATTACCAGTTGGAAAAGGAGATAGGATCGAAGAAGTTAAGTGGCTAGTGTGGAACATGGAAGTTTGACGAAATGATTTGGTGGTTGAATCGAAGATGGAGGTTATTAAAGATGGAAGGGAGAAAGTGTTGGACATACGAGCCCACTGCGAGCCATTATGCAATAAATGCTATTGCGAATATCATTCCCAGATCTGAAATGAAGAATAAATAATTTGCGTAATAGGTCCCTTAGTACAATTAGGGTTATGTACCATGGCCATCTTAATAATCATACAGTTGTTGATTCAATAATTGAATCATAGAGGCTGGTGCTTGGATGAATATCTAAAGAGTTAGATTGAGGACTCATCAAGCACCGTCAAATGATTATTAAGAGATGATCTCCAGCCTGAGTAGGAGATGGCAATCCTTTCTCACATAGGTTGATATCTGACCAACCTCTTGATGCAGGTCCTCTGCATGGGAATAGAGATTCGGAGGTGTCAGATTAGTTAGGTCAAAGAGTTGACTTGATGAGATCGAGATAACCAAAGTCCTATATCGTATGTTGTCATGATACATGCACGCATCCTCTGACCGGAGACAGATGTATTACTATATGTCTGAGTGTGTACATTTGGCAGACCAATAGGTTGATGGCTTAACCAAGGTCTATACACCGGCGCACTGGTGTGCATATAAGAGCATATGAGTAGTACGATCTCTCAAAGGGATCATACAGGTTCATTACTGAACCGGAAGACATGAGCTCACTCATGAGATATTAGGAAGAATCAAATTCCGTGCGCACGATCGTCTCACTTTGGAAGCTTGACTGAATTTGTAGGTTTGATATATATATACTTTTAGAAAGTATATGATCAGGACCTAGGTATGATATATGCTTTTGGAAAGTATATGATCGATACCAACTCCCAATGATCAAATGAGAAACTTACTGATAAAACCCTGAAGTAGACAATATAAAGTTGATCTAATACTTCGGGTTTATTCTGAGTCTTTTAGTATGCATGATGTACAGGTATTAGGAATACATGAGGGTGATGTGATCATAAACGATTGTACAACCATGACACGTCCATTCCTAGGGAGTGATGAAACGGACCGGGATTTTTGTGACTCCTCTCAGTAGAGAAGTAATCTGATCTTGGTCCAAATGTTGGACATTGATCTGAATGTGATTCAGATGCAATGAGAAGATTAGATCTGTGATCTTGATTTAATCAAGCATCTATGGGAGGCCCGAGATCTGGATTTGAGATGTGATCTCAATAACCAAGTCACTATACGTGGAACAATACAATCGCCCTGTCCTTATCTCCAAGTATCCGCGGAGAAAGTGCATTATCCGTGAAAGAGTTCATGGATAATTTCATTGTTGATATATGTATCCGAGCATCGAGAAAATTGATAATTAAATTTGATTTTAATTATCGCGAATAATATGAATTTGATTCATATTATAAGGAGAGTTATCTGAGATAATTAAATGTGATTTAATTATCAAAGATATGAATAATGTGAATGTGATTCATGTTATTTGGGCACATGAGAAAAGGAGATCCAAGATGATTAAATGTGATTTAATTATCATGGATATGAATAATGTGGATAGCACTATCCATATTAATCATATACATTATAAATGTGATTTATAATATATTAGAGAGAGCATGTTGTGTTTTATATTTGTTGATTAATTGTTAATGTGAATGAGATTCACATTGAACGATTAATTGGAAATATAATTACATTTAGGGTTGTGAATGAGATTCACATCTTTTCAATGGCTTAATTGATATTTTCCAAAAGATAATTTGGAATTATTTTTTGTGAAAATTATTTTGACAAGAGTTATAGGAGATATCATGAGATAATAAGATCTCATGATATATCAATGAGATTGACCAAGGCTACAAATCCTCTAGATGACTAGAGTAGCCGTCCCCCCTTTTAGGAGAGGACCATGGTCTTCTCGTTATCCTATCTCTAGCCAAAAGTGATTTAATTTGAGATTAATTATATTGATTTGTCAATGATAATTAATTTGAATTAAATCACTTGTTGTTGTGTTTTACCAACAACAATCCTAGCCGTTGAAAGGGACACAATCAATCTCATCCGTTGATTGTGTATTATCCATGGATTTGGATCCATAGACTCCCAAAACCCTATATAAGAAGAGGCACCCCTTGCTCTTCTAGACTCGACATCAATTAATGCTCTCTCTCTCTCTCTTTCTCTCTGCACGCCCATTCTCTCTATCTCTCATGTGGCCGTCCACCATGGATGCCTTAGAGAGATCCTCCATCGCCGCAGCGTTGTCGTTATGCTGCCCGATCGTTTGCTCGTAGATCTCCGTCTACTTCGTTGTGCCTTGCTCGTGAAGAAGACGTCATGTCTCGTTTGTCGAGATCAGGAGATCCGTGGCTTGGATCATCAACATGGATTGCGAGAAGCATGCATCTCATCCACGCGCTCGCAAGCGTCTCCTCCGTCGGATCGGACTTGAGACAGGAGGTCTCTTTTTTAGAGACTCGATCGCAATAACGCTTCAAGAGGTAATCCTATTACTTATTTGTGGTTTAGACGAAATGATCCAAGAAGTGTTCTTGGATCATGTGGATTCGTCACATAGAAAAATTTTAATTTCCGCTGCGTCGAGCCACTAGTGCAACTAGTCGCTCCCGATCGCATTCGATGCGATCATCATGCTTCCGTGATGCGCTTGAGGATTTTTCCCATATCCTTCAAGTGGTATCAGAGCCAGGTTCATGAAGGTTTTGTATTAGATCCATGAACCTACGAAGATTCGGGCTCGTTTGGGTTCGTGAAGATTTTAGCATTTCAATTTTCGCAGCCTTGTCTTGTGATAAAATTTCGGCCCTGTTTAAAATGTTTAAACACAAAATTTTAAATTGGATAATGTTCCTCATTAATTAAGGAAACAATAGGATTTGAGTTTGCTTAATTTGGATTCCGTTTTCTCAAGATATGATCATTTTATTGACCATATGTCCACTGTTTCGGGGATGACGATTAGAGATGTAATTAAGATGTTAATTACAGTTTTTAAAATGCTCGGAAATGCGTGTTTATCACATGCTTTTGTTTTTAAATCAAGTTATCAATCTTCAAAAATTGATTTTGCTTAATTTGGATTCAAAATGAATGAGATATGCTATTTTGAATTAGTGAGTGTCACTGTTGGAAATTGCATCATTATCATGAACCTTGTGATTGTCATTCAAATAAATTAATGAAAATTGATTGTTATTTTTCTGAAAATTATTATTGACAAATATTTGTGAAATATTTAAAGATGATAATTATTTCTTTGGATGGCATTGCATTAATCAAATTGATAAGATAGTTGATCTTGATCACAATTGGTTGATATGAAATTTCCAACAAACATTGTTTTCATAAAAACTCTAGTTTATCCTACAATAGTTGTAGGACAACTTTTACATGCAAAACCTTGTTGCTTGAATAGGATTGGGGATTTGTTTAGAAAATCTCCTTATAATATGTTCAAAATGGTTTTTGATGAATATTATATGGTATAATTTCGGTTGAAAGACCGATGATCATCTCAAGTACAAAGTGATTGACTCGGCATTGCTTTTTCCCGAGGCGGATATGGTGTCTAGTCGTGGATCGCTGGGGTAGCGAGTCGCACCGGTTGCGGTCTGTCCCACTCCCGCCGGTACTAGCCATGACAGCGGGTAGGGAACGAATGATGCCTGAAAGATCATGATGTATTTTCTAATTATTAAAATTCGAAATAATAGTATTTGAGATAATACCATAATTCAAGTAACAATTAAGAATATTTGTTGGATATTAATTGGATCATTAATTAAATATGATTAGATTAATTGTAATCCAATTAAAATTAAGACACTCTATTATAAATAGATGTGTTATTTCCCTTGGAAGAATTAAGAATGTTTGTTTGATATTAATTGGATCATTAATTTAATATGATTAGATTAATTGGAATCCAATTAAAATTAAGACACTCTATTATAAATAGATGTGTTATTTTCCTTGGAAGAATTAATCATAATGAATATGATTCATAATGATTAATTAGAATTTGAATATGATGGAGGATCACATAAGGGACATCCATGGTCTCCCGTCAAGGCGAAGTATTCCGTCGCCAGATATTGTATGTAGGAGACGCATGCCCGAAGTGACAGCTCCTGCATACAATCCATTTGGATCAAGCTCTTCGCTTCTCGAAAGAGTAAGGTTGTATACGTAGTGACCCCAATATCTGGTCCTCATATTATTGGGGCGATATTGGATTGCGTATAGCGAGTATTAAGCATGTTGACGGTTGGTTCAATTAATGATGGGTCAACATCACCTTAGGGGTGGTGGGCCCGGGTGTTAAAGACCGAATTGGGAGATGCAAGTTGGACTTGCAAGGAAGGATGTGTTCCCGCTTCTTTTTATCCGAGTTACAGGTTCTCATATTATTGGGATGTAACAAAGATAAGGAAGGAGATCCCAGATCTTGCTTGAGATATAATGGTAAGTATAACTCTTACATTGAAAGTGATTAAGGGAATGAACTTTCAGTGTTGATAAGGCAAGACAACTTTGATATAAAAACTCCTAAATCAAAATGAAATATGTATATAATATATGAGGATGGGGAGCTTGCACCAAGGTGCATGTAACTTTACATGCATCGGTGCTTATATCTTCCACATTTTTTTACTTTTTTCAAAAATACCACCATGTATATTCATCCATATATCCCTCCAATATGTCATTCGAATTTCGTCAGAAACAGAGACTCCTATGACCTCCATCCAGAACAGGTCGATTACAACAATTCTAAGATCGTTAAAATTACATGTTCTGGATGGAGGTCATAGGAGTCTCTATTTCTGATGAAATTCGAATGACATATTGGAGAGATATATGGATGAATATACATGGTGGTATTTTTTAAAAAAAAAGTAAAAAATGTGGAAGATATAAGCGCCGGTGCATGTAAAGTTACATGCACCTTGGTGCAAGCTCCCCATCCTCATAATATATATATACACTTATGCAAATTTCTTATTTCAGATAATCCTTCATTAAACCCACTCAATGTTATACTCAATAATAACCAGTAAAATATCATGGATTGGACTCATGATCCAGATATTGTACTTGCAATTGGACACATAATGTATGTGGTTGCAACGTGCAAGTTTCTTCATATAAATGAGGAATGACAATTAAATAAGACAATAAGACATCGCCTCAGGGTTCGTATGTCTCTATATTCTTGATCTTTCATCGAGTGTACTTTGGAAGTGACATGTCGATGGTGACCGTAATTATCGAATAATCCTTATAAAATCAAAGAAGATATTTTGGCATACATATGTGCTCTAGACATTTAATCATGAATGACATGGTTCACTGCATTATGCAGAATGGTAGCTCTATAAGAGATGATGTATTCAAATGTTTGAATACCTACCTGAACCAATGTTTTAAGAGTCTAGATGGATGTAGACATGATGAATGTCATCATTCTGCTGTCTATACTCTAGTCATTCATGAAGCTTCATTATATTCATATTGTATGAATTTAATGAAGCATGTATAAATGTTGAAATGCTCTTACATTGAATTCTTTTGAATTTAACATAAGAGATCCTTAGTCTTAAGCAATGGTTGTTTATAGATTTAGGGAGCGCAGTGGAAGCATGGGTCGGACCCGAGTAAGAAGGAAAGTCAAACAGTTGACCTACTTCTGTGACTTCCATATGACATCAAAAGAGTTGGATGAATGCCAATACTGCAATAAGTTGGTGTGTTGATAGTATGACTATCAAGTATGTCTAGAATCCTTAGAGAAGGACTTGGATAGAGCACCGGAATAATCTACATTTAATCATTGAAATTGACTTTCTTATATGATAAGATTAAAGTCTAATAATGGTATCTCATTCTTCTAATGACACTTGCAATTGTTGCATATGTTTTAGAAGACTGGAAAATTTGATCCTATGGTTTGTAGTTATCCACATGGATATTGATGCAATTGTTGCAACAATCTCTGTTGGATTGATAGACTTCTGAATTTCAGTGGGAGAGCCTAAGTCTTAGAGAATGTCTCTATGACCTAGATATTAGAATACACTCATTGTTTGTTTCTAAATGTTGGAAATAAACATGAATTCTGGAATAAACCTATCATAAAGAGTTATGATGGATATATTTCAGATAGTAATATAACATCTAGTGGACTCCACAAAATTAGAGAATTAATGAATGGTTCATTAAGATTTCTAATACTGAAAGTTGAACCTTAAAAGATCAATAGGAGGACGAAGATCATTTGACAATGATCAGGCGTCAAGTTTTGGACATATGTTTGTTGATGAGATCAATGGACTAGTAAGATATGAAACTTTAGAATGTCTAAAATTTCAAATCTTACATACTTATGAATATTGTATTTAAAGTAAAATGTCCTATACACTTATTTTGGGAAAGGTGTAAGATGTCAAGGTATTCAAGATCTCATACATATTGATGTATGTGGATCATCTATATCATAATAAACATTATGGATATGTGATATCTATTGATGAGTATGTATGATATGAGATTTCTTCTCTTCACCTCAGAAACCTTTGAAATGTTCAAAGATTTCATAATTTTGGTTTGGAACCAAAGTCTGAAGAAAGATGAAATGAATTTGATCTAACCTAGGTAGCTTGTACCTATTAGATAAATTCAAAGAATACCTTATGTAGATATGAATATCATTTCTATCTAAATTCTCCTAACACACCTAAACTCAATAGAGTTGTAGGGAGATACAATTAGATCATGTGTGACATGATTTGATAAATGATTAATTTTAGCATAATTTCCTCTTAGTTTTCTGGTATATATGTAGTAGAGACTACATTATATATCCTTAATAAGATTCCATGCAAATAAGATGGAATGTGACACTAGAGAGTGCTACTTCATTGGGAAAATAAAGGATGGTGTTGGATACCTACTTTATAACCCTGAGATTCTTAAAAGATCTCATCTCCGAGAATGTGATTCTTAGAGGATGACTCTCTTAAGAATCAAGATGAAAATGAAGTAAAGGAACTCATTTAGTCTTGAGATGATAATGAGGCTCCCGAAACTAAAATGATAATTAAAGATGAAACAATATTACCTCTTCAAATGAGTTTCAGGATGTATTCCATGTGTTAGTTAAGTCTGACAATGATCGGACTTCATGTGATGAAGCTCCTGAGGATCATGACATGGAAATATGGATGTTAGCAATAAAGGTCTAAGGTAGACTTCATATACAAGTGTTGTATATGGACCCTCGAGGATCACGGTTCGTAGCCATGAGCTACACACCGGAAGAGAAGACATTTCTTGCGATGAGACTTGCTCTTCAGTAACCATGCTTATACCCATCAGAATATTGCTAACTGTAGCTACACAACTTGGCTTTGACATCTTCGAGATGAAAGTCAAGATTGCATTCCTCTATGAATGTCTCTCTAAGGATATTCACATGAAGTAGCCCCAGAGCTTCATGGTTGAGGAAAGCAAGATGTGCAAGCTAAAGAAATCCATCTATGGACTCAAATAAGCTTCTTGTAGTTGGAGCATAAGATTTGATGAAATCATAATTGTTATGATTTCAGATAGAATTTCGATGAACCATATAAAGCTTAGTGGGAGTGCCTTTGTGTTCATAGTGCTAAATGTATATGATATCTTAATCACTTAGAATGATATAAGTATGATAATAAGTGTTTTATGATCTGGCTATTCCATACCTTGAGATATGATCTCAAAAGATGTCTCTTTGATCTTAATTCTGAAGGTGTTCAGAAGCAAAGAAAAAAGGCTATTGGGACGGTCACATTTACAGTACACCTTGAACATGTTCCATTCTTGAAAAATCCCAAGGAAGGCTTCCTTCCCTTAAGATATGGTACTGACCTATCTGAAGGGACAACACCTCAAAGAGTTGAGGAAGTGAATGCTAGAACTGCTTGCACTTGTGCATCAGTTACGAGAGCTGAGTGCATGCTAGATGTGTACAAAAGCCAGATATCTGCCATGCAGTGGGAGTAGTAAAAGTGTTGCTAATCCTACTATGGAGAGAAAACACTTGATTGCAGTAATAACAAAATCTTCATAGATGACAAGATTTTTGAGATAGTGATCTCAAAGTCTTATCTTCAAAAACTTAAGACTTTATAGATAGAGATCTAAAAGGTATTAATTGTGGATACCTTAAGAGATAGTGATCTCCAAGAATAAAGGTATTCTGATAAGGATTATGGAAATACTGGTTATAATAATTATTGAGCAATGGTGTCAAGGACACGAGGACTAACAAGATTGAGTATTGGTTGCATAAGATGCAACATTCACATTGGATGCGAGCACGGTTAGTGGGATATGCAAGTGTCGTAAAAGGACTTGGCGTAGTCTCGCGGGAACACAATGACTGGTCAGCTTACCTAGATATTTTTCTAAATAGCATTATGATTGTCACATGAGTGTGGATTTAAATGATTAGCCCATTTATGGCTCTTTGGGCTAGTGGGAGATTGTTGGATATGCGAGCCCATGGCAAGCCATTATGCAATAAATGCTATTGCGAATATCATTCCCTGATTTGAAATGAAGAATAAATAATTTGCATAATAGGTCCCTTAGTACAATTAGGGTTATGTACCATGACCATCTTAATAATCATACAACTGTTGATTCAATAATTGAATCATAGAGGTCGGTGCTTGGATGAATATCTTAAGAGTTAGATTGAGGACTCATCAAGCACCGTCAAATGATTATTAAGAGATGATCTCCAGCATGAGTAGGAGATGACAATCCTTTCTCACATAGGCTGATATCTGACCGACCTCTTGATGCAGGTCCTCTGCATGGGAATAGAGATTCGGAGGTGTCAGATTAGTTAGGTCAAAGAGTTGACTTGATGAGATCGAGATAACCAAAGTCCTATATCGTATGTTGTCACGATACAGGCACGCATCCTATGACCGGAGACAGATGTATTACTATATGTCTGAGTATGTACATTTGGCAGACCAATAGGTTGATGGCCTAACCAATGTCTATACACCTGCGCGCTGGTGTGCATATAAGGGCATACGAGTAATACGATCTCTCAAAGGGATCATACAGGTTCATTACTGAACCGGAAGACATGAGGTCACTCATGATATATTGGGAAGAATCAAATTCCGTGCGTACGGTCGTCTCGCTTTGGAAGCTTGACTGAATTTGTATGTTTGATATATATACTTTTGGAAAGTATATGATCAGGACCTAGGTATGATATATGCTTTTGGAAAGTATATGATCTATACCAACTCCCAATGATCAAATGAGAAACTTACTGATAAAACCCTGAAGTAGACATTATAAAGTTGATCTAATACTTCGGGTTTCTTCTGAGTCTTCTAGTATGCAGGATGTACAGGTATTGGGAATACCTGAGGGTGATGTGATCATAAACGATTGTATAACCATGACGCTTCCATTCCTAGGGAGTGATGAAACGGATCTGGATTTTAGTGACTCCTCTCAGTAGAGAAGTAATATGATCTTGGTCCAAATGTTGGACATTGATCTGATTGTGATTCAGATGCAATGAGAAGATTAGATTTGAGGTCTTGATTTAATCAAGCATCTATGGGAGGCTCGAGATCTGGATTTGAGATGTGATCTCAATATCCAAGTCACTATACGTAGAACATTACAATCGCCATGTCCTTATCTCCAAGTATCCGCGGAGAAAGCGCATTATCCTTGAAAGAGTTCATGGATAATTTCATTGTTGATATATGTATCCGAGCATTGAGAAAATTGATAATTAAATGTGATTTAATTATCATGAATAATATGAATTTGATTCATATTATAAGGAGAATTATATGAGATAATTAAATGTGATTTAATTATCAAAGATATGAATAATGTGAATGTGATTCATGTTATTTGGGCACATGAGAAAAGGAGATCCAAGATGATTAAATGAGATTTAATTATCATGTATATGAATAATGTGGATAGCACCATCCATACTAATCATATACATTATAAATGTGATTTATAATATATTAGAGAGAGCATATTGTGTTTTATATTTGTTGATTAATTGTTAATGTGAATGGGATTCACGTTGAACGATTAATTGAAAATATAATTACATTTAGTTTTGGGTTGTGAATGAGATTCGCATTATTTCAATGGCTTGATTGATATTTTCCAAAAGATAATTTGGAATTATTTTTTGTGAAAATTATTTTGACAAGAGTTATAGGATATATCATGAGATAATGAGATCTCATGATATATCAATGAGATTGACCAAGTCCCCTCTAATAAGAGAGGACGGCTACAACTCCTCTAGAGGATCATTGTCTTCTCATTATCCTATCTCTAGTCAAAAGTGATTTAATTTGAGATTAATAATATTGATTTGTCAATGATAATTAATTTGAATTAAATCACTTGTTGTTGTGTTTTACCAACAACAATCCTAGCCGTTGAAAGGGATACAATCAATCTCATCTGTTGATTGTATGTTGTCCATGGATTAGGATCCATGGACTCCTAAAACCCTATATAAGAAGAGGCACCCCCATTTCTTCTAGACTCGAAATGAATGCTCTTTCTCTCTCTATTTCTCTCTACACACCCATTCTCTCTATCTCTCATGTGGCCGTCCACCATGGATGCCCTAGAGAGATCCTCCATCGCCGCAACGTCGTTGTTATGCTGCCCGATCGTTTGCTCGTGGATCTCCGTCTACTTCGGCGTGCCTTGCTTGTGAAGAAGACGTCGTGTCTCGTTTGTCGAGATTAGGAGATCCGTGGCTTGGATCATCAACATGGATTGCGAGAAGCACGCATCTCATCCACACGCTCGCAAGCGTCTCCTCCATCGGATTGGACTTGAGACAGGAGGTCTCTTTGTTTCGAGACTTGATCGCAACCACGCTTCAAGAGCTAATCCTATTATATGTTTGTGGTTTAGACGAAACGATTTTAGAAGTGTTCGTGGATCATGTGGTTTCGTCACATAAAAATTTTTTAATTTCTGCTGCATCGAGCAACTAGTGCGACTAGTCGCTCCCGATCGCATTCGATGCGATCATCACGCTTCCGTGATGCGCTTGAGGATTTTTCTCGTATCCTTCAAAAAGGAGCGAACATAACGAGATGTGATGGGTTGTGACCCTTCGACCTGGAAGTTGGGAGGTTAAAGGTGATGAGATGGTCGTTGAATCAAGATCCAACGGTCCATAATTTGGCATAGGTTGACAGTTCAGATGGCTTTGATCAATCAGATCAGAGGAATGAGGAACGAGTGGAGACCAGCGATTGAGATGAGTTGATAAGATGAATCGGGCGGTGAAGGAAGGAGGCAGGTGGCAAGTCAAGGCTGGGCCATGTGGGAGGAGGAGAAGACACCACGCGACCCAATAGAATAAATCAGAAGTTAACAAATACAAGAAAATTAAATAATAAATAGTTAGAATTAAAATTATACTAAGTGTTCAACGTGAAAGTTGTAGATCTAAATGAGATATACAACTTTAATGTAGAGCTCAAAGAGAAAATAAGTCAATTGCGTATAGATAAGAATTACACATGTAATTAAAACAATAAAAACATTTTCCTTTTATTTTCTTTTGTCAATTTTTGGATTTTTAAAATATATTTATATTATAATAATTATGTAAAATATTATTCTAATTTTTATTTGATTTTTAATAATAAAGAAATATATAAAATAATAACACATTATTGGGTTATTTAATATCAGTAGTGTTAGTTATTTACAAAACATGAATAAGTAATTAGGGTTAATTGTAAATGAATCTTGTTGATTTACTTAAGAGATATAATATCAATAAATTATGATTAATTTGGGATTTATCATGCCCCGGTTCCCCATACTTAATTCCACATCCAAATACTTAGGCTACTCTTCAACCTAATACATGGGGAACCATGCAACGCGTTGATTGTTCACCTCAAGTCTCTCCATCCTCATGGTATATCTATATCCTTAGTATTTTCCTAGCCTAAGTATAGGGGGACCCGAGCCCTATCATCTTTTCTCCCCCACTCATTTGATCACTTCCCTCAATCTTCTTCTTATACTTAGGTTACTCTTAACCTAAGTATAGGGGGATATCCAAAGTTAAATCTTGTAAGCTCTTCTATATTTTAGCATGAGCTATGGCTTTATTTCACTTTGTGCTATGAGGACATAACAAAATTTTAGTATATACTTCATATATACTTTAGCCATAGCTCATATTTTAAAAATTTTCAAAATTTTTGGGGCTATGGTATATTATTTTGTGAACTGATTTTAGTAAAATTATTTGTAAAATGATTGAAAAAATTTCTAACTGCGTGACACTACTTTGGAAAATTTTTTGACGATGGTTTGAAAAATGAGATTTGACTTGTTTTAAAAATATTCGAAAAAATATTTTGAAAATCTATATATTATGTGACATGGTTTGGAACATATTTTCAAATTCTTTCAAAGGTAAGGAATTATTTGAGACTAATTTATGTTCTCCTAACCTTATAAAAAAACCCACGTTTTGAAAATTTTAAAACTTTTTCTTTAGTAACAATTTCGACTACTGAGCTTAAACATGATTAGCTACTTTTCAGTGAGGAAACCACGCCTTCCTTAGCAGAGTGGGTGGTTAAAAAACAATGCGTATGGAACCATCTTAAAATAATATAGGTAGCCATCCGATGGTATGTACTTATACTCATACTAGTTGGAAGTAGATGTAAGCGGTCATATGAGCGTAGGCTAATAATTATTTATCACAAGAAGCTGACAAATCAATAAAAACTGTAAAATTTTAAAAATCACAAAAGATCACTAACTTTGGAGTTGTTGTATCCCTAACATAAATCACTATCACTCAAGGCTTAAGGATTTGAGAACACTTGATTTTTGAGGGCTTGAGAGTCTGAGTTAACCAATCTTAGTCATTAGGTCTTGATATTTAATAATTCACACTTCCCTAGTTTAAAAGGCATGTACTCTTAATATCTACCTTTTAATAATTTGATCAACACATCACTTTCATAATCGCATGAAATGATGAGATGAGTTGAGATTTCACTCGAGGAACTAGGATTAGAGATTTGTGTTTGGACTCAGTTTAATGCTGCTCGAGGATGAGATAAAATCAATGAAAGATTCAAGAAACCTGAGTGTCAGCAAACCATAGCCAGAATACAAATTAGTTATCGTGTTATCTTTTGATATATTGACCTATGTGCCATGGTGTGATGAAACTGAATAAACTGTTGATCCGTGTGTTCCAACTTGGTAAATGCAGTGGAGCTAGCCTCAAAAGAAAATAAAAGATATGTAAATGAAAAATATCTCAATAAAAAGTCAATTTCAACAAGCTTCCACAAAGGTTCATGCTCTCAACCATTTCAAAATGTCTATTTGGACCAAAGCTATTAGGTCCAGGAGTTGGGCTAGCACCTAAAAAGGGCTATGCATCGTATAGTGATACATGTTTGGGTGTCGAAGGTATCTTAGATACTCAAAAGACACACACCCCAGTGTACTCCCGGGAAAACAAGTGTAGACGACTCCGAGCTCTCTCGAAGGACACATTAAACAACAAGTAGAAAATATATGTTGAGTAATAAGGCACTCAAGAGAACCATTGTTCCAATGAGAGGGAGAGAATAAAATACACAATCCTATGCCCTCCATCAACTGGCCTTCTGATGAAACCATGTCTCATGCTCTTAATTCGCTGAAATTAACCCCCTAGCTTGGACTAAGTGTCAATAAAAACCAGACAAATCCCTGTAATTATCAGAGTCATTGAATAAATTAAAAATACAAAATTTAAAAGTGTAGTGCTTTTAACCTTAAAAATGCTCTCAAAAATATTTTCTGCCTTTGTTTGATCTCATCTCTGTTTTTGGTCAACATGAAACTTGTAGATCTCACCGAGATATACAACTTTCATGTTTTGAGTTTTTTTTTCAAATTTGGTCGTTTTCTCCCTCATTTCTTAAATTCTTTGTCATAATAATCTGACTGGACCACGAGGTGCCTTCTGGTAGCACCATGTGGCCCATCTCTGCGCATGCCACGAGCCCTCCTCCCTCTACCGTCCGATGGATCTCCATCTCTCCAAATTGCCTCCGTCCATTTTCGCCTTTATCTCAACCCTCCGATCAACGCCCTCACCGCATCTCCTTCGTCCATCAGTGCCTCTTTCTCAGCTCGCCATGTGTCCAAACCTTAGCCACCCGATCCATCCCCAAAGCCTTCATCCCAGCCACCCCTCTTCGCTGGATCATCAACCATTCGATCAAACCCAAATCAAATCTCATCCACCCGCTAGCGCTTGCATCTCCCGTCGCCACGTGGGACCACCCAGTGCCCTTCGATCGCATCATCCCAATCTAATCCTCACCGTTCCCCGGCATCCCGATCTTGGTCGTTGGATCATAAGATTCAATGGCCAAGACTTCGTCGTCAACCTCCAGTCGCTCTACTCTCACACGCCAGCCCATTCCCCCTTCCATTTTTAGCCATACCTCCTGTCCCCTCTTCCATCGAAACGACCACCCCCACGTAGCCCGGTTTTCCATCATCTTCATGCCATACTTGGAAAACCACGACCCCCTCTTTTCTGCTCCCTAACGCCCCCGCAAAACCCGTCACTACTTACCAGCTTCCTCTTCAAATACCCCCTCTCCTCCACCTTTCACCAGCATCCACCATCCAAAGGGGCTGAGGCCTAGCCCTCTTCCTCCTCCTCCCTGTGACAGGGGGAGGCGGTAGGATCGAGCGATGACGACCCAACCACCCATTGAGATCCATGGTCCTCCGACCATGTTGCGGTAGCCACCGTGCACCGCCAAGCTCCGAGGCCAGCCGACCTCGATGTGCAATGACCCCCGAGAATCTACAAGGTGCTCAAGCCCAGGCCCCCGGTCCGTCATAGCGAGAGGTAGCCTAGAGCTTTGAGCTACCCTTTGGTGATAGCAATTGAGTGTGTAAGCGAGCAACGACAGGTCTCCACCTTCAGCGAGATCCACGGCGTATCCCTGCCGTGCCGCAGCTCCTCCGATGAGATGCTTGAGCTCGGGCCCTCTACCGTCCCTCGATCGACGAATGAAGCCGCTTCAGCAGCCTCCAACCCCAGGTAGCTTCACCCATTCTTCTCCGATCTTCTTTCTATTTTCATCTCGATCTTCTTCCATTTTCCCACCTTCTCCGACAGACTCCACCCTTCATTGACCATCCACCAAGCTTCACCTTGAAGCTCTGATCTTCGCGCACTTCTTTGTTCGTCCCGGCAACACATCACATCTCCTCCGTCCAAAGCTCCGCCTTCATAGTGGAGGAAGATCACCGGCCGCCTTTCGCCCCGCTCCTAGGCCTCACCGTACATCCCTTGCACGCCACGAGCACAAGCTCCTATCTTTTTGGCACGAACTAACCCTGCGGGCACGTTATCTTCATTGACCAGAGTCTTTGTCGGATCTGCTTCGAGCTCCATCGACTCCAGCTTCCAGACCACCTCCCCTTCATCCAAGACCTACGGATGCTCCTCCACATCTCCATGATCGATCCGAGCCCTCCAGGAGTCTCCGATGAGCTTCATCAAGCACGGGGAAGGGCAATGGAACCAAGACCACCTCACCGGAGTCCCGTCAAGTCCGTCGCAGGAGGCGGCGACCCGAAGGAGACGACACACAACGACCGTTGGATCACCTTGATCCAACGGTCCTCTCCACGACACGTCGCCATCTACCACCACCATTGGATCATCCTGATCTAACGGTTCCTAGGCACGCCACGCATCCAGCTCCTGCTGCCGTTAGATCTATCTAGGTCTAACAGCCTAGCACTCGCCACGTGGAGCCTCCGAGCCTCTTCCCTGACCCTAGGCTCGGAGCAACCGAAGCAGCAACCGAAGCTAGTCCGAACCTCTAGAGCCTCCGTCCGAGCCTCCTATGTCTCCCGAGCCTAGTACTTCACGTGTCTATCACGTGAGGGATGGGTAAATTTCATAGAGGCCCCTACAAGTTTCAAAAATTGCAAATCAGTCACTGCCTTGCGCGTCACGTGAGGAGCATGTGTTCCAGTGGAAATTTTGCATCCATACCCCTAGCATTATAGGTATTTGCACTTTAGTCCCTGTATGCATATTTTATTTTAAGTAATTTTATTTTCTTTTTTGCATTTTGGTCCTTGTGTTTGCACGCATATTTAGGTGTCCATTTCTCATCATTTTTAAATTCCAAAAATTACATGATGTAGTTTAACTTGTGCTTTATCTTTTGTGACACGTGTCATATTTTTGTGAGCTTCAAGGAATTAAATAATGTTATTTTCACGGAATTTGAGATATTTTGTCCACTATGTGCTTTAAATTCAATATTAAATTATTTGTTGCTCCAAAAATCACCATAAAATCACATTAGATCTAATTTAAGTTGTTCTACATTGTGCCCAAAAATCAAACCATTTGCACATATCTCGATGCCTAAATAAATTAATTAGTCTTTTGCTAGATTGATTTTTAATAGGTCCAATTTACATTAATTTTTAGGTTTATCAATCTTCCTAGATTCATCTCACATAGATACACTTAGGATAATTTTTGTACCTGAAAATAATATTCTTTGGTATTTATTAAAATTAACTTTGCAAAATTTACTCTGCATTCATATTAAATTTAATTTCAATTCAATTAGAGTCTAAAAATCCTAAAAAAATGCACCAGCTTAGTCTCATCACATATCATCTTCTAGCAAAGTTTCATTAATTTTGGACTTCATTTGATTAACATTCTTGATTTAACTTAAAATTTGCCTTGAAATTGCATTGCGTCTTCATAGTTACATAAAAAACCACAAAAAGACAAAAAATATCCTTCTGAAAATCTGACATCGAAATCAACTGAAAATTTACCTAAGGAGACAACTGTCTCCATGAGTTCGACCTTGGGTTTGCCCAAGTAAAATAAATCTGCCACTTTAAATTAATTGAACATTGATCCGAGTGGTTTTTGACAAGTTCTCGATTACCCAACTGCAACGAATGACAAAATCTAATTCGATCATTAATCTAGTTGAATTAGTAAGGGTAGTCTAGGTACTTTTCAAAATGGTGTCATTACCGGGGACACGACTCATCCTTTGTGTTTAGAGTTTTATTTATTAAGTGTTAATCTTTTTCATAGGTCTCGTGTTTTTCATGCATTTTAATCATTATTTTTTTTGATTTAATATCTAACATTGGATTTTGTGACAAGGCCCCTTGATGTTCAAGGAGGCGAGGAGAAGATGTTTCCCCACTGTGAGGAGTCGCATCAGCAATTCTGGAGAAAAATCGAAGAAAGAAAAAAAAGTGTTGTTTTGCATTTTATTTCTTTCATTGTAATAATCGTCTCTACAGCGGTCTTCGTTCGAAGACTCGCACTTGTAAATGAACGAAGTTCTTCGTGGTTGTGTGGGGATCTCCCCACTTGATTGTCGACATAGGATTAGGCACACGGCTCTTTAAGCATGTTTCACTTTTTATTCTTTCGTGTTTGATCGTAGGTAGGACACATTTTAATTCAAGAAGCACATAACATCGCTTCACTTAGCCAAATTAAAAGATGTTCTTCCCCTGTAATAGAAGCATGTTAGGTGTGGTTTTCAATCGACTTGCATACATACGATTTTGGTTTTCAAACGCTTGTTGCTAAAGGCACTGCATGCTTTCTCGCTTAGCCTAGATCATGGTTTTTATCGACTGCATGGCTTTTCTCGACTTCCCCTCCTATCCTGATCACCTAGGTTAATGGAAAATGGGAATGGACGGTAGACGATGATTGCTTGGTTTATGTTCTCACTTTTAATCAGTGATAACCTTAAGCAAAATAATTGGGACTGTTAATTGCAAGTCAACATAAAAATGGAGTAAAATCTTGTTTTGGAAGAGCAACACCTGTGTTTACGTAGTTGGTTTTATTTAACATTTTTCTTGCGTAAACTAGAATGTTTTCAATCACCAATAAAATAGACAAAATAATTAACCAACATTAGTTGGTCTCACATGTGAGTTAGTGAAATCAAAGGGTGTTGCTTGTTTGTTTGAGCCATGAATGCTCTGAAAACCTCCCCTACACCTTAGATACTCCATTCATCTCTGAAGATTCATCCGCTCATCTGTATATCCACCCGACTTCTTCGTTCACCTCATGTCTCTCCCAACATCAATTCTCCATCTTTATACTTAGGCTACTCTCGGCCTAAGTATGGGGGAACCTGAGTCCCCGTAATTTTTCTACTCATCTTTCCTTGCCTCGATACTTAGGTTATTTCTAACCTAAGTATAGGGGGCTCCACCTTAGTTCTCATATATTTTTTTATATTTAAATGGACCTATGGTCTTGTATCATATAGTGCTATGAGGACATAGCTATATATTATATGCACTTTAGCTCTATTTTGAAAAAAAATTGAAAAATTTAAAACTTTTTTGGGCTAAAGTATAATCTCTTGAACTAAGTGGACAAAATTGATTTCAAGATTTTTCTATATTATGTTACACTATTTTCAAGAAAGAAATTTTTCAAAAATGATTTGAAAAATGATTTTTTTCTTATTTTGAAAAATATTTTGAAAATGTTTGTAGAATCTTTATTTGGGTGACATGGTTTGGAAATTTATTTTCTTTCAAGGAAGATTAGTCTAACATGTGTTCTAACTTTTAATCAAAAATCCACAAAATGGAAAAAAAATCAAAAACCCTTTAAGAGTCAAATTGACTATTAGACCCAAATAAGTAGCAGCTTTCAGTGATGGTTCGCCTTAGCAGAGTGGGTAGTTTAAAGGACATCGCGTAAGGCTCCATCCTCAAGCAACGTGCTCTGACCTGTACTTACACCTATACTGGCTGAATGCAGATGCATCTACTCATTTGAGTTGAGGCAGCCATGATGTCTCTCAATATTTTTTTTAAAAGAGAGAGTTGTTGAAGGGGTTGGATTAAATCCCCTACCTTTTCACTTCCACCTAGGATTAGAAATGTTCAACGAAACTTGGTTTATGAGTTCTTGAGATTTTATGTTAACCAGCATTAACCATCAGAGTCTTAGACTTAATCATCCACATTTTCCTATGTTTCTAGATTTGTGTGCTATATTGCATGCTTAGTCTCCTACCTTAAGAACATGATCAGCACATCACATGTACGACTGTTGTTTCGATGAGATGAGTTGACTCTTCACTTGAGGGACTGGGATGAGGGATTCGAGTTTGGACTTGATCTAATGATGCTCGAGGATGGGATAAAATCTTTGAAGGTTTCATGAAACCTGAGTGTCAACATTTTAGCCAGTATGAGAACTTGGTTCTTATACTAATCTCTTGACATTGACCTAAGTGCCAGGGTGTGAAATAAAGAAAAAAATGTTGATCAGTGTGCGCCAACTCTTAGTAAAAGCAGTGGAGCTAGCCAAAAATTATGCAAATCAAAGAAATATCAATTTTGAAAATAAAGCTCTCATTCCACAAAGTCAATCATCAAATAGCTTCCACCAAAGGCGAGCACTCCCAACCATTTTCAAAGTGTCCACTTGGTCCACCGCTATTATGACCAGAAGTCGGGCTTGCACCAAAAAAAGGCTCTGCATCGTAAATGCTACAAGTCTGGGTGTAGAAGGTAGGATAGGTATTCAAAAAAGACACACCCCGGTGTATTCCCAGGAACATCCAAACGCCGTTTTTTTAACGGTCGCAGGATTTTTAAAATCGACCATGTTTGGATGGAGGCCGTAGGAGTCTCTGTTTCTGACGAAAATTTAATAGAATGTTAGAGGGATATAATGATGAATATATAAATTTTTATTTTCCAAAAAAATAAAAAAAATTAAGGGAAAATGGGGGTGGGAGCAGCCCGTTGGCTCCTCCCAGTGAGCAACCACATTTTACCCATATACATATATATCAATTTTATTACATAAATATAGTCATAGATTTATTTACAACTATATATAACAAAATTTAATGATTACATTCACAATTATTGATATAATTTTTATGAAAATAAATGTATTTAATATATCTATATTTGTGTAAATTATCCTAAATATGTATACTTTAATTAATGTATAAATATTTCTGTTATTATTCGTATTCAAGTAATATTCGTTTTATATTTGTATTTATTTCTAATGACATTATAACACGTTTTTTATATATGTCCATATTTATCCGGATTATATTTGTATATTAAATATATAAGGATATGCTTATATATATTCATATATGTATCCAACCACTTTCATAACTACTATTCGATGTGACTAACACGTATAGTATGAACTCTATATTATATATTAAAAATTCATTAAGAGCTCCAAACAACATCCCAACGACAAACTTTTCATAAAAAAGTATTTCATAAAAAAGTAACAATTTGATCATTGTACGCATTATCAAAATTATGATTCTCCCGTGCAAAGCACTGGGTACGCAAATAGATGATCATGTGGATAATCTTAAAGTTGTCGGTGGCCTTTAATGCAACACAAGTATCCAAACAGGTGCATAGCCAAGATGTGAGATTAACACGTGTTTATGAAGTTGTTTATACATCACTAATTGAGTTTGAAAAACTGGGGAGATGGATTCTGTATCCACATTCTGTGATTGGATAGTGCATGAAAAATGTAATTACATGGTCTTTGATTAGTAATGGATATGGAAACTATGGTAAATTGTTCAGATGATGCTCTCAAGTTGTTCTTCGGTAATTTGATCAATTATGATCCATATGTCAAATCTGATTATGTTACAGTTTTTTAGCGATTTTTTTAGCGCTTTATCTGCGTGTGGGCATACTGGACTCTGCTAGAGGACAATGATTTTTCAAATCATGAATATGGTCATTCAATTTAGGTAAGTATGGAACTCCATGTCTGTATGGTCAGTAATATGGATCATGCTAGATGTTTATTTAAAGTCTTTAAATTCATCAAATATAGTACCAATAGTCCTATTTTGATAATTAGGCAGCTAGTCGGGGTGCATGAAAGATTTTCAGTTACACAGAACTGATAATATGAGTCTAACTCATTGCAAGAGGGCTTTTCAGTTATGCAAAACTGGTAATATGAGTCTAACTCATTATAGCAGCCATGTTTCTTATTTTGCACTTCCCATTTCATTTGTTGTATGTATCCAGAGAATGGGAGTGTCTCTGAACCACAAGAGTTGATTTGTTGTATCTAGAAAATGGGAGTGTCCATGAAGCACAAGAGTTGATGATACAAAGGGGGAAAGACCCTGCAGTTGATGGTGGCTATGGCCATTGGCCAACCACGGTGGCAGTTCCACCACCGATGGCGATGAGGTGGAGAGCAGGGAAAATGCCGGCAACAGTCGCTTGTGGGCTTGGAAAAATTGAGGGTGGGGTAGAGGTCGGGAGAAGCCCATCGACGGTGCTCACGTCGGAGCGTGAAGGAGCCATACCGGTGGAGAGAAAAGGCGACCACAGAGGTCGGGGAGATGAGGATCCTCATCCCGAGTGAGGCAGTGAGCGGTGGCGGAGGGAGGAACACTTCCAACAGTGGCCGGTGTTCTAGGGCATGGCTGCTCAATGGGGTTGTCGGTGGCGGCAACAACGCGGAGGAGGGATCAATGGTGCTGGGAGATGAGACAGTTGAGGAGTTGGGGGCCGTCGCGTGGGGCAGGATCCAGCGAGGACAAAGATGAATCTGTAGCTTCAATCAAGTGTGTTGACAGGAGGGGTCGAGAAGTGCTTGATCTGGAAGGAACGAAGACGGAGTTTGGGCTTCGGTCAAGGCAACAACATGGGTGGTCGAAGAGAAGGAAGGGGGCTCGCCAGGCGAGGGGGAGGGGGTTGTGCAAGGGAGAACATAGAGGGGTGCGAGGGAAGGAGATGAGGGGGGGGGGTGGCGATGACGGGGAGAAGGGGTAGGTTTGACCGCCGCCGCACCGCGGGCGTGGGTGAAGTCCTCGTGGAGATGAGGGCAGAGGATGTGGGGAGGGGGCGTGCGGTGAGGGTAGGTCTGCGAGGCGATGACTGGAAGGGGGTTCGAGGACGTAAATGGAATTATCAGCCAACAAAAAAATCGATGTCGGTGGAAGCACCCCTGCTTAATCTATAACATATATTATAAGCCGTCACCTGCTTCCTCCGCAATTAATTTTTCCCTTTAAATTCCAACTTTGCCCTTTCATTTTGTCGACACATTATTTTTTTCACATAAATGCCCATTTTGCCCTTCACGTCCCCGCTAATCATTCCTTTCTTGGCCCTCGACCAAACAAACGATTTGCCCTTTACGCCCCCGCCGATCATTCCTTTTTAGCACTCGACCAAACAAACGAATTACCAAACTCGCCACACAGAACGACCACCGAAGGACAACTCCAAAAAAGAAGAGGTCGAACAAGATGTGTTATGGCAACGGGAAGGAAGATGATGTGTAGAAAGCAGAGGAAGACGAGCGTGGGGCCAACGGGAATCTCCTGGAGCCCGTCGGTCAGGACCAACTCATCGACCTCCTCAAGGAGGACGCCTGTGCCGACCGCTACGTCATGGAGCGTCGTCATCACGAACTCCGAATCCATCCACCGCAAGATCTTCGTACAAGGTCTCGGTCTGGGACGTCACCATTGATACCCTATTCGATGCCTTCCTCCAGTACGACGGGGTCGAGGCCTGCAACATCATCACCGACCACACCACCGGCAAGTCTAACGGCCATGGTCTATGGCTTCGTGCTCCTCCGCCTCCGCATCGGTGCCGAGCATGCAGCTTCCACCCCTTGGGCGGCACGGTGGGTCCTCAGCCCGTGGTGATATTCGAAACCTCCTCGAAGGCCTCGACGATATTGGACACCAGTAAGGTCGGCTCCAAGCAACCGGCTTATCCAATGAGATAACTTGCACGAGAAGAAAAACAGAGCATTGATGTGGACTGAATCTGGAGGACAATGTGCTTCCCATTTTCCCTGCCGTGAAGGTGAAGAGATGTAAGGCCTATCACCGCCACAGGAGGTGGATACAAAGAACAACAAAAAGGCGACAGGGATGGATTATTTAGGCCTTTAATACCCACATGCCCTCCTTGTCGTCGATGGACCCCCGCTGTGATCATTTGGTGCCTTGGAATCCTCCTATTTCTGCTCATCAGCATCGATCCAGTCAGACTAGATTTCACATTTTAATATTCTACTATCTCCAAATCTGTGACAAAATAATTTCACATTTTAAATTCTCATATCCCGTCACTTTTATAATGATATGAACTCGAAATTGAAAGAACACTATGAATGTGAACTGAAGCAAAACAAGAACGGGGCTCAAAATCAAACTTTATAATATCTGAACCAAGATAGTAATACAGATGCTAAAACACTTGCAACAAACAAACAAATCCCAACATAAACAAAACCCAGCTTAACATGCACTGGACTTCATACATGATTTTAAACTACTCTTGAAAGAAAAAGTTTGGAAACGAACGCAACTTCATACCCAGAGAACAATAATAAAACTTGAGCTGAAACTTCACTTATCTTGCCTATTTGTTCATAAAATAATAACATCTGTGGCTAAGATAAATCCAAAGCTATGACCAAAAAATAAACTGACAACTATAATTACAGACTCAACTTGAGAACATCTTTTCAACTTTTCGAGCATGACATAAAATCAATGAGAGAATATAATAGAAAGAGATCTGATGACAAACTTGAATGTTAACATAAAGCAAATATGTGTACACAACTGGTTGCATATAAAATAAGAAAAATGTAAAGCAAACAAACAACTTTAAGCACGAAGGACTGCAATAATATTGAAATTAAAAAGAAATAGAACAGAGGATGAAAATATCACCAAACTCAAAGTTAATGAAAGGTAGAAGATTTGGATACAAGCAAAAATATTTTGGTGTTGTTGGAGAAGTTTTATTGTAACAAACTAAGCTTTCACACCCTAAATACTGTAGCAAACATTTACGAATCACTGTAATGAAATAGCAATGTAACAGTTTACATGTGTGCGCTAAAATAAAAGTGAACAAAAGTTAGCTACTCATTTCAATAGGCGTATCTATTGCATAGGTGTGGGGGCATTGCTATGCTCGCATGAACCGGTGCAAAAGTTTGCAACATTACATGAATACCATGATATGTCAGCAAAGATTATAAAGTGATTAATAATATCGTGGTATACTCACATATAATAAATACCATTCATTACGAAGTTATTTACCCTACTTATGTTATACATGTTCCTTTTAAAAATATCAGTTGGTATGCACTAGTATATGTTATAGATAGATTCCATTTCAAAAAGAGGCTTGTAATTGAGAGAATCGATGTTGAACCCTGTCCAGTAATTTACCCTTTTATTATTTTTCTTCGGCGCGGTTCCGTTGCCGTCTGTCAGCAGGGGCGAGCGAGCCAGAGAGCGAGAGCGAGAGCGAGAGCGAGAGCGAGAGAGGGAGAGAGAGAGATGTGAAGGAAGAGAAAAGCACGAGCGGAGGTGGAAGAAGAATAAGGTGAGGCGATGATACTCCCCGTGGTGAAGTTGGGGGCGCTTGCGTTGAAGACAGCATGCAAGCCTCTCGCCAATACCCTCAAGAAGGAAGCCCGACGCCACCCCAAGTTCCGATCCCTCATCGTCTCCATGGCGCAGGTCAGCTCTCCCTCCCCCCTCCCACCAATCCAATTTATTTATCTTTGTCTCGCTCCCCGGCAATATAAATATGGCATGGGTGGAGGGATCAGAGGTGGTAGTATTTTGAATGCAATGAACAATCGTTTTCTTTTGGAGAATAGGACTAACTGTTTTCGAGATTTATCCTCTTATCTTGGGTTTTCTATTTCACTGGAGTAGTTATTGCAGTCTCTCTTCCTACCTGTTTTACAATAATTCTCACTTATCCCACCTTTGTCCAACGATAAAATAATCTACCGAGAGAACGAAAATTGAGGATATACCCATTGGTTGCGGGGTAACACCTATTCATCTCGGGATAATGAGACTTTATCTTGGATAACCGAGCCACATCATATGATTAAATCATCCACTATGTCTTTTATGTGAAAACACATAACTTATCCTAATCTTGTCAATCAACCCAACCAAACAAGAATGAATACTGAACTTCAATTATTCCTTATCCCACCTTATTCTTTGTCCCTCAACCAAACGGAGTAGGAGTCATATATCCCAACACCTATCACATTGGTGTGTATCATATATCCTCATCATAATCTTGTTTATATATCCAGTTTTTTTTTCTTCTGAAAATGCATAAATCGTATCTGTTACCCGTGGAAAAATAACGGACAGAACAGAAATCCCCAAGATTTTACGTGGAACCCTACTCCGTGAGGAGCGGGATGAAACCACGGGAGAAGGACTCTAAGGGCTGTGTTTATCTATTGACTTTCTCAATGGATATAGGAGGTCTGGGGCTCCTTATATTGCCTCTCCAGAGCCTCCAAGTCCCACCACTGGACAATGTGGGACTAAACAACTGGGTGGGGTAAATGGATCTTCTCCAGGATCCATTTACCCTGCTACAACTCATGACGCATACAATGAATAATGCAACACTCCCCCTCAAGCTGGAGCATGCAATGCTCAGCTTGGACAAACAGAAAGATACTCAACTCAATGCTACAGGACACTACGGACAATATCAACCCAACGCGTACATTGCTGCAGTCGAGGACGTTGCTTCTCATGCCGTGCAGGTGAGGAGGACGAACGGGATGGAGTGTAAGTCAACTGAAGACTTGGAATCTGACCATTGAGTTTGAAACTACGCCTGGAGTCTCCTCGTCGGAGAACTGGGTCTCTCCCATCTGGCTCAGAGAATGGTGCTCTACTCTGGAGTACTTATGATACCACATGAAAACCCTTGCCCACAATGGCATAGGGAATGGTCCTCTGCTCTGGAGTCCCTATGGCTCACATGAAAACTCTGGCCTGACAACTAGAAGAATGATGGAGAGCACGAAACTTGAAGACCGCATACTCGTGCGTGTCTGAAACTGGAGACTCGGAAACATCTAACGTCGAGTCTGATCATCAACTGTAGAGTCTGAACAATATCTGGCTGGTCTGAGGAATTTGCAATCTGGAGAAGACCTGTGACTCTACATATACTCCCCCTTTCTCCCATACTTGTCGGAAAATGATCATCGACAAAGTTGGGTCCATCCCAGATAGATGGGGAAACATGAATATTAAAAAAATTCCTTGCGGCTTTCCATTTTTTAAAATAGCCGCCATTTTTTTGACATAAGTTCATCATTTTTTTCCGGCTTTGCACTCTCTTTTTTTCAAAATATTTGCGTACGGCTTTTTATTGTACGCGCCTCTTTTTTTACTGACGGTGGCCCACTTGGGTCCATCCCCCCTTTTTTTTTCAACGTCACTGGGCTGCGATTTCCTCCATCATTTTTTTAACCGCAACCTCCTTTTTGTCAACATACTGCCCAACATAAAACAACCTTTTTTTTTGTTTTGTTTATAATCGAGCATTAGGGTTCCCATTTGGGAAACCCTTCGAATGCCGCTCCCCTCCGTTGCTTGGGGGCGTGCGCCGCCACAGAAAGAGATTGGGGCTCCCGCTGGAGTATACGGCGCCACCAAGAGGATCGGAGGTGCGCGCGGGAGAACGGAGCGCCTGGGCGGAAAGGAAGCGCTTAGGGCTCGCCTGGAGACCGAGCTGCTCCGTTGAGAGGAAGTCACGCATCGGGTTGAGAGGAAGTCGCGCATGGGGTTCGCGTGGGGATGCACGATGACGAAGAAGGGTGCATCGCCGTTGGAGAGAGCCGCCGCAACTGGGAGAGCACAACGCGAGGAGCGGCCGTCGGGGGATGATGTGTGTGACTCGCACAACGCAAGGAGAGCTGGGGTGCGTCGCCAGTGTTGCTGCCTTGCGAGGGATGCGCCTTCGCTGGAAGGAGGCGTGAGGAGATATGGGGTGCGGCTCGCACAAACTTTTCGAGATGTGATTCCGCCAGGAGGAGTCGAAGATCGGGGCGCTGCATGTGCGCATGTGCACGCCGCCTGGGAACAGTATGCGGGGCTGGGGCTTTCGCAAATCAAGCCGCATGGGGTCGCGTGCAGGGGCCCGAAGGCCTCGCGACTCTGTCTCGCGCGAGGAGGGGGCACTCTTGAAGCCGCAAGATACGGAGATAAGGAGGGAGCGCCGTCGCCCCTTGAACAGCAGCAGGAGCTCCGCCTGGAGCTTGGGGCTCCTGCATGGCGAGGAAGACCGCCGCCTGAGAGCGGCCGGGGCAGTGCCGCCTGGAGCGCGCAATGCGCGCGGAGTTGATGCGCCTGGAGCGTGCGATGCAGATGCGCCTGGAATTTCGCACAAGGGCGCCGCCTGCTAATGGTTGGCGGCAAGGGGGTTCGTTGGATGACCTTGCTCGTTGATGCCCCAACCCCATCGGACGGCCCTGATCACTTCATATGGGGTGCGGGGTCCTTCTCGTCGCGGAAGGCCTACTCCGCCCTTCTCCCCACGGCTGTTCATATGGAGACTTCTCTTCTTGATCACTGCAACCTCATATGGGCTCTCAGGCTTCCAGAAAGGATTGGTATATTCTTGTGGATCCTTAGGCGTGGTCGTCTCCTTACTCGAGACCGTATGACATCTCTATTTCCAAACATTTCCAGTCTTTGTGGGCTGTGCGCCTCGGCTACAGAAACGGCCGACCATCTATTCCTTCATTGCGAACGAGTCCGGTCCATATGGGAAGACCTTACCTGGGTTGATCAATCGTCCATGGAGTCATTTTGGATTAGCCTTGCCGCTGCTGCGTCCCGTCCGAGGTCTGAAAAGATAATCCCCTATGCGCGACTATGGAGTATCTGGGTGGGAAGAAACAAAGCCATTTTCGCGGGACAGCGATTTTATACCGAAAATATTAACATCGACGCAAATCGCTTTGGTAGGGATTGGTCCTCCTTGTAAATGTTGTATTTTGGGGGGTCTGATATCGTTAGGGATATCGGCTCCCACGCCTTATTTTTCATTTTTCCCACTGTAAGTATTTTCTTCTCTTAAACCTTAATAAATTGGGGCGAACACCTACGGGTGTCTCCCCCTTTTTGGAGTGTCAAAAAAAAAAGGGGGTTCGTTGGGAGATCTGGAGATGAAGGGGTAATGCCTCCGTGAGAAAGGCTGCTGGCCTGGAGGCTCCGTGGCGGTCTGGAAGCCAGCCAGGAGCGCTGGCGGTTCCGCCGTGATCGGGAAGTAGAACAAGGCCTGGAAGTCTGCCATCGCCGCCGCCGCTTGGTTGATACGCGAGGATTAGGATTTCGCTAAGAAACCTGGAACTTCTTGAACAAAATTCCCCCTTTGAATATGATAAAAATAATGAGCAGAAATCCCTCTTTGAATCTGATAATTGATTCTCGGAAAAATAATGAACATAACAAAAATCCTCGAGAAACGAACCCGCTCTGATACCATGTTACCCGTGGAAAAATAATAGACATAACATAAATCCCCGAGATTTCACGTGGAACCCTACTCTGTGAGGAGTGGGATGAAACCACAGGAGAAGGCCTCTAAGGGCTGTGTTTGTCTATTGACTTTCTCAATGGATACATGAGGTCTGGGGCTCCTTATATAGCCTCTCCAAAGCCTCCAAGTCCCACCACTGGACATTGTGGGACTAAACAACTGGGTAGGGTAAATGGATCTTCTCTAGGATCCATTTAACTTGCTACAACTCATGACACATACAATGAATACTCCAACAATATCCAAAGATTCTAAGTTTTTAAAACTTGCAAGTCCAATATCAGTGGGTTCGAGTAGTTCCTTTATTTCATTGAAAATCGAGAACATACAAATGGAGCCCTTCTAAGGGTATACATATACAAAATGTTGAAATTTGAAAAGCGAAAGCGGAATCGATAAAATAAGAACGATAAACATCAAGAACAATGATTTACGTGGAAGCCTACTCCCCGAGGAGCAGGATGAAACCACAGGAGAATCCCTCAAAGGGGCGGATATTCTATTAAAGTTCTCAATGAGTACAGGGGGTGTGTGGCTCCTTATATAGCCCTACAAACAAACAAGAGTCCCACCGCTCGTCCATGTGGGACTAAACTTGAGTGGGGTAATTGGATCTTGGTGAGATCCAATTACTCACCTATTACATTCTCTAACACTCCCCCTCAAGCTAGAGTTGAGAAAACTACAGCTTGCAATAAAAAGAAAGTATATAACACATCTTCACACGATACATAACAAGAAGAACGTATGTCCGTTGCTGGTAGAAAACCTCGTACGAGGACAGTTTTGTGGCTTTCAGGTCACCGGAGCGTATCTTTGCCATGCTTGTAGAGCCGCTGCGATATCGGGTCATCGGAACGTATCTCTGTCGTGCCTGGAGAAGAATCGCTGCCGAAGAAGTCCAGCGCGGGAAACTGATCAGATCGTAAAAGAAGTATACATCCTGACGAAGAAATCGATGCTCGGTAAAGACGGATGATCTGTAGAAATATGGAGTGTCGGTCTGTCATTCGTGGACGTGCGGATGTCCTGAAGACGATCTAACTCCCCCTTTCTCCCATACTTGATAGAATAAGAGTATAGATCAAGTTGGGAGAAACCAAAACATACATTTTTTGTATCATTTTTTTGCTTCATACCTTTTTTTTTCTTTCACACAATTCATTTTTTTATACGGTTTATTTCTTTTTTTTGTACGTAACCTTTTTTAAAGCCATTCATTTTTTTGCTCTATGGATCTGAATGTTGGCCTGTGAACCATAGACATGCGCAGAGAATGATTGTAGCAGAAATGGAAATGCTAAGGTGGATGTGTGGACACACACACAAAGATCGGATTTGGAATGATGCAATCGGAAAGAAAGTTGGTGTAGCCCCGATCGAGGATAAGATGCGAGAAAATCGCTTAAGATGGTTTGTCATTTGCAAAGAAGGTCAGCTGATGCACCAGTTAGGAGATGCGAGTGTTGGGATGTTGAGCTGGCTAAGAGAGGGCGAGGACGACCCAAGAAGTGTTGGAAAGAGGCTATACGAAGGGATCTTACTTTTCTTGATATAAGCCCGAGATTGACCCAAGATAGATCTGAATGGAGGCGAAGAATCCATGTAGCCAACCATTCTTAATTGTGGAAAAAGGCTTTATTGTTGTTGTTTTTAACTTGCGTACAACTTTTCTCTCTTTTTTTTGTTTGCGCTTTTTTTTGTTTAAAGAAATTCTTATTATTTTTTTGAAACTTGGCCCAATCTTGGGCCCATCTCTCTCCCTCTCTCTCTTTTAAATAAGCCGTTGACACACATTTTTTTACGGCTTCCTCTTTTTTTTGTAAATATTTTGCGTTCAGCACAACAATTTCTCCTTGATGGAAGACGTGCTAGTTCCGTCTGGATATGGAGCATGGCACCTGTTGAAGAAGGATGTGCCGCCGTCTGATGCAGAAGAGGAGCCCCAAGATGGTGCTTTCACTGGCAAGGCAGAGGGGATGTTGTTGGAATCCGCGTCGCCCGAGAGAGAGAGATAGGGCACCGCTTGCGTGCCTGGAGGCTTGATGCAGCGCACAAACATAATTAGGGTTTCTATCAAAACCCTAGAACTTTGGACCGATCTTGAATAAACAACAATATTCTTCGACTAGTAAATCTTTAAGAACATAGAACCTCAAAAACGAATCTCCAATAAAATTAAAGAACTTGAAATCCTCGGGGATCGACCCGCTCTGATACCATGTTGAAATTTGAGAAGCGGAAGCGAAAACGATAAAACAAGAACGATAAACATCGAGAGCAATGATTTACGTGGAACCCTACTCCCTAAGGAGCAAGATGAAACCACAAGAGAAGCCCTCAAAGGGGCGGATATTCTATTGAATTTCTCAATGAGTAAATAGGGTGTGGGGCTCCTTATATAGCCCTACAGACAGTCAAGAGTCCCACAGCTCATCTATGTGGAACTAAACTTGAGTGGGGTAATTGGATCTTAATGAGATCCAATTACCCAGTAATACATTCTCTAACACAAAACAACGGGGAAAAAGTATTGAATTAACACGTTTAAGAGCAAAAATTATCCAAATGCTGAAGAGAGGTTCGTCTAACTAGTCATAAATCAACAACATATATCTTCTATATCAAATCAACGTTGTTTATCAAATCGGCTCGAGTGTAGCCATCCATCAATCATGTTGAACATCCCAACAGTATGATGAACTGTCCAACACTTATCATCAATAGTAGCCTTAACAATCTTACTGATAATGCTAAGAACAATCTTCCATCTACAACTTTCAGAAATTTGAATGTATTTAATACATACATCGCCACAAGTCCTTGTCATGCTTCCAAAGGTTGTAAACTTTCCTGAGTCTCAGATTTGGAGAGATTTAGGATGGCGGAGGGGCTGGGGCGTACTGACGGAGTTGGGGACTCCCGTGGTGGTTGGGTGCTCGTTCGGAGGCAGAGGGCAGCGCGAGGAAGGAAGGTCTCCACCAGGCCTGGTTCCCTGCGCCCCTTTCCCAACCCCTTCGGTTATGGTTGCTACCGCTGTGGCTCCTTGTCACATTGGGCTCGTCAATGTCGTGAACCCATGCGATGCTTCAGGTGTCGCCGTCATGCGCACAACTTTCGCAAGTGCCCTCTGGGGATGGAGGCCCCCGACGATACTGGTTGCTCGGTAGCTTTGGTTGGTGAGGGAGGTGGTCGGGGGGAGGCTTTGTTCTATGGATCTTCGGATGTCGGCCTCGTCTCGGCGACACGCTTCAAGAGGGATGTGGTGCAGTTGATGCCCTGGCACGTGGTCGTGAGGGGGCTGTCGCCGAATGAATACAGTGAGCTCTTGCGGCAATCGAATGATGGGAGCTCCCTTCTGAAATGGTGTATGCCGAGAGCCTCCATCTCGGGGGCCCCTGTTGGCTTCCGTAGCCTGGGAGACCTTCGTGAGCTGCTTCTTGGGGTCGTGGAAGTACTGTAAGTGGTGAACTCGAGAAGTCGTCCCGGCAAGCCGTTGGACCCAGTTGTTAAAGTGAAGGAAATCTCGGAGGTGGTTCTTGGATGGAGATATCTCTCAGTCAGAGGCTGCCGCATCATCGTTCATCTTGCTGACGCTAGCGCGAGGATCGATGGCTGGGCCAGGCAACGGAAGGCTTCTTTGGTTACTGAGATGGCTGAGGGTGCGACTCCGATCCGGAATCCCCGGGTTCCAGTGGTGTCGTTTCGGTCGGACGTTGTGGTGGCACCACCAGGGTTAGCGGAAGAGTCAGGCGTTGATCGGGAGTCAAACGGTTGCCCGCTGACCACCGGGGAAGTGAAACTGACGGGAGTCGAAGCGTTAAGGAAAGCAGAAACGATCTCCATGTTCCCAAGGCAAATTCTCTTCGGAAGTTTCATTGCTGAAGTGGAACACACAGTGCGAGATTCGAAGGTTAGTGATTCTTCGAGTAAGGTGCTTTTCAGCCTTAGCGGATCTTCGGGTCGGGCCGGATATTCTGTTCGGATGGAGTCAATGAGCGAAGTGGACTCGGATCCTCCCGTAGTGGGAGCTGAGCATGATCGGAAGGGTTCAACACGGATGCACGGTGACATTGCGTGGATTCTAATTCAGGAAGGAAGGGAGTGCTCGGGTGAGATGGGGCCCGACGACATCGTCCATCCTCTGGCTAGCCAGGGGACTACGACGCCTACAGAGACAGAGACCACTACGGCGATCTCAACCTTGCCCATGATGTCGGGTGCGTCCCAGATATAACAGGATTCTCCGTCGGATAAGCACGATGAGGTGGTGCGGGCTTCCTCACCGGAGAAACTCGATGAGGTGGTGCAACCTGAGAAGGTGGGTTCAACCTCGGTGAAGGATATGGAATAATCCTCAAGCGCATCACGGAAGCGTGAGCGTCGTATCGAATACGACGAAGAACGACTAGTCGTACTAGTTGTTCGGTGCAACGGAATTTAAAAAATTTTCATGCGATGAAACCGCATGATCCAAGAACGATTCTCAGTTCGTTTCATCTATAACCACAACAAGTATAATGCAATACCTCTTGAAGCGTGGTTGATCAAGTCCCTACGAAAAGAGACCTCCTGTCTCAAGTCCGATCCTCGGAGAAGTAGCTTGCGAGCGCGGGGATGAGTCGTGTGATCCTCGCAATCCAACAAGATGATCCAAGCACGGTGAACTCCTGATTTCGTCGTATGAGATCGAACGTCTTCTTCGTGAGCGTAGCACTCCAAGAAGACGTAGAACCGAAGAACGTCGAAGCGGCGGCGCAGTGGCGTAGGCGACGGCGATGATCTCCTCTAGGGTTTGGTGGATGGCCACCAAGTAGAGGGAGAGAGTTGGCGTGTGTGGAGAGAAAGAGAGAGAGAGATGTGCTTCCAAAAGCATGTACAAGAGAGCATGGTATGCCTCTCTATTTATAGGATTTTAGGATCCATGGATCTCAATCCATGGGACATATAAAATCAATGGATGAGATTGATTTATGTCAATCCATTGATCAAGATTGTTGTTGGAAAAATCAACAACTTATGATTTAATTTAGATCAAATATATTTGACAAATCAAATATACATCAATCCTAAAATTAAATCAATCAAATAAGGAAGCAATGACATGGAGATTACATCTCCCATGTCAACATGGTGGACGACCACCAATTCCATATAGGACTTGGTAGCTGTCCACATGTTGCCATGTGGAGGCAATCTCATGAGATTCATGAGATTGCATATCTCCATGTATTTCTCCTTTATTTAATCTCAACAACTTTTGTTGTGATTTATTCTCCAAAATAATTCATAATTAATTTTGAGAATATTGCAATCTTGCCATGGGAAAATTGTGAATCACATTCACAACCCAAAACAAAATATAATTTACATTTTCAATTAATTAAATAATGTGTATTCAATACACATTAATAATTAATCAACAAATATAAATTATAATTAGCTCTCTCTAATACATTATAAATCACATTTAAAATATATTATAAATAATTGGATATTGCTATCCACATTATTCTTATCCATAATAATTAAATCACATTTAATTATATTGGATAATTCCACATACATCATGATAATTAAATCACATTTAATTATCAACTTCTCAATGCTTAGATCTATGGAATTATTCTTGAACCCTTCAAGAATAATGCGATTTCTCCTCAGATACTTGGAGATAAGGACATGGCGATTGTATTGTTCCACGTATAGTGACTTGGATATTGAGATCACATCTCAAATCCAGATCCCATGGACCTCTCATAGATGCTTGATTAAATCAAGACCGTAAACCTAATCTTCTCATTGCATCTGAATCTCATTCAGATCAATGTCCAATACATGGACTAAGATTATGTTACTTCTCTACTGGGAGGAGTCACTAAAATCCAGACCTGTTTCATCACTCCCTCGGAATGGAAGCGTCATGGTTATACAATCGTTTATGATCAAATCACCCTCAGGTATTCCCAATACCTGTACATCCTGCATACTGGAAGACTTATGATCATCCTGAAGATATAGATCACTTTTACACTGTCATCTTCATGCTTTGATCACTAAGTTTCTCAATCTTGGTCCTTGGGATTCGGTACAGATCATATGCTTTCACAAAGCATATATCTTACCTTCAAATTCATGTCATGCTTCCAAAGCATGACGACCATGCATGGAATTTGATCAGTCCCAATACCTCATGAGTGAGCTCATGTCTCCCGGTTCACAAGTGAACCTGTATGATCCCTTTGAGAGATCGTATTACTCATATGTCCTTACATGCACACCAGCTCGCCGATGTATAGACGTTGATTAGGTCATCAACCTATTGTTCTACCAAATGTACACACTTAGACATATATCAATATATCTGTCTCTGGTCAGAGGATGTTTGCCTATGATGTGGCAATATTCATCATAGGTCTTTGGTTATCTCGATCTCGTTAAGTCAACCCATTGACTCAACTAATCTGATAACTCCGAATCACTATTCCCATGCAGAGGATCTGCATCAAGAGGTCGATCAGATATCAACCTAATGAGAAAGGATTGCCATCTCCTACTCAGGCTGGAGATCATCACTTGACAATCATTTGATGATGCTTGATAAGTCCTCTATCTAACTCCTTAGATATTCATCCAAGCATCAGCTTCTATGATTCAATCAATGAATCAACAGCTGTATGATTATCAAGTTGGCCATGGTACATAACCCTTATTGTACAGAGGGACCTTATAGTGCATTCATTCATTCAATCTCAGAAAGGGAGTGAAACATAATCAATAACTTTTATTGATAAATCATTTATTACAATAACATTTATTACAGGAATGGTTCGCCTCGGGCTCACATTGCTAACACTCGGCAGCTGCTGCTGATGGGGCTATCGCGCCGCCAGATCCTATGCCGATATAGGAGGTAAGCGGGCAATAGGAGGGAGGGGTCACCAGATTCGGAGCGCGGTATGAAAGACGCTCAAACTAGACGTGCTAGAAGATTGGAACTCCTCTGATCCGTGGAAGGCGACGACTCTTCCCCACTGCAGAAGGTGCTACTAGCCATATCCAATAGGTTTCGGGTGCTGGATAGAGCCATCGCAGTCCGCCTTGGCCTGATCCCCCCCTAAGAAGACGGCAAGTGACCCATGCCGATAAAGCTTTTATCCTGGAACGTCAGAGGTCTGGGACGCCCAAACAAGCAGATGTGTGTCAAGAACCTCATCTCGGAGGCTAGGGCTGATGTCTTCCTCTTGCAGGAGACCAAGTTAGATGATGGTTGGGTCGCTGACGTGTCGACTCTTTGCGAGGGTGGTCGATTTGCCATGGCTTAGCCGGGCGCCAGGGGTGCGGCTGGGGGCCTGCTTACTAGATGGAGGACTGACCTATTTGATCTCTTGGCCGAGTCCAGATTGCGGTATTGCCTCTCCGTGACTCTTCGTCGGCGGGACGGTGGTGACTGCATCTGGGTATCTAATGTCTATGGTCCAACTGGAGGTGATGGTCGGTCTTTGGCCGAGGAACTTGAACAACTGGGGCGCGAATTTGCCGGTGAGGTGTGGCTTCTTGGTGGGGATCTGAACCTGACGCTGCTGGCTGACGATCGTTCGCATAGTCTGGGTGGCCGCGATCAGGGGTCTGAGGAATTTCGGTGTGTGGTGCACAACATGGGCCTATCCATCTTTGACTCCACGGGCTGCAAGTACACTTGGCTCAACGTGCGTGCTAAGTCGAGACTGGATCACTTCCTCTTATCGCAACAGCTTGTGGATATCACGGGCTTGGGCCCTTCTGCGGGTGCGGTCGGATCACACTCCAATCCTTTGGTCTTCCAAGGAGGGAGAGAGGGGAAGGTTCTTCTTCAGATTCGAGAAGTGCTGGCTCCTCGAAAGTGGCTTCATGGATTTGGTTGCCGAGTCTTGGAATGCAGTGCAGGTGGAGGGTTCCGTCGTTGCTAGGTTCGCGGCAATTCTGCGTCATCTGCATTCCATTCTCATGGCCTTCGGGAGGGAGGTCAGGTCGAGGAGAAGGGCTTCAAGAGTGGAGGCTCAGGCGGTCGTTTCTCGCTTGGATTCGGTTGATGATGAAAGGGGTCTCTCTCCGGAGGAGAGAGCGGAAAGAGACTCTTGCCCGACAGCCTTGCTCCTGGAAGATAAGAAGGAGGAGGTGGAGTGGCGCCAGCGGTTGCGGCAGCGTTGGCTTAGGGAGGGCAACGCTAACACACGTTTTTTCCATACCGTGGCCTCGAGGAGAAGGCGGGAGTTTTTTTTGCAGGATTAAGAGGTGGGTGGGGTGCACGTTTCGGGGGAGGCGGAGATAGGGAAGGCACTGAGGGATCACTTTGCCACGGTCTCTCGCTGGAAGAATGAGAGTGGTTGGGGGTGGCTCGGGAGAGGTGTGAGGACCCTTTCGGTGGAGCAGGCGAATTCGTTGATTTCTCCTTTTACGGTTGAGGAGGTTAAGAAGGCGGTTTGGAGCTTGAATGCGGACGGGGCCCCTGAGCCGGATGGCTTCTCCGTTCTCTTCTACCGCGAGTTATGGGACATACTGAAATTGGATATCATGGAGGTAATTGATGAATTCAGAACGGGCAACAGAGGCTTTAAGAAGGTCAACCGTGCTATGCTCTTCATGCTGCCGAAGAAAGACACACCCACCTGTATTGAAGATTTCAGGCCCATTGCTCTCTCTAACGCCATATACCTCATTATTGCGAAGACACTTGCTAACCACCTAAGGTTCGTCATGGTCCATTGTGTTGGATGGGCAATCGACCTTTATTCCTGGTAGGCAGATGGCCGATGGGCTCGTCATGGCTTCTGAGATTTGCATGGATTAGAAAAGGTCCAAAGTGAGAGGCGCTCTTTGGAAGATAGATTACGCAAAGGCTTATGACACCGTGGATTGGAAGTTCCTTTGGGTCTCGCTCCACCGGAGGGGTTTCCCGGAGTTGTGGATCGAGAGGATCAGGCGGTGTGCCACCACCTCATCTTTCTCAGTGTTGGTCAATGGCAAACCGGAGGGAGGGTTCTTCCAACCTCGGAGGGGGGTCAGGCAGGGCTGCCCCTTGGCCCTGATGTTGTTCGTGTTGATCTCGGACGCTCTGGGTGTCTTGTTCAGGGAGGCGGTCGTCTCGGGCTGGTGTGCGGGGTACCGTAGGAAGGATATTTCCATCCCCATTCTCTAGTACGCGGATGACACGGTCCTCTTTCTCGTGGGAACCGAGGAGCAATCCGCTAATGCGGTTCAATTGGTTGAGATTTTTGGGGATATGGCAGGGTAGGAGATTAACAAGCGCAAATCCGTGGTGGTTGCTTTTGGGATGACAGATGCTAAGCGGTTGGCCGTGGCGGGGTTGGCCGATTGCCCCTTAGGGTCCCTGCCTATACATTACCTTGGGCTACCATTGGTGTCCGGTAGGTTGAAGGCAGCTGACTGGGAGGATGTCATCAGAAGACTGGAGCGGAAGCTGGCGGGCTGGAAGGCAGTCACCTTGTCCAAAGGAGGTAAACTCGTACTGCTTAGGCATGTGCTTGCGACGATTCCTGTTTTCTTCTATTCCACTAGGTTGCTGCCGGTGGGTGTCAGAAGGAAGATTGAGTCCATCATGAAGAATTTCTTCTGGTCTGATGGGAGGCAGCAGAGGAAAGGCATCCATCTGATCGGCTGGGAGGAGATGTCGAAGAACCGAGAGGATGGGGGGCTGGGAATCAGAGATGTTCAAAATATGAACAATGCGTTGATCGCAAAGTGGATCATTTCTGTTTGGGGCTCCTCCTCCTCCCTGGTCGTGAGGCTGATTCGATCGATCTATGGGATCTCGGGTCAGTTGGTGGCGAGCAGGGTCCGTCACGTGTCCCCTCTCTGGTCGGGCATCCGTGCGGTTTTTCCGCTGATGCTGGACCGGTTGCACCCATCGATTGGGGATGGTAATCTTTTTCGTTTCTAGAGGGACGATTGGTCGTCTGTAGGGATTCTCGCAGACCGATTCCCTCAGCTCTTCGCGCTAGCCGATTCGAATGACATCTCTCTTGCGCTGACTGGGGCTACGAGTAGCTGGGCCCCTTCGTTCCTTTCGGAGCTCTCCGACCAGCGGCTGGAGGATTATCTGCAGATGCATGCTGGAGTGTCTTCCCCAGACGAGTGTCCTGTCTGGGGGTAGGGACCATTTCAGGTGGTTGGACGGGACGTTCTCGGTGAGAAGAGCATATGACGTGTTGAACAAACATGAACAGGTCTAGGATCGGGAGTTGTTGGATGACGTCAAAATCGTGTGGACGCAAAAATCCCGAGCAGAGTCAAGGTTTTCCTTTGGTGTCTTCGTAGAGGCCCGGCTGTTGGACAAAGGAGCGCGGTGGCTGTCTGTTGGGCTTGGACGTTATGAGCTGTGACCGATGCGAGGAAGCGACGGAGGACTCAACCCATCTTTTCTTGAGGTGCCCAGCTTCGGCCGGGTGTGGCAGTCCCTTCACATTCCTTGGCTTCAGACTGGGGGGCTTTCGGAGTTCAGGGCATCTATTAGGAGTGCCCACAGGAACGCCACGACGGACTACTGGGAAGCCTTTCGCTACCTGTGGGCAATCTGGTTGGGGTGGAACGAAAAGATTTCAACAATCAGAGGTTCTAACTTCTACGATGAAAATATTGTAGCACACTGTAACGCTTTATCTATCCTCTGGGCTTCATGACTCTTGTAAATCTCTTAAATCCAATTATTAATATATGATACAGGCGGTGGGCCCCTGCGATGGGGGTGCACCCAGCTTCAAATAAAAAAAGGTTGCAAACTTTCCTACCGGTATTAAAAGCTACAAGCCTCCAATCTTGTAGTCTGGAAGCAGAATAGAGTAGTCAGGATTTTCTGTTAATTCTGATCAGTTGTTAATGCTTCCTCTTTGATCAAGCACACATTATTATGACATGTATTCAGGTAGACTGTCCAATATAGACAGATCGGGAACATAATCTTCCCACAATAAATTTACAAGTCATACGATTAAAATCACAGTATCATTGTGCCATCTTTGTAATGTTATGTTTAATTCTTGAAAAAATCGAAAAGTCACAATCTTTATATGCTCCTTTTGGTTTGGATGTGTCTTTTGGATGAGTGGTTGCTTCTTTTATTGCGTTAGTCCCTATATAAAGCAACCCGCTTCTATGTACTAGAGACGACATGAAATCTACTTTGTTTAACCATTGGTTGTATCCTCCTTCCCCCCATATAATATTCTTTCTCCTTTTCAATCCTCAAAGTAGCCTTCTCTCTTTCTCACACTGCTTGATGTGCTTCTCCTTATCTCCTCACTTCAAATTTGTTCTCACCCTCAATAATTCTTCCCTAATTTTGATCGCATCATTTGGTATTAGATAACAACTTCTAAATTGTGAGACGAAGCACACGAAGAAGACTGAAGAGAGAAAATCGTAGTTCATCATCGTCTCAACAAAAGTTTAGACATCCAACATCCTATAGTTCAAGGGAGCCACAATGTTCAAGGAGCCATAATTTTTGTTCTGAAATTCGAGGTTCATTTTTAAATCATGTGCCAATATGCTAGATGCATTTGATGAAATGCAAAAGCTGATACAAGTGCTGAAATAAGAGTACAAAGAAGAGGAAGAAAATGAAGAATAATAGTCCTCGACAAAATCTTCAACGTCTCCAGATTCCGTGACACAGTAGTTGCACAATTGTCAACCGTGTCAACGGGGTCTATTGTTTGGAGCCACTACCAATAATGATGCTACCACAATGACAACTGTCTCTATTTATCTCTCCTACACATCCACGTGGTTCTCGAAGTCGAACGACACTGCCTTTCACAACTATTATTAATGCATATCACGTGGTTTTTGTGGCTACAACCGCTACAAGGGGGAGAAAATTCCAGCCTCCAGCACTGCAAGTCTCCCTCTGCCGTCACTTGCTTGCCCTGGTGGTGCCACTTCCCACGACTATGACCATCGCCAATGGGTTCACCGGTCAACTATATGTGGCGGCAACCGCAGCTCTGCCCTCCTGGATTTAGGTAAAGCTCGACCAACTCCATCCGATTCGATGTGCTGGGGATGAACCTAGTTTCTCTCACAGTGTAGTACACCTTGATGGAGATATCAATGTTGTCGTTTTTGTTGAAGCCAAAAAAAGGAAGAAACACACAATGGTCTCCCTTGAATGCCATTGCTGCTGGCTTTACTGCATACATCGCCAATGAAGCTTGATCCTCGTGGAAAGGCACCAAACACTCCTTCAATCCGTGGTGCCACTTCTCACGACTATGACCATCGCCAATGGGATCACTGGTCAACTATATGTGGCGGCGACCGCAACTCTGCACTCCTGGATCTAAGTAAAGCTCAACCAACTCCATCCGATTCGATGTGCTGGGGATGAACCTAGTCTCTATCATAGTGTAGTACGCCCTTGATGGAGCTCTCAATGTTGTCATTTGTTTTTGAGATCTCAATGTTGTTGTTGCCTACCTTTGAATGCCATCGTTGCTGGCTTTACTGCATAAATCGCCAATGATGCTTGATTCTCGTGGAAAGGCACCAAACACTCCTTCAACCCGTTGTCACCGTCGATGTTAGGAGGGAAAAAGGAAAACATGGTATCAGTTGGAGATTTCTATACGTGGGGATTTGTATCCCCTGAACTTAAGGGAATATGGTTCTCATGGAAAAAATTATGGGCATAACCTTACTCAAAGGTACTTTACCAAAGGGTGGAAGTTAGTAGTGCAAGCACATTGTTTAAATAAAAGCATAGAATACTTGCGGCTATGCTCCTCAATGGAAATAAATTACAATAAGAATGCTGAAAAAAACGAAAGTAAAAATTGGAAAGTTTTTCCAACAATCTAAACCATCTCCGCATCCCATCCATAATGATGAAGCAATTCATTAGGAGATGAGTTTTCAAAGTGGAGGGGAATTGCTACATTATAAAATATTTATTTTTTGTTGTAATTCTATTTTTATTTTTAATATGGTAAAAAAGCAGTGTTGTCAAAGGCGTGAGGCGCTCTAAGGCGCTACGGGTCCAAAACGCCTGAGGCGCTAGGCGCTCGCCCTAGGCGCTTGCCTGAGGACAATCGAGGCGCTAAAGAAATATTGTATGTATATATAATATATGTACACATTAAATTATTTATATTACTTATTTCAAATAAAAATATACCACAAGTATAGCACTAACATGCAATGAATATCATTCAAACATATATTTAGAGAAAAATAAAACTTCAAACACTTCTAGAAATTGTTTAAACGTTGAAATTACGCAAACAAAGCATTGTTTTCATCTTCATTATTCAAGCATATAACTAAAAATTGAAATGTCTATGGATCTGTAAGTTCTTCGTCTTCGTCATCATCAAAATTGATTTCACCAGCATCGTCCTCATCTCCACCTTCATTCCCCTCAATCTCTTCCATTTCTTCTTCTTCGTTGTCTTGTGAAGCAACAACTCGTCTTGAAGAAGATCCCGCAATAGGTGCTCCATGCTTTGTACGTTGCCGCGTATATGTTTGTGCCTCTGCAATTCCAGATGCTCTTGCTACATCTCCCCATGTCAATATATCATCTTCAAAGACAAAATCTTCCTCTGCATTATTTGTCTCCATTTCACCTAGCAACCATTCATTAGCATCATCGATCTCAGTAAGAGCGATCGGATCTATGGTGTCTCATAAGTCATATCGATCCTTCAAAGCTTGGTTATATTTGATGTACACCAAATCTTGCAACCTTTGATGTTCAAGCCTATTTCTTTTCTTTGAATGAATCTTGCAAAAATGTTTGCACTATAAGAGTTAAAATCAAAGACTCAAAAGTCTAGATTAACATAAAATAACTTACGTGCTCAAATACACTCCAATTACATTCACATCCAGATGAACTGCATGTCAAGCTCAAAATCTTTATAGCTAGACGTTGCAAGTTTGGAGCTGAACTTCCAAAAGAGCTCCACCATTCCACTACATTATCATATGAAGATGTTAACATCAAGAATTAAATCAATTTGAGTTTATCAAATTGTAATGGTACCTGGAGATTTTGAGTTTCTTGATCGAATGGCCATTGGATTTCCAAAAATTCCCTCAGCATTTTTATATGAGCTTAACTCAATCATAATTTTATCTTGCACATTTACATCAGGAACCGATCTTTGTATGCATTTGTATAGACCGTCAATGATCTCCGCATCAAATGCAATGGGCGGGTTGGCATAGTAGAATTCAGGGTTCAGAAAATGACCTGCAGCATGTAATGGATGATGAAGCTGGCATTCCCATCTTTTATCAATGATTTGAAATACATCATTGTACTTCTCCTCCTTTCCATTGAAGCTTTTCTCAATTGCTTCCTTTGCACGATCCATTGCTTCATAAATGTATCCCATTGCAGGTTTTCGCTCACTATCAACAAGCCGAAGAACTTTAACAAGAGGTCCCATGTACTTAAGCGTGTCAAGTACATAATTCCAAAACGAGGGCATCAAAGCAATATCCCTTGCCTTCTTGCCCTTGGCTTCCTTGGCCCATTTGCTAGTAGCCCATTTCTCTGAAGTAAACATGGTCCTTAAACTGTGCTTATTCTTATGGAGAGATTGCAAAGAAAGAAATGTTGTTGCAAATCGAGTCACAACATGACGAACCAATTCCTTGCCATTCGTAAATTCCCTCATCATGTTCAGTAGCCCAATGTGATTGTAAATGTAACCCGCAATCGCAATGGCTCTTTCAAGATTCTTCTTAATCGTTGGGATCTTACCAATATCCTCTAACATGAGATCAATGCAATGTGCCGCACATGGAGTCCAATACAAGTGTGGTCTCTTCTCTTGTAAAAACTTGCCTATATAAAAATAGTAGGATGGTGTAACATTAATTTCAAATAATTCAATAGTTAAAGTCATTAAAAATAAATATATACCTGCTAAGACATAGTTGCTTCCATTGTCAGTCACGACTTGTACGACATTCCTCTCTCCAATTTGCTCCACAAACATATCAAGAAGCTCATAAATCTTCTCTCCTGTCTTTGCATATGAAGATGCATCAATGGATTCCACAAACATCGTGCCCTTGGAACAATTCACCATAAAATTAAGTATGCATCTATTCCTCTTATCAGTCCAAGCATCAGACATGATAGAACATCCATACTTTCCCCAAGTTTCTTTGTGCCCAGCCAACAATTCAGATGTGTAATCCTTCTCAATGCGAAGTAATGGGACTCTAAGCTCATGGTATGAAGGTGACTTCAAGTTAGGACCATATACTCCAATAGCTTGAATCATATCCTTGAAACATTGCAGCTTTGCAGCATTAAATGGTATACCAGCACGATAGAAGAAGCGAGCTATATGTTGAATGGTTCTGGGTCGCATCTCTTTGTCATAAGCCTCCACCATGGAAGTTTGTCTCATTGGAGTTTTTCCTCTCTCTTTTGACACTTTCATAGTCACAAATGAGTCCATCGGTCCTTTACCCTTTTTTGTAGGTTGCAAAATAGAATTACTATTGCTGCTTGGACAAGCTCTCTTCCCAATCCCAATTGCATTTTGTTCCTCACATTCATCATCATCAAAATTCATGTCATCCACATCAATGTTCCCACCTTCAAAAGAATCCTTTTGAGACTTCCTCTCATTCATATATGCACGCAATTCTTCCTTTACCTCCGGAGGGCATTTCTTACAAGCGGCAGCATTCTTGAAAGATCCTACTTGATGTTGTTTGGCTCTATAGATTCCACCTTTAGTGGTCTTCTCACAAAACATGCATGTTACACTGTTTGGTTCTTTTGGGTCTTTCAGATAATTGTACCTCCACGCAATATCTTTCTTGTTAGTTCTTTCTTCAACCATGTCCAGCGAGCCTGGGAGGGGGGGCTAGGGGGGAGCAGGTGCGCCCCCCCTTGCGGGGGTTGCAGGGGGCAGCGCCCCCGTCCCGAAACGAATTTTCTATATAGGTTTTCAAATCCATCCGTATTCGGGATTGCTACATAAACAATATTCGTGCAGAAATCAGATAAAAGGAAGCGACGGAATTCTAACCCGAAATGATTAGGATGATGGTGTTGAATCTGATGATGCCTCTGCGCGATAGAAGGAGGCGAAACACAAAAACTGTGGTGGAGGAGCAACCACAAGCCAGAGGAGCTAACGGTGATGATTAGGGCGATGGAGATCACAAGAGGCTGTGGGCGTGGGAGTATTACGAAACGGGCTGCAAGCTAGGGTTTGTAAGGCGAATAGTTTGAGGGTCTTTGTAAATCTAATCGGATCTCCAACAGGGATCCGATTAGACCCTAAAGAGATCAATATTTTATCAGGCGCTCGGCCCGAACGCCTCACGCTTTCCATCAAGGCGCTCGCTTCTTTCGCGCCTGCACCAAATCGCTCCGCCTGACTCCAAACGAGGCGCCATGGCCTCGCCTCGCCTCGCCTTAGCGCCTAGGCGAGCGCCTGGCTCGCTTTTGACAACACTGTAAAAAAGTCCAAAACTCATAATTTTTGGACACACCTTTTGGTTTGGATGCATCTTTTGGATGAAATATTGCTTCTTTTAATCGGTTAATCACTATATAAAGCAAACTACTCCTATGTAACTTAGGAGATGACATGAAATCTGATTTAATTTAGCCATTGACTTCATCCTCCTTCCCCATAGAATATTTCTCCCATTCAATCCTCCAAAATGGTCTTCCTCCCCTTCTGACACAACTTGATATGCTCCTCCTTATCTCATTACCATAATTTCCTTTCTTTTCACCCCTCAACAATTCTTCCCTAAATTTCGATTATGTAAGAGGGTTAATGATGCTTAATTTTTGTGCACACATCATTTTGGTGTGTGCACTTGGAATTATTTTGTTTGAAAGGAAAAAGGACTTACACCATATAGGTGTGTGCCTAAAAACTTCACCATTAATCACCAAAAAATATTATAGGCTGGTAACATGAAAAAAATAAAAAAAGTACAAGTTCCAACTCTCAACCAACGTCCTAGCACGTGCCACAACATTTTCATCATAAAATCTATCATGTCGAAACACCACCCCATTTATGGTGAGCTAGATCGCCCAAATCATAGTCACACACTCCGATCTCTCTTTTTCTGTGCACTCCAGTCTGTACTGTACCAATGGAGCCCCAGAAGTCAGACACCCCATCGGTACTGCTTGGTTCCCAAATGTGGAGAGAGATGTGAGAATGCAATCATATACTTTATTCATGAGGCCTTATCATAGATGTTAAGGCACATGCCTAGGCGTGCCTAGGCGGCCGCCTAGGTGCCTAGGAGCCCCAGGCTGTGCGCCTAGAACGAATGCCTTGCTTTTATAGCAAATGGCGTGCGCCTTGGGTCGCCTGGGCGCCTAGGCGGTCGCCTAGGTACGCCTAGGCAAACCTTGACGCCTAGGCGACTATTTTTCATGCGTACTACATAGTTATATTATTTTCAAAATGCGATATACATTGCGCATTTACAAAATGCGATATACATAGCGCATTTTGAAAATGTGATATACATGTCGCATTTTGAAATACGGTATAATTTCTTAATAATCTAGCATCCAAATAATATATAATTTCCATGGGAAACAGAAATAACAGGAAGATGGTGAATTCAAAAGGGCAACGATAATGCGCACAAAGATCAAACTTAACTCTAAAAAGGGGCAACCGCAATCAAAGTAATGCATATAATATTCGTACAAACATTTGACTTGATAAAATCCACTGCCTTTCATACCAAGATCTACTTGTGAACTTACAAGACCACAGGATTTAATACTGCCGCAGAAGACTTTTGGAAAACGCCTAGGTGCCCAGGTTTAACGCCTTGTCGCCTTAATAACCATGGGTCTTATAGACTGAAACCATAGAATACTTATAGGATTTCGAAGGGTTACGACTAAATAGAATAAAATAAAGTGGTCTCTAACATTCCCCCTCAATTTGGAGCATATCTATCGATCATACCCAATTTGGAGATTATCTGCGAGAAGCGTTTCTTTAGTAGTGCCTTCGTGAATATGTTTGCAAGCTGAAAAATTGTGGAGATGTGTGGAGTAGTGATCTTCCCTCCTCGTACAACATCACGAACAAAGTGACAGTCAATCTCAATGTGCTTGGTCGACTTATGGAAAACATGATTAGTAGCAATGTATGTAGCGGACTTGTTGTCATAGTACGAAGGAACATGAGTAGTGACAACAATACAAAGTTTTTGTAGAAAAAGAGAGCAGTCGAGTAATCTCACAAGTGGCCTGAGCCATCACCCTGTATTCTGCCTCTGCACTCAATCTAGATACTACGATCTGCTTCTTGCTTTGCCAAGTGATAAGGTTTTCACAATAATCATAACATATCCTAATTTGGATCGATGATCCTTGGGTGAACTAGCATATTTTGCATCAACATAAGCGAATACATCAATGTGGACATTGACCTCATAAAAGAGGCCTCACCCTGGGGATTTCTTAAAGTTGCGCATGATCAGAAGAACATCTTGCCAATGATTGTACAGTGGTCTCTACATGTGTTAGTTGGCTCTACTCACAACATAAGATATACTCGACCTAACGATAATAAGTTAAAGCAATTTGCCAATTAGGCTTGTGTATCGTGTAGTGTCTTCAAATATTGGATCAACTGAAATAGAGTGCTTCCTCGGGTATGCAGGGATGCCAGAAGGCTTGCATCCAAGTAGTACAACCTCAGTTAGTGATGCAGCGTGACCTCAAATTATAGGGCCGAATTTTTTAGTTAATTTAGTGGTCAATTTTATTTACATTTTTTTAATTATCGTATCTCTAATTAAATAACTGAGATCGCATGTGATCTCAATCAATTAGTTGTCGTTTTGAATTTTAAATTAGTTAGAGTCAAGTATTAATGAAATTTTGAGATTTTATCTCTCTCCTTTATCCTCTCCCTCTCCCTCCACGCGATCTCCGCGGTTCTCCTCCTTCAACCCCGCGCTACAGGCGTGATTTCTTTTCTCAACCCTTCCATTATTCTTCTACCGAAATTTCTACCAAATATTTTAAATTCGATCGACGCGCCAAAATTCCAATTTGCATCAATTGGTATCAGAGCGGTTATGGAGTCGTTCTCACGATTCCACGATCCTGTCGCATATTGGCTTGTGCAATTTGATTTGAGTTGCCTATCTCCGGATTCGCGTACACGCGCACAACGACACAAGTTCAAGTGACATCTTGTCTCAAGCATTAAAGTCCAAGAATGGCTGGATGCGCAAGTCGAAGAAGACTCGTTCGTCAACAACGAAAGTCAGATCGCATTAGCCGCTGTTCAATCCGATTTTGAGGCAAAAATTGAAGGTATTTCCATTCTAAATGAAGATTTGTTTGATACAACTCCTGGCCAACCAAATAATGAAGACAAAGGGCCGATTTTTGACAAAAGCGTGGAAGAAGAATATGGTTTCGAAGTCGAAGCTGCTGTCCAGGAGGTTTCGGACCTACCGTCACCGTCAAAATCACCCCCGGCGAGCCCCACCCTTCCACCCACTCCCTCGCGGGACCCCCCGTCCACCCCGCAACCACGGCGGCACCGATCTAGACCCCAGCCCCGCCGGTGACCCCTCCCGCGACCCCCAACCCCGTCATCACCACCCCTCGAAGCCCAATGCCCAACCAGACCCGCCAGCCCCGTCTTCTTCCTCCCCCGCGCTTTCTTCCCCCCCACGGCCTTGACCCTCCCCTGCGCCACCTCCTCCCACCCCTGTTCATCCTCTCCACGCTGCGCCACCCCCCCTGCCACCCCCTGCGCCTCCCCTTCCCCGGAATCCACTCGCCCCTGCAGCCTCCCATCCCCTAACTCCCGCGCCTGCCCAAAACAGATCCTCCCCCCGCGCGCAACCCCTCGCGATGTGGCCCCACCTCGCCGCCTTCCCCAGCATCAACCGCCTCTTCCCCCTTCCGCGTCGTTCACCAGCCCCCCCGCGAATCCAGGGCCGCCGCAGATGTCTCCCTTCAGCGCCGCCAGAGGAAGCACCGCCCCAATGATGGGCGCCACTTAATACGAAAGGGAGAAACCCTATCGGGGGCTAGAGGAACCAAATCTCTCAACTTTCGGGAGTTGAGGTTGATTGGAGAAAATTGCAAGAAAAATTCCCTAAACCCCATATTTGCAGAAAGGTCCAAGGCAATAGGAATTTGAGGCAGATTGAAGGGGTACGAAAATTGCAGAGATGCCCCCCAATTGGAAAGAACTACAAACGTAATGTTGAAAAGAGTCTAATTGCAAGCTACAATTTCAAAGACGACTTCTCCAAACGCGCATCTACATCAAGCAATTCGTCGGGAGACGAATTTTTAAAGCGGAGGAGAGTTGATGCAGCGTGACCTCAAATTATAGGCCCGAATCTTTTAGTTAATTTAGTGGTCAATTTTATTTACGTTTTTTTAAATTATCGTATCTCTAATTAAATAACTGAGATCACATGTGATCTCAATCAATTAGTTGTCGTTTTGAATTTTAAATTAGTTAGAGTCAAGTATTAATGAAATTTTGAGATTTTATCTCTTTCCTTTCTCCTCTCCCTCTCCCTCCACGCGATCTCCGCGGTTCTCCTCCTTCAACCCCGCGCTACAGGCGTGATTTCTTCTCTCAACCCTTCCATTATTCTTCCACCGAAATTTCTACCAAATATTTTAAATTCGATCGACGCGTCAAAATTCCAATTTGCATCAGTTAGGATGCCCAAGCAATACTTCATTTGTGAGAGATGAGATCCCTCTGTAGTATGTATCACTTCTATGCCAAGGTAATAACAAAGTTGGCCCTGGTCCTTTGTGATAAGACCTTATGAAGGAATGCCTTGGTCTCTGAAATGCATTCATCGTCATTACCTGTGACAACCATATCATCAACATAAACTGCAAATATGAAATGCCAGTGGACCATCAAAAAGAGAGTAATCAGAGGTTGCCCTTTGGAAGCTTAGAGTGTTGATCTCAGTAGTAAGTTTATCAAACAATGCTTGAGGACTCTGCTTTCGGCCATATATATATATCCTTGCGAAGTCGGTACGCACACTCCACCTCGACTTCATAACATGAAGCTTGCCTCGTGTAAACATCCTCCTCAAGATCTCCATAGAGGAAATTATTCTTGACATCGAGATGAAATATACGCCATCCTTTACTGGAAACCACTGAAAGGATAGTATGAATAGAGTCCATTCTCACCACTGGGGAGAAAGTCTAAAAGTAGTCAACCCCATAAGTCTATAAATCTTTTGACAACAATCCGTGCTTTCAATATGTAAATGTACCCATCGAGTGACTGTTTGGTCATGAAAACCCATATGCTAGCCACACGCCGAATTACATGGACAGATACAAGGTCCCAAGTAAGAGCATCCATTTCCTCATTCATTACTTGTCGTCAGCCATAATTCCGTAGAGCACTGATGATATATGGGAACGGAAATGGTCATGAGAGCATATGCACATCTCTTATCATAGCATGCCATCGGTAGAAGTGAAATGAGACATAGGTGGAAAGTACATTGCCTTTTTGTTCCGCAGAGAGCTATGGGGAGCTCCCAAGGACATCCAAGCCAGTAGTGGTGGGAGAACTCGAAGATGGCATCTCCTCCTGCAAAAGAGGAACAAGTAAAGGCACAAGAACATGCAAAGATGGATGCTTGCGCTTATAAACAATCGATAGTAGAGGAAGATCTAGGGAAAATTCGTGATAGACCGAGTAAAGAAGGTAGTCTGTTCAAAGAGAGTAACATCCGCAAAAATATAGTATCGATGCCCAACAGGGTCATAGCACTTGTAGCCCTTTTAGGTGTATAAATATCCAAGAAAAACACACTTGACTACCCTAGTTGACAACTTATCAATGGCATGAAAATTGTGGACAAACGTAATAATACAAAAAAATTCTCAGAGGTAATAGAAAGGGCGACTCATTAAGGTATAGTAACGCAAAGGAGTGGCCCCTTTAAGATCGAGATGTGACCTTGTTGATAAGATGAAACGACTATACAAATGACATCACCGGTAGGTCTTTAGAACCTTCATCTGAGTGAGAAGGGACGGAGCAATGTCAAGAAGATGTTTATGTTTCCAATTCGTCATGTTGGGTGAATTTTAGAGCAGTATCAATACAAAAAATTTGAACACTAATAGAGAAGACTGTTCTGATGTACTGGAAAAAATTCTTGACAATTTTATTGATCTTAAAAATTTCTTTATTGGACAGATCCAAGAGGGCCAACTATAATCATCAACAAAAACGACAAAATATTTGTGTCCACTTAGAGTATGGACCGGGCAAGATCCCAATATATCACAATGGACAAGAGAGAAAGGAACATCACGAGGGACTCGACACGTACTTGAAAAGATGCTCGATGATTTTTTTCAAACTGACATGCCTTACACTCAAATGGCTTCAGCATAGAAAGTTCAAGGAGCATCATGGAGATATCCTTGGCAGAAGGACATCCAAGGCGAAGATGCCAAAACAAAGGATCGTTGGAGATAGATGCAACACCAACAAAACACGAATCGGACTGAATATTAAGATAGTAGAGTCCATTCTTCTCATACCACCCACCAAAGTTCTTCTTTATCCGGATGTCCTGAAAATAACATCAGAATTCATCAAGAATCACCTGGCAATTAAGCTCGGTACACAGCTTTTGACATATAATAAGCTAAGAGGAAAAACAGGGCACAACGAACTCCAGTCCGTCGGAGCTTGGTGGAGAACTCCACAATCTAATAGCAATGACGGGAGAATGGACCTAATTAGCAACCCGAACCGTCTTCACAAAGGAAGAGGGTTGAGAGAAGGTAAGTAGATTAACTTCTCATGTCAAGAATAGATGCCCCGGAGTCAATAATCAATGCAGGACCAGAAGTAGAGATGAAGTTGACTATTGTACCTGAAGTTGTAGCCAACTAGCAGTATTAGTAGTGGTAGTACTTTCATCGGTGGAGTCGTTGGAGTTTTATAGAAACTGCCTCAGGCTAGAGTATTTTGAAGCGCACTAAATGGTGCTGGCATTCCACTAGAATATTGGTGAGGCGAGTCCTTTGCAATATCATAGGATGTCTCATAGAAGCTGTCTCATAGGCATTGTTGGCATTGGACTGTATGCCAAACATTACCCAACATCTCCCTGATGGGTGGTTCAGCACCCACAATGAATGCACGCTAAAAGATACCAAGGAGAATAAACTCATGTGAACCCCCTCGGATCCGGGTGCCCGTTTACGCCACATTCGCAACATAACATTCATTATTATCACATTAAGTACATGAAGATCAAGGAAAATTTTTCGCGCTGCTATATTTGCACACGACATTCCAAACCACATTCATCAGATTCAACAAAGACATGCCACCAAAATTTTATTCATTCATTTTCATAATATCAATACATGTACATCAGAAGTCGACAGTTCATTCATACACGTGTCCAAATATATATATATATATATATACAGAAGAGAACAGAAAACTGAAACAAAAAGGAACATATCGTCTGGTATATACCCTATCGCTTGTAATCATCAATAGCTACTGAGCAACAGGCTTTTTACCTGCTAAACATGTTGGAAAGAAAAGACGTCAGCGGGCGCTGGTACTTCCCAAAATTTATAAAAATAAGCAGGTATTTATTATGTTCAAAAGCAAGCAAGTAGAAAGGCAAGAACAACTCAAATTTATTTCTAACTTGCGTATATAAAAAGGTTTTCAAGTTACTTGTAAGCACCTCCCACGTTCAGCCATTATCCCAACATTTCCCACATATAACATAATTATGTTGTAATTGATTGATCATAAGTATGCATATATTATTCAGAGATCATGTTTGTGAATTTTGATGATGGAAAAGTTTGACATTGGAAAGATTTCTTGATTTTATTTAGATTCTTAAGTCTAGTGGATAGTCTGTGGTCTTAGTTAGTGTGCAATCTCACACTATGACTCTAAGACGTGGGGAATGCCTTGGGTTGGGGTGCCTCCGTAGGCATGCGGTGTTGTATAATGCATCCTAACTAAGTTCCCAAAACGTCCACTAGCTTATAGGGATTTCGAATCATATTATAGTCACTTCCAATCAATTCAACTTTAATTGTAATTCCTCCAAACCTCAACTGCAACTCTCTCATATGTAACTCTAGATGAATTAGATGTAGATATGGATGATCTGGATATAGAATCGCCCAAGTCTGTGGCGAAAGTAAAACTCAAGCGGTGAGGTAGCCTACAAATGGCTCTTCCGTCTCGCCCTTTAATTGGAAGTGCGGTCCAATAGAGGGATAGGTCTACTCCAAAACTACGCCACTGAGACGGGTGAGAGAGACTCTCCGGAAAAGTCGCTCTAGAAAACGACCCGACTAGTACGGGCGAACGAGCTCGTACGTAAAACTGAAAACCGAGGATCCCCCGCATGGGTATCCTAAAACAAAAGGGTCAGCGGAACCGGTCAAAAGTCGGGATCCCAACGAGGCGTAAAAACACTGCGAGCTCGCGTAAAAACGTGAAAGGACTGAGATCCTAGACATGCGCACTTGGCGGCCGCTGCCCTGACTGGGCTTTCTATCTCCCGCACAGTTGAGGGTCACCGCGCCCTCGCATAGTCAGGTGTAGAAGTCACCATGACTAGCATTCTTTATTATCAGGTCATTATAATCCACAATTTTCTGAAAGCACTTGATCACAATTTAATTCTCCCAATGACAATAGATTGTGTTGAATGATAATCCTTAAATACTCACGCAAGATCTCATGTTTCAACGAGTCAATTCACTAATAATTTTTTTTACCATGTGTGCCTTCATGGCTTCTGACACTTGGAGTGAGCATCCATTCTCTTAGTCTTTACCTCCATTACGAGATTAATGAGTAAACTTTTAAAATTATTAATCTCCTTATTAGAAGTAGGAATAACCACGTTCAACTAAACAATTATTTTGTTGATGAGTATTATTACTAGTGATACATTCGCCTTCCTTTAGAATTTCATTAGATAGATTTAATGGAATGTTCATTCTTTCTTTATCCAGTTCTTTTTTTAGCATTTTTTTAAAGCTTTGTTGAAATGTATCTAAAATTATTACTAGCTGAAATGGATAGAGATTGAATTCTGACCCAGATTTATTCTCTATTTTTCCTCATAAGCAATAGGTAATATTAGAAATAAATGTAATACATCAAATGTCCTGTCTCCTCCTTGTTGGTCTTGCACTCTTGAATCTTGATTACATATCTCAAACAAGTACATAAACCTTCATCATTTTGTTTTGATGAAAAGAGCTAAGTATGTGTTAGCTCGAATACAGAGTTACAATAGATACCAAAACCTCCTTAATTTCCAAGATGAATTGAAACACCCACCTATGGTAAAACCATTATGATTCCTATAGTTGCATCGAACAGAGAAAAGTCCCAAACCATTGCTTTATTGAAATCTTATGATATGGAATTCACTCTTCAAGATTTTCATTTTCTGCTACAGGCAGTAAGCGGATATTAGTGCTAAATTCTCTTTTTTTGGGACATAGAGAACATGTTCTCATTAGACAACCTATTCGTATTCCAAAACCATCATAAAAAAAATCAAGTCTATCTTTCAGCCATCAAGAATTTCATGTAGACTTGGAGAAATTTTCTCCTAAGAAGGAGCATGCCCACTGTACTTCACAGATTCCTAAAAAATAGACTCCATTATTACATCTTTATTAATTGGAAAAAAATAAGATATGGAATTCCCGAGGCATTCAATCAGGTGCAATTGCCTGATATATTAAAAAAAAATTAACACATAACTTCAAGAGATGATTTATAAATAGAATATGTATGAAGAATAGAACCTAATACAAGTAATGTCACATACTATCTACAAACATATAACATTGCCTCACTGGGAAAGAACGAAATTGTTAATCAATTCGAGTTGTGTGGCAGCAAGGAGAAAGGGATGGATTTGTACCTAAAAAACTTCAAATCTTGAAGATTATCTTGGCATGCAACAATAGTTTATTCTGGGGATCCTATCAGCTCCTGCTTGGCTGAATTGAAGCAACAATTACTGCCCAGATAGGAGCAGCAGCATCTCTGAACTGCTAGACAACAGTTCAAGCAAGGCAATGGGAAGAATTTGAGCTCCCGTTGGTGGGGTTTTTTTTGGGAAGAGACTCGAGAAAAGAAAGAGGAGAGGAGTTGTTGATGTTGGAAATGGGCTTAAATAGAAAAGGGGAAGGAAAGTTGGGATGAGGAAGGTTCCTGGAACCTTCCTCCATTCATATTTTTTTTATAATTACAACATTATCAATATGACCTCATTGGTGACATCATCATGCTGATGTCAGCATGATGATGTCATAATAATAATAATATTATTATATATATTTACTGCATAGAACAAGTTGGCTACAGTAAACTATAGAAAAAATATTTATTATATATATTTTTCAACCTTTATTCGATATACTTAAAGTTTACCGAATTTTGCGCCTCGGATCTTGGATTTCGATGCGCAATATCTCGATTTGATCGTCTTTGAACGATGATTAATATGAGTATAATATTGATATACTTCCGATCGGGTTTTGAATATCCGAATTTTCGAGATATGTTTTTGGTTTGGGTTTAAATTTTGTGAGGTTAAAATATCAAACAACCTCCGATTTATGAACGTTGATTCTGTTGGTCTTGTCTCGTCGAATCAGATCTAATGACGGTCTCGGTTTGTTTCAGGTTTCCGAATTTGCATCGTGGCTTTTTCGGACACGCATTACGATGCGATCGATTTTGGTCGATTTCGCCTGGACGACTTTTGATTTACGATCGATTGATCATCTTAAGTTGTTTGGCATTGACCAACAACTTTATTGGGTTAATTGGACCCAATTCGGGTCGAGTTCGGGTTTAATTGGAACCCGGATGTTACAAATATAAAAACCTCAAAGGGAGTCTCATCCTCGAGACTCGAGTCAAGGTCATTATGTGTCTTGTTTATATTTCATCTGGCCATAAAAACCTCAAAGGGTTTGAACTCATAAAAACCTAAAAGAGAAAACAAGCCATATACTTTAACATGTATCCAATTACAATTGCTTGTTTTGATGAATACATTTAGAAAAGCTGTGGATATCTTGCTCTCATGTCAGCTTCAGTCTCCCACGTCGCCTCTTCGACGCCGTGTCGGTGCCACATCACTTTGACCAATGAAATCTCTTTGCTCCGAAGCTTTTTCACAGCACGGTCAAGTATCTGTACTAGCCGCTCTTCATATGTCAAGTCTGACTCCCCATCTAAATTCTCTTAACTAATGACGTGTGCCGAGGGTCGTGCATATACTTCCTCAGGGTTGGATACATGGAAGACATCATGGATAGCTGAAAGATGTGGAGGAAGGACTACTCGATATGCCACCTTCCCCACTCTAGCAAGAATCTCAAAAGGTCCAACATATCGTGGCGCCAACTTGCCACGAACACCAAATCTCTAAATTCCCTTCATAGAAGATACTCGCAAAAATACCCAATCTCCAACCTGTAATTACAGGAGTGTCATTTATATGAGATTTAAGTTGAAGTCATAATTGAATGGATGAAGAGGAAAGAATTGGATTACCTGGGAACTCCAAGTCTCTTCTCCGATGGTCTGCATAGCTCTTCTGGCGACTTTGTGCCGTCAGAAGCTCCGTCTCACAAGATCAACAGCTCTCGCAGTCTCCTTCAAGAGATCTACGGAGTAGAGAGCATGATCACCTGCTTAAGCCAACTGAGAGGTGTGAGGCATCTTTGCCCGTATAGGGATTCGAATGGTGCCATACCGATACTAGAATGATAGCTGTTGTTGTATGTGAATTCAACCAATGGCAGATGGTCCTTCCAGGACCCTTTCCACTCTAAAGTGCATGCGCGAAGCAATTCTCTAGTGTTTGTATGTGCGCTCACTCTGCCCATTCTGTCTGGGATGATAAGAAGAACTCATCTTCAGCTCTGTCTGTAGTACTGATATGAACTGATGCCAATAGTGTGAAGTAAAACCTCGAATCCCTGTCAGAGACCACCTCTCGTGGTATACCATGCAGCCTGATAATGTTCTGTACATATGGCTTGGCCAATCTGGATGGAGTATAAGTCGTGTTGACAGGTATGAAATGGGCTGACTTGGTCAACCTATCAACAACGACCCAAATGGAATTATGGCCACCTGGTGTCTTCGACAATCCTGTGACAAAATCCATAGAAATGCTCTCCCACTTGCACTCGGGAATGGGGAGAGACTGCAGTAATCCTAGTGGTCTCCTATGTTCGGCCTTGACCATCTGACATTTCATGCATCTGCTGACATGTTGCGCCACATCGCGCTTCATTCCATCCCACCAGAAATGTCGACGCAGATCACAATACATCTTTGTGCTGCCTGGATGGGATCGATAACCGTGAACTGTGTGCCTCATAAAGAATATCTCTAGCAACTGCTCGTCATTGGGTACAACGACCCGTCCTGCCTTCCATAAAATAGACTCTGCCACAACAAAGTCATCAACTTCGTCCTTGACGACGCGCATGTATCCATCTCGAATCCATAGATCTGTCTTCTGGCCTTCGACGATGCGATCCCACAAACTGCTAAATCGTGTAGGCACAACGGTAGAAATGGATGCGCTCTCCCGAGGATGCCAATCGGTCAAGGCTGCGAGCATATCCCATGTATATAGCCAGTTTGCCGTACCTCTCAGCACGAGCTCTCATGCTAAGTGCATCAACCACCACATTTCCCCTTATTGGGATGGTAAGAGATCGTGCAATCATAATCCTCCAGTAGCTCGAGCCATCTACGATGCTTCATATTCAACTCCTTCTGATCAAAGATATACTTTAAACTCTTATGATCCGTGAAAATCTCGAAGTTCACCCCATATAATAGTGGCGCCAGGTTTATCAAGGCAAAAACAATTGCCGCCAACTCCAAATTATACGTAGGGTAGTTCCGCTCATGTGTCTCAATTGCCGTGATGCGTAAGCAATCACCTGTCCTCTCTCCATCAACACTGCTCCTAGACCTTCTCCAGATGCATCAGTGTAGACTGCATAGTCCTGAGTGCCTGAAGGAAGAGCAAGAATAAGCGATGTATTCAATATCTCCTTCAGTGTCCTGAAGGTCTGCTCACATGAATCATCCCAAATGAACGGAACTCCCTTCTGCGTCAATCGTGTCAAAGGACGAACAATGCGTGAAAATCCGTTGACAAAGCGTCTGTAATAACCTGCTAGCCCAAGGAAGCTCCGAATCTGAGTAACTGTCTTGGGTTGCTCCCAAGACATAATTGCGTCAATCTTCGCAGGATCATGGCGATACCTGCTCCAGAAATGACATGCCCTAAAAATGAGACCTAGGATAACCAGAACTCACACTTGCTCAACTTGGCATATAGCTTGTGCTCCCACAATATATCCAAGACAGTCCGTAGATCATTCGCATGAATCTCATTCATTCCGTGAATATATGAGCACATCATCTATGAACACCACCACAAATTTGTCCAAATATGGACGGAAAATGATGTTCATCATATCCATGAAAGCTGTAGGTGCAGTGGTGAGCCCAAACAACATCACCACAAACTCGTAGTGTCCATAGCGAGTCCTGAAAACAGTCTTTAGAATATCACACTCTCAAATCCTCAGCTGATGGTAGCCTGAGCGAAGATCGATCTTCGAGAACACCGAAGATCCCTGGAGCTGGTCGAGCAAATCATCGATTGCGCGGCAAGGGATAACGGTTTTTCACCGTTCTCTTGTTCAACTGCCTGTAATCGATGCACAACCTCATGGATCCATCATTCTTCTTGACAAATAGAACTGGAGCACCCCAAGATGAAGTGCTCGGCCTCACGAATCCCAAATCAAGTAACTCTTGTAACTGCACCTTTAGGTCTCTCAATTCGGCAGGTGCCATGCGGTAAAGAACCATCGAGATAGGCTGTGTATCTGTTAGTAATGTGATCTCGAACTCGATCTCTCTCAGGAGGTAATCCTGGTAGCTCATCAGGAAACACATCTGGATATTCTGATACTACTCGGATGTCCTATGTCATTGGTTCCTGATCAGATACCTCCCAAACAAATGCAAGGTATGAATCGCAACCCTGATCAACAAGTCGCTGAGCTCACAACACTGAAATGTACTCCATGTTGGAGTCATGTAAAGTACCCTCAAAAGTAAACTCAGGTAAATCTGGAATCCTGAAGACAACTGTCTTCCTAAAGCAATCAACAAGTGCATGACGAGCAGATAACCAATCCATACCTAAAATCAAGTTGAACTCATCAAACTGTAGAAGTAGACAATCTGCGATCATCTCATGACCGCCAATCAGTACAGGCAAGTGCCTGACTATCAGGGAAATGATAAACAACTGGCCACTCAGTCCTCGGATGTGATATGGAGAAGATAGTGTCTCTACAACTCTATCTAAAGAAGCAAGTAGCCTCGAAGCAAGAAAAGAATGCGTCACACCAAAATCAAATAGAACATGGAAATGTCGGCCCAAGACTGAGACCATACCTTTCACCACGGTAGCTGCTGAACATGCCTGCTCCTTAGTAACTGCATGTAACTGCCCCTGCCCGGTTGGTGCGACACTGGAACCTGCCACACTCTACATCTGTCTCTGTTGCTGTCGCCTAAAGTTGGAGTTCCTGCCACGGAAACTCCCTGTACGTTGTGTCTGAGGCTGTGACTGTGAAGGCTGTGGCTGTGGGCGAGGCTCGTCAGAAGCCTGTGGGCACTGTGATCGGTAATGTCCCCACTCGTGACATCGGTAACATCGAACTGGTGTGGTAGGTGGAGTAGTCGTGTTCATGGCCTCAAATTTCAGCGAAATTCGGTCGAATTTCTGTCGAATATCGATATCCAGTCGAAATCAAAATTCGACCGAAATGACCGAAATATGGGGGTCCTAGTACAAAAAATGACCGAAATGACCGAAATTTCGGTCAAAATTCCATCGAAATTCTGTGTTGGTCGATACCGAAATGGTGACCGAAACCGACATTTAGGGCCTTGGTCGTGTATGTGCTCCTGGCTGGTCTTGCAGGTGGTCTATCTGCTCGCTGCGACCCAGATGGTCGAGCGAAATCTGTGCGATGTCCGGCAAGTGCTCCTCCTAAAGTAGTCGATGGAGATGAGCGAGCACTGCCAGAGAATGTCGAACCTGTAGGTCGGAACTGTTTGGTTGATCTCTTCTGCTGAAACGGTCGACGTATCGGTCCAAAAGATCGTCGCAGTTTAGGCGCTGCCCCAGACAAGCTCCCGAAACATCTCCTTCTGATGTCCTCGAACTTCTCCGCTGCATCGGTAGCCTCGGAGATGGAAGTGATGTGTAGTCTAGCCAGCTTCTCCTGTACCTCCTCTCGCATGCTGCTAATGAACTTTTCCAGATTCTCCTCTGGAAATGCGCCAGCTGCTTGTATGTCGTGACAGCTCTGTGTATCAGATAAAGTAATCTCTGGCTGTCATCTGTCCCTGACGAAGCTCTGCAAAAAGTCGGCGCTGGGACTCCTTCCAATTCGCAGAAAAGAAGCGGGCTCTGAACCTCGTCTTGAAATCATCCCATGTAGGCTCTCGGCCTAACTCAGATACTACAACATCCCACCATCTCTCGGCAAAGTTTGTCAATGAATACTCCATGAAAGATAGTCACGTGTCTCGTGGCGCGCAAATCATCCTGAGCACCTTCATCACTCTCTTCAGCCACTGCTCAATAACATCTGATGTACTAAAGAGCAGTCAGTATGCGTGCCAGTTGGTCAGTAGTCTCCTGTCCTGGTCGAGATGCTATGGCTCTGCATGAGAACCATATTTAGTCATAAAAATACCATTTGTAGATACATATCATATATGTTTTTTCTCCTCTTGGGATATAATATGAAAATTAATGAAATTGGTGACTTCTATGGTAATTAAATATGAATGTCATATTTTTCCTTCTCGGACTCACGACAAGTCGGAAGATTGTCGCTATCCGAAAACTTAATGCGACCGGAATTGTAATGTTGCGAATATGCGTATCGGGGTACCACTGATCTGATACCAAAATGTGAACCCCCTCGGATCCGGGTGCCCGTTTACGCCGTATTCCCAATATTACATTCATTGGCATCGTACTAAATGTATGAATTTACGGGAAAATTTTTCACGTTGCTATATTTGCACATGACATTCCAAACCACATTCATCAGATTCAACAAAAACATGCCACCAAAATTTTATTTCATTCATTTTCATAATATCAATTCATGTACATCAGAAGTCGACAGTTGATTCATACATGTGTCTCAATATATATATATATACACACAGAAGAGAACAGAAAACTGAAACAAAAAGTAACATACCGTCTGGTATATACCCTATCGCTTGGAATCATCAATAGCTACTGAGCAGCAAGCTTTTTGCCTGCCAAAATATGTTGGAAAGAAAAGGCATCAGCGGGCGCTGGTACTTCCAAAAAATTTATAAAAATAAGCATGCATTTATTATGTTCAAAAGCAAGCAAGTAGAAAGGCAGGAACAACTCAAATTTATTTCTACTTGCGTATATAAAAATGTTTTCAAGTTACTTGTAAGCACCTCCCACGATCAGCCATTATCCCAACATTTCCCATATATAACATAATTATATTGTAATTGATTGATCATAAGTATGCATATATTATTCAGAGATCATGTTTGTGAATTTTGATGATGGAAAAGTTTGACATTGGAAAGATTTCTTGATTTTATTTAGATTCTTAAGTCTAGTGGATAGTATGTGGTCTTAGTGTGCAACCTCACACCATGACTGTAAGACGTGGGGAATGCCTTAGGGTTGGAGTGCCTCCGTAGGCATGCGGTGTTGTATAATGCAATCTAACTAAGTTCCCAACACGTCCACTAGCTTATAGGGATTTCGAATCATATTATAGTCACTTCCAATCAATTCAACTTTAATTGTAATTCCTCCAAACTTCAATTGCAACTCTCTCAGATGTAACTCTAGATGATATAGATGTAGATATGGATGATCTGGATGTAGAATCGTCAAGTCTGTTGGTGAAAGAAAAACTCAAGCGCTGAGGTAGCCTACAAATGGCTCTTCCGTCTCGCCCTCTAATTGGAAGTGCGGTCCAATAAAGGAATAGGTTTACTCCAAAAATACGCCACTGAGACGGGTGAGAGAGACTCTCCGGAAAAGTCGCTCTAGAAAACGACCCGAATAGTACGGACGAACGAGCTCGTACGTAAAACTGAAAACCGAGGATCCCCCGCATGGGTATCCTAAAACAAAAGGGTCAGCGGAACTGATCAAAAGTCGAGATCCCAACGAGGCGTAAAAACACTGCGAGCTCACGTAAAATCCGTGAAAAGACTGGGATCCTAGACCCACGCACTTGGCGGCCGCTGCCCTAACTGGGCTTCCTATCTCCCGCCCAGTTGAGGGTCACCGTGCCCTCGCATAGTCAGGTGTAAAAGTCACCATGACTAGCATTCTTAATTATCAGTCATTATAATCCGCAATTTTCTAAAAGCACTTGATCACAATTTAATTCTCCCAATGGCAATAGATTGTGTTGAATGATAATCCTTAAATACGCATGCAAAATCTCATGTTTCAACGAGTCAATTCACTAATAATTTTTTTACCATGTGTGCCTTACTTCATGGCTTCTGACACTTGGAGTGAGCATCCGTTCTCTTAGTCTTTACCTACATTACGAGATTAATGAGTAAACTTTAAAAATTATTAATCTCTTTATTAGAAGTAGGAATAACACGTTCAACTAAACAATTATTTTGTTGATGAGTATTATTACTAGTGATACATTCTCCTTCCTTTGGAATTTTATTAGATATATTTAAAGGAATGTAATTCTTTCTGTATCCAGTTCTTTTTTTTAGCAATTTTTTTTAAAGCTTTGTTGGAATGTATCTAAAATTATTACTAGCAGAAATGGATAGAGATTGAGTTCTGACCCAGATTTATTCTCTATTTTTCCCCATAAGCAATAGGTAATATTAGAAATAAATGTAATACGTCAAATGTCGTGTCTCCTTGCTGGTCTTGCACTCTTGATTACATATCTTGAACAAGTATATAAACCTTGATCATTTTATTTTTATGAAAGAGTTAAGTATGCGTTAGCTCGAAAACAGAGTTACAATAGATACCAAAACCTCCTTAATTTCCAAGATGAATTGAAACACCCACTATGGTAAAACCATTATGAATCTTATAGTTGCATCGAACAGAGAAAAGTCCCAAACCATTGCTTTATTGAAATCTATGATATGGAATTCACTCTTCAAGATTTTCATTTTTCTGCTACAGGCAGTAAGCGGATGTTAGTGCTAAATTCTCTTTTTTTTTGCGACATAGAGAACACGTTCTCATCAGACAACCATATTCGTATATGTATGAAAAATAATTAACACATAACTTCAAGAGATGATTTATAGATAGAATATGTATGAAGAACATAATTTGATACAAGTAATGTCACATACTATCTACAAACAGATAACATAGCCTCACTGGAAAAGAAAGAATGTACCCAAAAAAACTTCAAATCTTGAAGATTATCTTGGCATGCAACAGTGGTTTATTCTGGGGATGCTATCAGCTCCTGCTTGGCTGAATTGAAACAACAATTACTGCCCAGATAGGAGCAGCATCATCTCTGAACTGCTAGACAACAGTTCAAGCAAGGCATTGGGAAGAATTTGGGCACCCGTTGGTGGGATTTTTTTTGGGAAGAGACTTGAGAAAAGAAAGAGGAGAGAAGTTGTTGGCGTTGGAAATGGGCTTAAATAGAAAAGGGGAAGGGAAATTTGGGATGAGGAAGGTTCCTGGAACCTTCCTCCATCCATATTTTTTTATAATACAACATTATCAATATGACCTCATTGGTGACATCATCATGTTGATGTCAACATGATGATGTCATAATAATATTATTATTATATATATTTACTACAATAGAACAAGTTGGCTACAGTAAACTGTAGAAAAAATATTTATTATATATATTTTTTCAACCAAAAACTCTTTATTTGATATACTTAAAGTTGACCGAATTTCCTCCTCGGATCTCGGATTTCGATGCGCAATATATCGATTTGATTGTCTCTGAACGACGATTAATATGAGTATAATATTGATATACTTCCGATCGGGTTTTGAATATCCGAATTTTCGAGATACGGTTTCAGTTTGGGTTTAAATTTTGCGAAATTAAAATATCAAACAACATCTGATTTATGAACGATCGATTCTGTTGGTCTTGTCTCGTCGAATCAGATCTAATGACGGTTTCGGTTTGTTTCACGGTTTCCGAATTTGCGTCGTGGTTTTTTCGGACACGCCTTACGATGCGACCGATTTTTAGTCGATTTCGCTCGGACGACTTTTGATTTACGATCAATTGATCGTTTTAAGTTGTTTGGCATTGACCAACAACTTTATTGGGTTAATTGGACCCAATTCAGGTCGAGTTCGGGTTTAATTGGAACCCGGATGTTACAACTCCCGACAATGACCATGACCTAAATCTCATCTACGTCCAGAGTTACGACCACGATCACGACCACGATCAAAGTCACGACCTCTACCTCCACGGAAACTCTATTGTCCTATGTTATTAGATGATGTATTGTAAGCAGAATGGTATGCAGAGGCTAGAGCAGAAATGCGTTCGACAGATGTTTCTAGTTCTTGAAGACGATCAAAGATGGCCTAACTCGGTGTCAAGGTATCTGCCATCAGAAACTGCTCCTTCACAACTTCATATTGTGGATGTAATCCAGAAAGAAAGCGATAAACCTGCCACTCTGATCGCTCTCCCACTCGTTTGTTGCAATAGGCTGGCTGAAAAACTAGATTCTCCTCAAATAGACTGGTTAGATGGCTGTAATACTCGACAAGACTAGAATCCCCATGAGTTGCATATCATATCTGCTTATAAATGTCCGCGAGCTGAGAATTGGTTGTCTTCTGGGAGTAAGTTTGTTCCAAATTCTCCCACATCTCCTTGTGGAGTTTTTGCAGAGAAGATCCACTACAATATTTGGTTCTGTGCCATTGGTCATCTAAGAAAATGACCTGGTAATTGTCTGCATACCACGTGCTAGAATCCTTGTTCGTCTCCTTGAGCGGCTATTTAATTAGGATATAATTCTAGCATTGACCAATAATGAACAAGTTGAACAAACGAGACCAGAGCACATAGTTTTTCATGCCCTTGAGTTTGATAGATCATAGATGTGCCCTATCACCGAAGAAGTTAGGTACATAGGCTTGGTTTCAGTGGGAAGAGATGTCATAATAGTTAAGAAGAAGTGACCTAGAAGAGAACATTGTTGTGCTAATCAAGCATATGGTTGACCTAGGTCACTGTTTCAGCCCCCTTCGGGCTTCTGGAGTAGCAAACTGTGGTTGCAATGCCACAAATCAAAGTTGTACGGAGTTGTCGAGTCCTTCAGATGGTGCGAACACCCGTAAGAGGTGTCAAGGATCTAGGCGGGCCGCTGACATGCGGTAAAGGGCACAACATGCCCTGGGCAGAGGTGCTGGACATGGCTACAATGCCCTTAGGTGGTGCAACTCTGCATAAGCACCTGCAGGACACAGCTACAACCTAGACGACTGTGTTAGAGGGCTTGTAAGAGCCTATGTCGTGGCGTAGGAGCCTAAGCGGTGGCTCACAGGGCCTCTGCAGTCCCTAAGTGTGCGAGGAGAAGGCATGAAGGACCTTGCACGAGGCCCTAGTTGCTGGAAGAGGGGACCACACAAGGGCAATGGAGAGATAGAGAGATGGGGGTTGGTGGCGGTGGCGGGATCTAGGTCAGATTACCGGTCTAGGACCGTCGTTCTGATACTATGCGGAGAGAGATATGAGAAAATGCAATAAGATACTTTATTCAAAAGGTCTAGGGTTCTTATATAGACCGAAACCCTATAATACTCATAAATGGGACCACTACTTTGATATTATGTGGAGAGAGATATGAGAAAATGCAATCATATACTTTATCCAAGAGGTCTAGGGGTTCTTTTATATACTGAAACCTTAGAGTACTCATAAACGAGAAATTACATAAAAGGACCTCTATGGGTTACAACTAAATAGAATAAAATAAAGTCGACTCTAACATCAAACAAGTCCCATGCCAGCAAGGAGCCCATGCATGAGAAAAAAGTGATCCTCATCCTCTATCTTCTCCTGACACCGAGGGCATGTGGGGATAACAACACGAACAAATCGTGCAAACCTATCCACCGCCAACAATCTTCCCCTCCCGAACATCCACAAAATGGCCTTCACACATGTTGGGACTATCCACTTCCAGATCCTTCTGCAATCCAGCACGCATACCCCAGAGTAAAAAATCACTGAGCCCTTCAAAGTCATGTAAGCCTTACCAACCGAAAAAAATCGTCACAACATCTTCAACAGTCTCGCCCCTAATGGGCCCAACCACATTATCCAGCTCTGCAAGCATAACCAGAAGCTCCTCTAGACGCTGATATGAAAGCTCATATATAAACCTAGGGAAGAATGAGCGCCCCTCCCACAAATCCATCACCAAATACTCCGGGTCTACAGCCAACGCCATCAGACATATGAATTTCACGCCCAACACCTCGCTTTCACTCTAATCATCAACCCAAAACCTGAAACCGATGGCGTTCCCCACAACCAGCCACAAGAAAGGATGAATCTCCTACACCACACCACAAACTCTACGCCATGAAAATGAAAGAGCATGGCCAAGATCCCCGGGACCAGGTAATGAGGATCCAAAACCATAGATCTCCCCGAGCACACTGCAAACCAAGATGTCACCATCACCCCAAATACGAGTAATCCACATGCTGGGGAAGTGAAAGATCGCCATATGACTCAGATCACTTGATAATTTCTCGTATTTATTGTAGCGCGGAGATCCAATGATTGATGAAAAACCACACTAAAAATAATACAACAACAACAAAGCATTTTCCCACAATTAAGTAGGGTCGGCTATATGGATTCTTCACCTCCATTTAGATCTATCTTGGGTCAATCTCAGGCTTATATCAAAAAAACTAAGATCCCTTCGTATAGTCTCTTTCCAATACTTCTTGGGCTGTCCTCACCCTTGTTTAACTAAAATTAATATGAAAATTAATTTCAATGTGGTTAATTGTTTATTTACTTGGACAAGTCCCAAGGTCGAACTCAGGATATAATATGAGGGTTCAAAGTTAATTCTCTAATAACTCAGAATAATATGTTTTCAGAGAAATAAATTTAGGGTTTTTGTATTTTTGCAGATTTTTATGGGGTTTTAAATAAAAGATGTAATTAATAAAACGAAATATGATGCATGAGTTTTCCAAATTATTTTTAATGCAAGAAATAATGCTATGCAATGTGTGAGGATAAAATAAATACAATTTTTTATGAATTTTTAAGTGATGAGATATGAATGCAAGATAATGATATATGTACAAGTACGCCTGGCAATTTATTTCACTGAGCCCTCCCCTTTTAATTGATTTTAGAAAATAAATGTTTAATTAATATCAAATCACTTCCCAAATCAATGCCCCAATTTCTACGATTATTAAGCAATAAAAATCAATGACAATGAATTAATGATGCTCACAATTAACGGTTATCTTCTTTAAATAATTAATATTAAAAATGTCTTCAAATATTAATCCACTATTCTAAATGGTAGAAAATTAAATAAGGTTTAAATCGACATAAGAATACAAAAACCCGATGAATGGTTCACAAGATATGATTAATAGAAGTTCATGGAATAAATGAAATAAAAATAAATCAAATGTTGCAATTTGGATCTTTAGAGGGGGTTATCTGTAATTTCCTAAACACGAAGGGGTTCTCTATGTAAATTTCCAAGAGGCAGGGGCGTATGTGCAGTACCCAAGATCGTTGGTGATACGAGTGCAAATTCTCTAGATACACGTGCGTGGGCGCATGAGGGGATGTCCTCTCTGTAAATACGAAAAGCCGGTGGGGTATTCTTGCAAAATTTCTCAAGCACTGCATCGCCTGACGTGCTACTAGGCTCGCATGCATTTGGCGGCTCGGGTCTCCCAAGTCTCCACATGGATCCTTCTCCTGCTATAGACTTCACCCGAGGCTGGGAGGCTCATGTGTCTCTTGGATGAGCGGCTGAGATGAAGGGTGTGATTGAGTGGTCTCGATCAAATCCGTTCGTGATCGGACGATAGCTGTAGATGCCCCATGGATGCCTCCTCCTCCTCATCCTTGTTCGATGTCACCATGATTCCCGGGGGTGTTCTTCCTTCGCCTCCGATGAGGCTTCTTTGATGACTCCGGCGATCAACTGAACTCCTGGTGGCCGATACATGACCAGGGGTCATCCGGGCAGAAGATAACAGAGAGGGTTGGGGTTCCGCGGCTATACCTGCAAGTACAAAGATGGTTCAAGGTACAAAGGCTTGGATTGGAGCGTGACGAACCACGAAAAGAGGTTGGCGGAGGGCTCCGATAATCGGCGATGGGGACAAAGCAGAGCCGCTGAAGGGTTTCGAGGAGATAGAAGGTGGGGGAAACTCGACAATGCTGATGTGGAAGCGAGGTGTCGGATTTGCGAAAAAGATGGAATCGTTGGTTGAGATGGATGAAACGAAAAATAGAGGATGATGGTGGAGGGAATACAAAAGAAATACGACGAAAGGAAGAAAATGAAAGAAGGGATAGAAGTTTCCCGGTGGTTCGCCTGGAAGTTGGATTAGAGGGACCTCAACTCCGATGTCGCTCGATGCTTGGCGAAGGGGGTTGAGCTCGGCTGACCCGATGTAGCAACTGCATGAAGCTGAGGCTTCGTGGATCACGCCCGAGATGTCTTCGCCTTGAGGGATATGGGCTGCTGTCACCAGTCTGATCTCAGACTCTCTCTTGTTTCAGAAAGAAGAAGATGGTCGAGGAATAAACTTCGAAGAAGGTTCGATTTAGGTTTAAATAGGGGGGAGAAAGGGATTTGGATTAGGCGATAATGATTGGGTTATCGCAAGGAGTCGGGGAGATTTGGGTCTCTGACAGTTGGGTTTCATTGGGGAAGGCGTAAGTAGATGGGGCTTTAACAACCGACGAGGGGGTAAGGGAATAAGGAGTTACATGTGATGGAGGCGATAGGTTCCAGCTGATCAGATAGGGTTATGTTTGGACGGTGTGTCGCTTGGAGGTTATGTGGAAGAAGTAGAGGGTTATTGGAGGTTAGAGGAGATGACAAAGGAGATGGTGGTTGGGTGGAGCGAGGAGATTTGGTTTGTTGGAGACAAGCGGGGGCTTCGTTTATTTGGAGACGAGGATAAGGAGTTGGCGGTTGGAGTCGTGTTTGGATGGGTTTCAGGACGAAAGGGGAAGGAGGGATAAGGGGATGAAGGATGGGTCAGTGAGGAGATTGCTGATGAGAGGGGTCGTTGGAGGTGATCAGAGTCGGGAGAGAAGGCGGTGGTTCGGCGGAGCTGGAGAGAGGGGATGAGAAGCAGTACATGTTGGATCAATTACGCTCCAACGGTGGGGGGGCATTCATGTGCGGAGCATGTGAAAAGGCTGAATATAGACATGATTAATTTGAGTCGTTGAATCAACCACAATCCAACGGTGGGGAGCATTCACGTGCGGAGCACGTAAGAAGGCTGAAGATAGGCATGATTAATTTGGGGCGTTGGATCAAACTTGATCCAACGGCCTGGGATGCGAGTACTAGTAGACAAGATCCGTTAACCAAGGGGGGATGCGGGTTTGACTGGGATCTGAGGTGGGCGAATAAGGTAATGCCACACAGATCAGTTGACCCGCTGACCAATGCAATAAATAAAAAATATAGATTAAAAATAACCAAATGCAAAAATGATAAAAAATGAAGAATGTGGATCTAAATGCACTTTACAATGTTCACGAAGGACTCTCATGCAAGTGGACTCAATTGTGCAAGATATGCATTTTTTGAGTGATATTTTATGTATATAAAATATCAATTCTTATGATTGTATTATTATTATCATCATCATTATTTTAATTTGATTTTCTATAGATGAATAACTGCACGCAAAAATCAAACATGATGTAAAATAATGCAATGAACGCAAATGCATTTTTTTGGATTTTTATGGGTTAATATTAGATTAGGATGATGTGAGTTATATACAGACGGATGGGTTAATATCTAAAGTCAGGATCTTTCTTTTTCTTTGCTTTTCTATTTTTTTGGATTTTGAATCTTATGTAATTAGTTTGATCGTGAAGTGAAATAAAGAAATGAAAAAGAAATAAATCAAAAGAGTCGAATATGTACGTGGATGCAATGAAAGATTGGCAAGACTGCTACATCGCTGTTCGGATGTAGTTCAAAAATTGCAAGGGTTCTCGCATGAGGAACGCATGCGAGTAAAATAAGCTAGTTCTGCTGCATCACCGCCTGGATGCAGTCTAAAATTTGCAAGGGTTCTCGCATGATGGACACATGCGAGTAAAGAAGTTAGTCCAAAAGAGGTTGCAAAGGAAGTTGCAGATAGGTAGTTGGAATCTTAGCACTTTGACTGGTAAATCGATGGAGATAATAGATACGGTGGAAAGAAGGAAGATTCAGATACTATATCCCAAAGAGATAAAATGAGCTAGAGAGAAAGCAAAGGAGATCGAGAAGACATGCTTTAAACTTTGGTATTCATGTAAAGATAATGGTAGAAACATTGTTGGAGTGGTTGTTCATAAGGATTTAAAGGATTGTAGTTGATGTGCAAAGATTCGAGGATCATATTATTTTGCTAGAATTGGTGCTTGAAGAAAAAATTTTGAACATCATCTCAGTTTATGCACCATAAATTGACTTAGATGAAAGGATTAAATAAGCTCTTTGGGAGGATGTGGATAGGATTTTACAAGGAATCCCACACAGAGATGATTTGCCTCGGTGGAGATCTTAATGGACATGTGGGAAAGGATGCTTCAGGGTATGCTAGTTGTTGGAAGAAAAGAGTTCATCGTTATTCCAGAGAACCCTAGGCTCTCTTATATAGAGAATGCCTATGGGAAATTCTATAAGATGGATAAAAGAAAATAAACGTAACAGAAAAGTACATAGAATATAGAAATATATCTACACTCCCCTCAAGATGGAGCATAGATGTCAATCATGCTCAGCTTGGAAGAACACTTCTGGAATGGTCCTCTGAGCAATGGCTTGGTAAAGATGTATGCAGTCTACTCTCCTGAACTGACATGAGAAGTAGAAATCAAGCCCTTTTGAATCATATCTCTAGTATAGTGGCAGTCTATCTCAATATGCTTTGTTCTTTCATGAAAAGCAGGATTATTTAATGAATAATGCTACTTGATTATCGCATTGTAATTGCATGGGTAGAGGTACATCTACATGCAAATCTTCTAACACAGCTCGAACCCACATCATCTCTGTACTTGCTTGTGCCATGGCCCTATACTCAGATTCAGCATTAGATCTAGCTATCACTGTTTGTTTCTTGTTTTCCAAGAAACCAAAGAACTGCCAACAAACACTGCAAAACCTGAAGCAGACCTCTGATCCTTAGGGCATCCTGCATAGTCCGCATCGGCACATGCAAAAACATTAATATTTGTTTCTTTCTTGAACAATAGTCCTGCACATGGAGACGACTTTAGATATCTCAATATCATGTATATGACATCCATATGTACTTGTCTGGGTTGTTCCATGAACTGACTCACCCGACTCACTGTAAAAGCGATATCATGTCTAGTGACAGTAATATAGAGAAGCTTTCCCACCATCTCTCTATATCTTCTCCTGTCGACCTCATCTGTATCATCATCATTTAACTTCATGCTAGGATCCATGGGAGTAGTCGAGGGTCGACACCCAACCATGCCTGTCTCAACAAGCATGTCTGTAATATACTTCCTTTTGGTCATCACAAGACCTGCGCATTCCTAGCAAATTCCAACCCCGGAAAATATCGTAGGGTGCCAAGATCTTTAGTAACAAACTGATGGCCCAGAAATACTTTTGCCATCTTTATCCCCTGCATATCATCTCCCATAACAAGTATATCATCAACATACACCATGATAACGACAGTACCTCTGGGAGTCTTCTGGACAAACAAAGAATGATCTACATTTGATCTTTTGAACCCTTGCTTTCGAATTAGGTCAGAAAGCTTCTGAAACCATGCCGACGGGCTTTGTTTAAGGTCATATATTGCCTTGTAAAGTCTACACACCATCTGACTCTCCCCCTCAGCAACAAACCCCGGAGGCTGCTGTATGTGTACTTCCTGCAGATCCCTATACAAAAAAGCATTCTTAATATTTGTTAGAATAAACAATACTCTGATCATTATTCCATAGAGCCCTCGGGTCTCTTATATAGAGAGAAGACTCTTGGGTAAATTACAAAGACGTACAATATATAAATAGAAAATACGAAACAGTACATCGTAACATATATAAACCTCTACACTCCCCCTCAAGATGGAGCATAGATATCTATCATGCTCAGCTTGGAAGAACATCTCTGGAAAGGTCCTCTGAGCAGTGGCTTGGTGAATATATCAGCAGTCTGGTCCTCTGAACTGACATGAGAAGTGGAAATGAAGCCCTTCTGAATCATGTCCCTAGTATAATGACAATCCACCTCTATGTGCTTTGTTCTCTCATGAAAGGCTGGATTGTTGGCAATAAACAATGCTGCCTGATTGTCACATTGGAGATCATAGGCAATGGGACATCTGCATTCAAATCTTCTAAGACTGCTCTAACCCACATCATTTCTGCGCTTGCTTGTGCCATGGCTCTGTACTCGGATTCAGCACTGGATCTCGCCACAACAGTTTGTTTCTTGCTTTTCCAAGAAACTAAAGAGCTTCCTATGAAGATAGCAAATCCAAAAGTAGATTTACGATCCCTTGGACATCCTGCATAATCTGCATCTGCACAAGCTGAAATAGACAGATCTGTATCTTTCCAGAATAGTAACCCTGTGCCTGGGGAAGACTTCAGTTATCTCAATATCATATACAAGGCATCCATATGAACTTGCCTCGGCTGCTCCATAAATTGACTCACCTGGTTTACTACAAAGGCAATATCCGATCGAGTTATAGTAATGTATAAGAGCTTACCCACCATCTCTGTACCTTCTTCTGTCCACCTCCTCGATATCATCGTCGTACAGCTTCATGCTTGGGTCCATAGGTGTACTTGAAGGTCTACATCCAGTCATTCCTGTTTCAACTAGCAAGTCTGTGACATATTTTCGTTGAGTCATCACCATTCCTTGTGCATTTCTTGCAAACTCTATCCCCAGGAAATATCGTATCGTGCCCAGATCCTTCGTAATGAACTGGCTTCCCAACAGGGACTTGGTTATCTCAATCCCTTGAGCATCATCTCCTGTAACCAAGATGTCATCAACATATATCATAACAACAACTGTACCTCTAGGAGTCTTCTGGATGAAGAGTGAATGGTCCGCATTTGACCTCCTGAACCCCTGTCGTTCAATTAACTGGGAAAGCTTCTGGAACCATGCTCGGGGACTCTGTTTGAGGTCGTAGATAGCCTTATGAAGTCTGCACACCATGTGAGTCTCCCCCTCAGCAGCAAACCCAGGTGGCTGCTGCATGTAGACTTCCTCCTGTAGGTCACCATACAAGAAAGCATTCTTGACGTCAAGCTGAAAAATGGTCCAGTTACGTACCACAGCAACAGATAGGAGGATGCGAAGAGTGGAGTGTCTAGCCACTGGTGAAAAAGTATCCAAATAATCTACCCCATAAGTCAGGGTAAATCCCTGTGCTACAAGTCTTGCCTTGTACCGGTCGAGACGTCCATCCGCATGATATTTCACCGTAAACACCCACTTGCAACTCACCACTGAGGCACCTGGAGGAATGGGGACAAGAGACCAAGTCCCTCTAGACTGTAAGGCACGCATCTCCTCTTCCATGGCTAGACGCCAGCAATCAATCTTCATGGCATCCTGATAGGTCCGTGGAATCTCAACGGACGAGACAACAGCTGCAAACTTCTGGAAATCCCCATTGAGACGATGAAATGAGACTTGAGAGGCAAGAGGATACGAAGCACATTGTCTTCGCTGCTTCCTGTGAGCAATGGGCCGATCCAGATCATCCACCACTGTGTTGACCGGTTGATCTTCCTCCTGTAGTAAAGGCGCCTGCACTGGTGCATTATCTAACCCATCATTAGTGATAACATCAGAACATACCTGAGGCGTGTTGGATGGTTGACATGTAGCTTGAGCAGGGCCTGTCCGCCTTGTATAGAACTTAATAAAAGGGACGGTTGGAGGTGGTGGTGGTGGTGGTGGTGGTGGAGTAGAAGATTGACCCAGACTTGGTGGTGGAGGCACATAGACATTAGAATCTGTGGATGTGGAGGAAACCAATCTGTCACCTGCAGGGGAGAAATACATGACGGGTTCGAAAAAAGTAACATCAGCGCTCACATAGTACTTGTTATGAACAGGGTCATAGCAACGATATCCTTTCTGCGTCCTGGAGTAGCCCACAAAAACACACTTGATAGCCCTAGGAGATAGCTTATCAAGTCCCGGAGATAAGAGGTGGACAAACGCAATAGTGCCAAAGATCCGAGGTGTAAGGGTAAACAAATCTTTGTCTGGAAAGAGAACAGAGATAGGAGACTTTTCCCCAAGAACAGTTGTAGGCATGCGGTTGACCAGATAGCATGCTGTAAGTATAGCATCTCCCCAATAGGATAATGGGGCACAACTCTGAATAAGTAATGTGCGGGCAATATCAAGGAAATGTCGATGCTTCCATTCTGCAACCCCATTTTGTTGAGATGTGTATGCACATGTTGTTTGGTGGATAATGCCTTTAGAAGAAAGAAAGCGAGCAAGGGAACGAGTGCAGAACTCCAATGCATTGTCAGTACGCACATACTTAACAGTAGACGAAAAAACATTGTGAACTTCATTGATAAGATTTTCAATAACACTTCCTGCTTCGGATTTATTTTTAAGAAGAAACGTCCAGGACACTCTAGAGAAATCATCAACGACAACTAAATAGAACATGTGCCCCTGATGATCTGGGACACGAATGGGACCCCAAATATCTATGTGAAATAACTCAAATGGGGAGCGACTGCTCCGACTCTGACGACTGGGGAAGCTAGACCGATGGTGCTTCCCTAACTGACAAGCTTCACAACGAAATGACGAACTCGGAGAGATCTGAGGCAGGAGGTGACGCATTTTCTGAAGCGGCAGGTGACCAAATCGAAAATGCCAGGTATACGGAGATACGGAGCCCTGGGAATGTAGTGAGACGCCAGCGTAAGAGTTCCGTACGAGACGATAGAGGCCATTGTGCTCAGAACCACAGCCAATCACCCTGCCCGTCAGTATGTCCTGAAAAATAACAGACGATGGGTCAAAAATAGCACGACAGTGCAAATCTCGTGTAATCTGACTAATGGATAAGAGATTCATAGAGAATTCTGGTGCATGTAGAACATTCTGTAAGTGCATAGAGGGCAGTAAATCCGTCTCCCCCTGACCAATGATAGGCGAATGAGTGCCATCAGCAATGAGTACAGAGCGACCAGGCTGAACAGCTCTATAGGACTGCAGAACATCTTTCTCACGACAGAGATGATGGGTGGCTCCAGAATCGACAATCCATCCTGTGAGATCATGGTTATGATATGAGACTGAAGGACTACCTGAGGCACTGGCTGAAGCCGATGTACTAGCTGATGTCGAAGCCGCAACATCAGAAGCATCCGCACCCTCTGACGATGACCGTGGCATGATATCACGAAGCCGTGCCACTAGCTCCTCGAACCTGTGATCGGGAGTAGATGTTGGTGGACCTTGAACATGATCAGCGACACGTGCAGAAGGAGGGAAACCATGCTTGGAATAGCATGTATCCTCTGAATGACCAGTACGACGACAAAATGAGCACGTAGAGCGTATGCGACCTCCACGGCCACGTCCACCACTTCCTCTGCCACGAAATGAGGAGGAACTACCTCGTCCTCTGGAGACCGCCATTGCCGAGGGCGGTGTAGTCGATGTGTTCGATGGAACTGGGACACGACTGAGCCGTCTGTAGACTTCTTCCATCGGTGGAATGGTGGCATCAGCAAGGATCTGAGAGCGTGCTGCCTCGTACTCTGGATCAAGGGCAGCAAGTAAGACACCAACCATAGTGGCGTTGCGGAACGTCTTCTGCTGTTCCGGCGTGGCTGTGAGTGGAATTGTGCTATAGAGTTTCTCGAACATTCCACGAAGAGACGTATACAGAGAATGAAGAGGCCTCCCATTTTGCTTCGTGGTAAAGATATCATGCTGCAACTGTAGCATCTTGGTCTCATTCCGTACCTGAGAGTACGTCGTTGCCAAAATATCCCACATCGCCTTGGCGGTGGGTTGATGAAGGACATCATTTGCTATCTCCGTTGTGAGCGTACCTGACAGCCAGACTTTGGCATACGCGTCATCAGCCTCCCATGAGGCATATATTCCCGTCTTCTCCGGCGGTTCATCTTCGGTAAGAATATGCTTCTTACCACACGACTTCATGAGGCTGAGGAACTGCATAGCCCACAGTTCGTAGTTCGTCCCGTCCATTTTGACGATAGGTGCCGAACCCTTGAAGGCACCGATGGCGGGCATTTCGACCTTTTGATCTGACATAATGCCGGAGAAGAACAACTATGGATGATAGACAAATAAACTGGTGTCTACCGGGACCGTTGAGGATTCAAGTGCATATGTAGACGTTATGCACTTGAACCCATCATCAATCCGAGGCCGACCTAAGCGAAACAGACGGCGGGGAGGCTGATGAAGCCTCGGCTGTGAAGAGCCGGCAGGGCAACGGCCGACAGGGGCCTGGCGGAGGCCTGGCGGGGGCTGGCTGGGGCTGGGGGAGGCCTGGCGGGGGCCTAGCGGGTGCTGGCTGGTGCTGGCGGAGCCCTGGCAGGGGATGGCGGTGGCCTGGAAGGCCTGGCGGAGAGGGCTGGGGGCCCAGCGGAGGGCCTGGGGGGGCCCGGCGGAGGGGCGGAGAGGAGACGGGGCCCTGAGGGGATTGTGAGCGGCGGGGGGGGGGGGGGGGGCTTGGAGAGACCGGCGGCGGGGGGGGGGGGGAGGGGGCGGGTGGAGAAAACCCTAGGTTAGGTTTATGGCTCTGATACCATGTTAGAGTAAACAATACTCTGATCATTATTCCATAGAGCCCTCGGGTCTCTTATATAGAGAGAAAACCCTTGGGTAAATTACAGAGACGTACAATATATAAATAGAAAATACGAAACAGTACATCGTAACATATATAAACCTCTACAATATTAAGCTGAAACAAGGTCCAATCACGTACCACAATAACTGAAAGGACATGTAGAGTGGAGTGACGCACAACTGGAGAGAATGTGTCCATATAATCCACGTCATATGTTTGAGTGAACCCACATGCTGCTAACCTTGCCTTGTAACGGTCAAGGCTTCCATATGCATGATATTTGACAGTAAATACCCATTTACAACTAACAACAAAAGCTCTTGGGGGAGCAGAAACCGATCTCCATGTACCCCACGACCGCAGAGCAGTCATTTCCTCCTACATGACTGAACGCCATCAGCTCTCCTTAAAGGCATCCTGTAGATAGGGCCATAACAAATATCTGAAAATCACTTGTGAGAAAATGGAATGAAACCTATGAAGCGAGCGGATAGGATGCACATGTACACTTATGTTTCCGTAAGGCAATAAGTACATTCAGATCATTAGAAACAGTACTCGCCGGTATGCTATTCTCCTGCAAAGATCCCTGTACTTGCACATTTTCAGGCCCATCGTTAGTAATATTATTTGGACAAACCTGAGGCGTGGTGGGTGGTTGACGAGTACCATGAGCAGGGACAGACCGACGGGTATAAAATCTCGGTAAAGGTGACACATGTGGTTGTGGAGGTGGTGGTGGTGATGGTGGTGGAACAATATGAACTTGTATGGGAACAGACTGGCACAAAGGAGGAGGTGGCACATAAATCTCATCATCAGATGTGGAGGAAGCCAACCTGTCACCTGTAAGAGAGAAATACATCACAGACTCAAAGAAGGTGACATCGACACTGGTATAATATTTCCTTCTCAAAGAATCATAGCATCGGTAACCCTTTTGAGTTCGAGAGTACCCAACAAACATACACTTGACAACCCTAGGTGAGAGCTTGTCAAGTCTCAGAGATAGCTGGTGAACGAAAGCAACAGAGCCAAAGACACGAGGAGTAAGGGAGAACAATTCCTTGTCAGGAAAGACAACTGAAAGAGGAACTTCTCACCTAAGACAGAGGATGGCATATGATTCACCAGATAATATGCCATAAGGACTGCATCATCCCAAAAGGAAATGTGAGCACAACTCTGGATAAGTAGATTTCGAGTGATATCAAGAAGATGACGATGCTTTCTCTCTGCAACGCCATTTTATTGAGACGTGTAAGCATAAGTTGTTTAATGGATAATGCCTCGAGACGAGAAGAAATGTGAAAGAGCACTAGTACAAAATTCCAAAGCATTATCCGTACACACAAATTTCACAGTAGAAGAAAAAACATTTTGCACTTCATTTATAAGGTTTTTGATCACATTCCCTGCTTCAGATTTATTCTTCAATAGAAATACCCATGACAATCGAGAAAAATCATCAACCACAACTAGGTAAAACATGTGTCCCTGGTCATCAGGTACATGACTCAGACCCCAAATGTCAACATGAAATAATTCAAAAGGAGAGCTACTGCTCTGAGACTGATGACTAGGGAAAGCAGATTTGTGATGCTTTCCCATCTGTCACGCTTTACACTGAAAAGAAGAACTCGGTGAAATCTACGGCAAGATATGATGTATCTTCTGAAGAGGGAGGTGGCCAAAGTGTAGATGCCATGTAAATGGAGAGATTGATCCACTTGACTGAGAGGAGATACCAATGTAGGGATTTCGGATCAAACGATATATACCATCCTGCTCACAGCCACAACCAATCACCCTGCCCGTAAGAATGTCCTGAAAAACAAGAGACGATGGGTCAAAAATAACGCAATAGTACACACTGATAGATAATAAATTCATCAAAAAATCAGGAGCATGCAAGACATTCTGTATACGCATAGAGGGTGTCAAACTGATCTCCCCCTGTTCAATGATAGGGGAATGAGTCCCATCTGCTATCACAACAGATCGCCTCGGTGGAACCTCCCTGTAAGATGTAAGTTTATCTTTATCTCGACAAAGATTATGTGTCACGCTAGAGTCCATAATCTATTCTGAAATGTCAGATCCATGACAGGAAGTAAAGGCATAAGCACTACCTGAGGTGCTAGCGGTGGTTGACGTACTGGCAGAGGCTGAAGCAACTATGTCCGAGTTGCCTCCTGGAGATTCTGTAGAGGCAGGAGGCATGATACCTCACAGTCTGGCAACAAGTTCCTCAAACCTTTGGTCTGAAGCAGATGTCTGTGAAAATGCAACGTGCTCGGCTTCACGCACCGATGCCAGAAAACCATGCTTTGAATAGCATTGTATACTCCGTATGACCTGGGCGACGACAGAATGTTCAGGGCTGACGGATGCGGCCACCTCTACCACGAGGTCCATGACCATGGAATGAAAAAGAGGCTCCTTTGCCTCTATAAGCTCCCATCGCTGAAGGAGGCTGAGTAGTAGCAATAGATGCGACTGTAATTCTGCTACTGTAATTCTGCTAAACCCGCTGTAGACTTCCTCCATTGGAGGAATAGTAGCATCTGCAAGAATATGTGAGTGAGCAACATCATATTCAAGGTCAAGTGCTGCTAGTAAGACCCCCGCCATGGTAGCATTCCGAAACATCTTATGTTGCTCGGGAGTCACCGTAAGGGGAATAATGCTGTAGATCTTCTCAAACATCCCTCGCAAGGATGTATACAACGAATGCAGAGGCCGGACATTCTGCTCGACCGTAAATATGTCATGCTGGAGTTGAATGATCTTGGTCTCGTTTCGCACCTGCGAGTATGTCGCTGCAAGGATGTCCCACATCGCCTGGCTGATGGAGCACATCATTAGCAATCTCCATCGTCAGTGTACTTGAAGGCCAGACTTTGGCATACGAATCATCGACCTCCCATGAGGCATAAACCCCAGTTTTCTCTACCGGCTCATCTTTGGTAAGAATGTGCTTCTTACCATTTGACTTTATGAGACTCATGAACTGCATAGCCCAGAGCTCGTAGTTCATCCCATCAACCTTGACAATGGGCCTTGGACCTTTGAAAGCGACTATGGAGGGCATGTCGACCTTTTTTTCTGACATTTTTGCCGGAGATATAGAACTAGTATTTGTAGACCAAAGAACAAATGTCTACATAAACATCCGAGGATTTGAGTGCATATGTAGACTTATGCACTCAAATCCATAGGCGACAAGAGGAGAGGAGAGATGGGGTGGCGACGGCGAGAGAGAGGTGGGGGGGTGGCGCCAATGGAGAGAGAGATGGGGGGTTGGGTGGTAGCAACAGGAGAAGAGAGAGAGAGAGAGGGTGGAGGGTGGTGGGCGGCTAGGGTTTAGGTTGGCTCTGATACCATGTTGGAAGAAAAGAGTTCATCATTATTCCAGAACCCTAGGCTCTATTATATAGAGAATGCCTATGGGTAAATTACATAAGATGGATAAAAGAAAATACATATAACAAAAAAGTACATAAAATATAGAAATATCTCTACACTAGTGTTCATGGAGGCCATGGCTTCGGGGATAGAAATGAAGAAGGAAAAGTCATTTTGGATTTTGTAACAACTTATGATCTTTTCATAACAAACACTCTCTTCAAGAAGAGAAAGGAGCATTTAATTACTTATAAGAGTGGCCTGACCAGAACACAAATACATTACTTTGCATTGAGGAGAAGTGATCGATTGTGTTGCAAAGACTGCAAAGTAATCCAAGAGAGAGTTTGACAATCTAACATCGCTTGTTTCGTCATGGAGTTATGAATTAATTAAGAATGTGGGAATTTAGGTGAATTTACAGATGAATATAAATGCAGAATGAAATACTAATTTATGCAAATTATTTACAAGTGCATGGATGTTAATTATGATATATAAATATGTTAATGCACCTAATTACTCTGGACAAAGCTCTATTTTCATCTAATTAATATGATGAACCATAGATTCATCAATTATCTATACTTAAACCTTGTTCGTCCTCGAGCAACTAAAAATGAAGATGTGAAATAAGATTGGGTTACATACCAAGATCATGAACAAAAGGTGAAAATGGAGCTAGACTCGACCTTTAGATTATTAGTTTCGCGGAACTCCCGTGAGATTAGGACTTTAAAATCAGCAGTCTCCAAGTTTTACGAGTCATTGTACTCAGAAGTCATCTTAGATCCACCCTTTCCCAAAGCATCCTCGATGAACATTGAACCAACTATCTCTTTGTGTGTGTGAAGAGTGTTAGCTCTTCCCATCCTAGATGTTAGACTACCATGCAATCCTCTCCGCCAGTAACTCATCCTTGGTAAGTCATGTATTTCCTTCTAAGTTCAAGTGTTGCTAGTATTATAAAAAGGAGAAAAATGGGAGAAAATTGGAGCCTAGCCAGTATAGCTAAGTCTCCAGGTTGAATCTTGACCAGTGTAGTCAAGTCTTCGATATGCAAGCAATGGACCATTGTGGTTAAGAAATGTGATTTTAATTTTTGCTCTGTATTTATTATTAGGCCTTTTGTATTTCTTTGAATTTCTGCCCATATATTCATGGTACATTTTTTGTGTACAAAAGTGAACATCCATTTGAGGTGGTTGCATTGGATTGCATTGGGCCCCACATCGGCTGAACGACTAAGCACTAACAGACTATTCCTCATTCAAAGCTTTATTTCAACCCATACTCTGGTCTTTAGATGTCCATCCTAGCATAAAAGAAGTCCACATAGTCTTCCAACATCCCGTCTGAGTTGAGCTAAGTGCACAGTGGTAGAGTCCAGATTAATTCTCCATTCAAGAATCGTACTCATAATGAGGCAATCCGTTTAGACACTAAGAGTCGAGGTCTGAACACTATCATGCAGAACTCGGAGATTTAAGTCCAAGACCTGAAGCTCTTAAAATCTTACTTTTCGGTGAAGTTCCTTTGAAAGTTAAGTGGATTAAGGCCACAAGTCAAGACTACTCTCGGTTTCTGCTCACAGCTCAGTTCGGAACCCAATGAATTTTCACGAATGCATATGCATGGTAATGGTATGCTGAATGAAATGCAGAAGCATGAAATGTAAAAATTTCTTTCTTTTGTGAAAATTTCCATTTGTATTTTTTGTTATTTTGTGATTTTTTTGGTTTTTTAAAGATTTATACAATTTACAAGGATTATATATATTTACAAGTATTTTACATCTTGTGCAAGTTTCTCAGGTTTTACAAAAGTTACATAAACCCCATATTAAGTTAGTCACATATATAAACAGAAAGTAAAATACCATATAGTACAATTCAATGCTGAATATGTACACGAATATAACTCACCCCCCCTATACTTAGCATGTGCTAAGTATAAAAGGACGCAAAAGAAGACAGGAGTAGGGTAGAAGTCGGTTGCACTCCCTATACTTAGGTATGGTCAACCTAAGTATAGAAGAGAGCAAAAATGAGGCGATCGAGGGCAAGGAGAGGAATGGTGATTATATTCAGGGCGGGCATCGGTTTCTCCCTATACTTAGGCCTTGACCTAAGTACATAAGAAGTACAAGGGAATCGATGGGATCGAGAGAAAACATACATAGGTTAAGTGTTAGAGCACTCATGAGGATTTCAAGATGTGAAGTATCAAGTGTGCATGTGCAAGGTGTCATGCAGATGCTGCTGGTATGTCTCCTGGATTCACTTCATGCATGACGATTTCTTTAAATCTTGGTAATTGATCATTTGGTCCTACGAACGGTTTCAATAGATGCCCATTCACTAGAAATGCTTGTACACTCTCTGTGAGTTCTAAGATTTCAACACTACCGCTCTCGTGCACTGCTCTGACATTATAGGATCCCATCGATCTTGGTTTCAACTTGAACGATCTTCAACTTTGCATTAAACAACAATACCTTCTGTCCATGGACAAAAAACCTTCTTCCTGATGTGCTTATTACGTCATTTCTTCACTTTGTCAATGCAGATCATGATGTTGTCATATGCTCGGTTTCTGATCTTCACTATCTCATTCAAGTCCATCTTTCTCTGTTTCTGTACCAAGTGTCTGTTCCAATTGATCTTAATAGCACAAAAATTTTATTTATGTACTAACTCCACGAGTAAATGGCATAATTTCCCAAAAATCATCCTGAATAGGGAAGTACCCAGTGGAGTCTTGTAAGCTATTCGATAGGCCCACAGAACTTAGTCCAAGAGTTGAGATCAATTCTTCTGTCAAGATGGACATGCTTCTGCAGAATGCTCTCTACTTCCCTATTCGACACCTCAGTCATGCCATTAGATTGCGGGTGTATGGACTAGTGACAAGGTTCCGAAATGTGGTATGCGGTATTCGTTCGGCAATGGGTCTAAAGCGAGTAAGCGGATGAATATACAGAATTATATGCGGTTTATGCAGTTTATAATATTTTAATTTAAAATATTATAAAATACAATAATAAAATGTGATTATATAAAAAAGTTGATGATCTAACAAAATTCAAAATAAAAAAGTTCAAATAAGATAATATAATCGATAAGATATATAAGCATGGTATTATAACTTGATTATTTTTTAGTGTATATTTTGAATTTGATGCATATATACATATACACATCTGACTTCAATAGGGAACACAATACATGAATTTTATAAGTAAACTTCTAATGTATATATAGATCCTATAGATAACAAAAGCTAAAGAATAATCATATGTATACACATCATACACATATATGGATCTCCAAGGGACAAAACTTGTTGACACAAAATATAGGGGAACATTATATTTACATATAAAATTTATTAGAAGTACAAATATGTAAAGTGACAAACTGTTAGCTAAGTATTTCATGTTTTATTGTAAGAATTAGAACGAATTTCATTAGATAGAAAATTTATAAGGCAGTAAACAGTTCATTAATAAGTATTGAGTACAATGGAAATATATGGATATGAGAAAAAATACCCTAGATTATATTCTCAAATGCAACATATACGAGAATAATGAAAAGATACATCAATGTAAATGATGATATAGAGTTGCTTGGAAAAAATCGAGTTAATGTGTCATTAACATGTTATGGATTAATATGAATCCTATACGCAAGCCCCTTGTTCAGATATGCGGCTGCATACCGCATATTCAGACCGCATATTGCCACATATGGCATGTGCGCTCTGGTCAAGTGACCGAATACGCATATGCGGCCGCATGAACCGCATTTCCGAACACTGACTAGCGACACAGTATTCGATGCAACATTCCTTCAACAACTTTAGATCTTGGTTCACAAAATGGCTACCCCATCAGAGAACAAGATCTTGGAGACCCCGAACCTAGAAATGATATTCTCTCACAAATTTACATATAGTTTTGCCGTTTGCGGCTTAGGTTGAGATAACCTCCATAGGCATTCTCTATATAAGAGAGCCTAGGGTTCTCCGGAATAAACAATGAACCCTTCTCTTGTTAAAAATGTTGTTTCTCATGCCAAGGTTCTTTTGGAGTCTTGGATTTTGTAATTTTAGGTGCATTCTTTGATTGACACCATTCTATGTCTGCCCTTTCTTCGCTAAAAAACACCCAAACCACTTTCATTTAAATATGTAAACATCACCGTTATGTCATAGAAACTATTTAAAACACAACATAAATTCATTTTTCCTCCAGAGGGAACCCATGGTTGACCACAAGAAGTATCTGAATCTGAATCTATTAACCAAGGTTTTGTCTCATTTGAAAGGGTCTATTTCCTTGTATAATGGAAAAGTCATATGACAACATGGGTCCGTATACGGAAGACATTTTGTCATACGAATGACAATGTTTAAAACATTAGAACGGTAAAACTACATGACATAACATGATTCTATACTGTTCCACGAGCAATTAGAGATCAACTTTTACATTTAGCAGTGCAAAAGCTTTAATGCATGAGGTCTCCTATCATAGACAAAATCCAATGTCTTGTTGCGCATGTCCGCGCGTTGATGAAAGATGAACTCGAAAATCTCTAAGAAGTCCTTATTCTTCTCCTTCTGCATACCTAATATCTGCGCAAGGATCTTCTTATCGCACTCGGATTGAGTCTCACGTAATGGGATATCTATCATTAGCATGAAGCACATCCACCACAGGAGGTGGATCGTTCAATGGAGAGGTGGTGGGGATAGGGCAACCGATAGAGGGCACGACGAGAGTTTCAACTTGAAATCCAAGGCCATCTACCTTCCTCTCATAAAGGGAAGGGGAAACAACCAACTCTGCCAACTAAGAGCAGTTAGCCCCTTCAACTTTGAGTTTATGTGAATCCAGTTCACAAATGAACCTATTATTTCATCAATATTTAATTCTCCCATTCATGTATTCTAGATCTTTACTCATGAATTTACGATATCTGAATCCGAGTCTTCCCGTGCGCCATATATGAATACTTGGAGATATTAATCCGGAGACTTTTGATCCATCTATAATAGCATAATATTATATCAAATCTAATAGTAGGTGTAATAACTTCTTGTGAGATCTAATCTATGTTGCAATAGGACCTTTGCTAATTAATCTGAATTCTATTTGAATAATCTCCAAACTATTTGGAATTGATTTGATATATTGAATTGGGATTTAACTCAACTAAATCACAATTTTCTCTTAAGTGAAGCATCTAAAATCAAGGTTCAGAAAAAAATACGCGGTACTCATTCAGTCATGGACAGTCTAAAGTGATTAAGCAGGTATCCAAACGAGCATCGACATGGTATATATGCTTTATAGAGTTTGTAATAATTTATTTAAAATATAAAAATTTATTAATGAATCAACTTAATTGGTCTGGCTGTAGTGCAATGTGCCTACCACCCAAAAGACCAGGGTTCAAATCCCTCCATGTAAGGGTTGTACTCAGCGCCGGACTTGGTAACTACAATTTGCTTCTTACTCTTCCATGAGACAAGAGAGTTGCCTACAAAGACCGCAAAATCTGAAGTGGACTTTCTATCCTTTGGACCTCCTGCATAGTCAGCATCATCATATGCAGAGACTATTAGTGTTGCCTCTTTTCTGAATAATAATCCTACATCCGTAGAAGACTTTAGATACCTTAAGATCATATATACAACTTCCATGTGTACCTGCCGAGGTTGTTCCGTAAATTGACTCACTCGGCTAACTGCAAATGAGATATCCAGCCTGGTTATAGTAACATAAAGGAGCTTCCCAACTATTTCTCTGTATCTTCTTCTGTCCACTTCCTCTGTATCATCATCACTACCACTCCTACGGACCCTAGTATGAGTTTGTACCGATCCATACTCCCATCTGCACGGTGTTTAACAGTAAACACCCACTTGCAACTGACGACAGAAGCTCCCTTAGGAGCTGCAACCAAGCTCTACGTACCACGTGACTGTAAGGTAACCATCTCTTCTTCCATAACTAATCGCCACAGAATATCTTTCAAAACCTCCTGATAATTCTGTGGAATGTCTACCGCAGGCAATGCAACTACGAATTTCTTGAAATCCCCAGTCAAGCGATCAAAGGAGACCATGCACAACTACGCTTTTGCTTCCGAAGATAAGTCCAGATCATCAACCTCCACATCCATCCCCTGTAAATGACCCTGCTCAAGCAGACCATTAGACCCATCATTAGAAACTATGTATTCAGAACGTATCTCATGTGTGCTAGATGATGAACAATGACCATAAGCAGAAGCAGGTCAACGGGTATTGTTAGGAAAATCGAAAAATATGTTTATTCCATAAACCCTAGGCTCTCTTATATAGGAGAGTAGCCTATGGGTAAATTACATCAAGAGTCCATAAGAATATAGAAAATAAGAAACAGTACGAATAACATAAGTTATATCTCTACACCCCCCTCACGATGGAGCATATATATCGATCATGCTCAGCTTGGACGAGCACTTCTGGAAAGGTCCTCTAAGTAACGCCTTGATAAAGATATCTGCAGTCTAGTCCCTTGAGCTAACATGAGATTTAGAAATAAAACCCTTCTGAATCATATCTCGTATATAGTGACAATCAACCTCAATGTGCTTGGTTCGTTCATGGAATGCTGGATTATTAGCAATAAATATAGCATCTTGATTGTCACATTCCACAGCCATAGGAAGTAGGGCTTCTACATATAGATCTATAAGAATGGATTTCACCCACATCATTTCTGTACTAACCTGGGCCATAGCCCTATATTCAGACTCTGCACTGGATCTGGATACAATAGTCTGCTTCTTGCTTCTCCATGAGACAAGAGAGTTTCCAACATATACAGCAAACCCAGTGGTAGACTTCCTATGCTTAGGGCATCCTGGATAGTCTGCGTCTACGCAAGCTGAGATAGTGATCTCCTTGTCTTTCTTGAACAATAGACCTGCACCTGGAGATGATTTAAGGTACCTGAGTATCATATGTATGACATCCATATGTACCTGACGTAGCTGCTCCATGAACTGGATCACCCGACTAACAACAAAAGAAATATCGGGTCTGGTAATGGTAACATAAAGAAGTTTCCCCACCAGTTATTTGTATCTTCTCCTATCCACCTCATCAGTGTCATCATCATATAATTTCATGCTTGGATCCATAGGTGTAGTGGCCGATCGGCATCCAAGCATTCCTGTTTCACTCAACAAGTCAGTGACATATTTCCTCTAGGTCATCACTAGTCCATGTGAATTTTTGGCGAACTCCAGTCCCAGAAAATATTTAAGGACTCCAAGGTCCTTGGTGACAAATTCATGACCCATCATTTCTTTAGCCCTCTGAATTCCTTGTACATCGTCACTTGTAATCAAGATATCATCTACACATATTATAATTGCAATCATACCTCTGGATGTTTTCTGTATAAACAGGGAATGATTTGCTTAGAACGTTTATACCCCTGTCTTTCAAACAAGTCTGAGAGCTTCTGGAACCAAGCTCTAGGGCTCTGCTTAAGGCCATAGATGGCCTTATGAAGTCTACACACCTTCGAATCCTCCCCCTCAACAGCAAAACCATGTGGTTGTTGCTTGTAAACTTCCTCCTGCAAATCACCATATAGAAAGGTATTCTTAACATCTAATTGAAACAATGGCTATTCTCTAATCACCGCAACAGAGAGAAGAATCCGTAAGGTGGAATGGCAAGCAACAGGTGAGAACATGTCAAGATAATCCACCCCATAGGTCTGTGTAAACCCACGGGCAACCATGCGTGCCTTGTATCTGTCAATGCTGCCATCTGCATTCTGCTTAACTGTGAACACCCACTTACAGCTCACGGTAGACACGCCAGTAGGTGCAGGGACAAGGCTCCAGGTACCTCTTAACTGAAGAGCAACCATCTCTTCTTCCATAGCTAAACGCCATCGACTGTCCTTAAATACATCCTGGTAATTCCGTGGAATATCCACAGCAGAGAGTGCAATAGCAAAACTCCTGAATTTACCAGATAGACGATCAAAAGAAACCGTGGATGCTATAGGATATGACACGCAACTACGCTTCTGTTTCCGAAGAGCAATAGGTAGATCCAAATCACTAGCATCCTCATATGTCCTCTGTAACACAGCCTGTTCAGGTAACTCATTAGATCCATCATTAGAAATTATATTCTCAGAACATACCTCATGCGAGTTAGATGATGAGCGGTGACCATGAGCAGAAGCAGGCTGACGGGTATAGTAGAGTGGCAACGGTGGAACAAGAACTGTAACAAGAGGTGCAGGTGATGTAGATAGTGGTGGTAGGTGGTGGTGGTGGCATGTATATGGCTTCATCAGTGTCTAAGGACACCAACCGATCACCTGTGGGAGAGTACATAACAGATTCAAAAAAGGTGACATTGGCACTAACTAGATATTTCCTGCGTAACAGATCATAACACCTGTAGCCTTTTTGTGTCTTGGAGTACCCGACGAAAACACACTTGACAGCTCTAGGAGAGAGCTTGTCAATACCTGGAGACAACTGGTGGACAAAGGCATCCTGGTGACATCAAGCAAATGACGATGTTTCCTTTCTGCAACTCTATTTTGTTGGGAAGTATAGACACAAGATGTTTGGTGGATAATTCCTTGGGTTGAGAAATAATTTGAGAGTGTATGAGTACAAAATTCTACGGTATTATCACTTCTCACAATTTTCACAGACGCAGAAAAGACATTACGAACTTCATTTATGAAATTTATGATAATATTCTCAGCTTCAGATTTATTCTTAAAAAGACCCAAGATAGACGAGAAAAATCATCTACAATGACAATATAAAACATGTATCCCTGATGATCAGGAACACAACTGGGACCCTAAATGTCAACATGAAACAACTCGAACTTGAAGCTACTGCTCCAACTCTAACGACTGGGAAAGGTAGACCGATGATGCTTTCCCAACTGATAAGCCTCACATTGGATGGACGTGTGAGGCGAAACCTAGGGTAAAACACGACACAGTTTCTGAAGTGGTAGATGACCGAAGCGTATGTGCCACATGAATGGAGAGACATGTCTAGCTGAAAGAGAGGAGATTCCGGCATAAGGAGTCTGACTGAGGCGATATAGTCCACCCTGCTCATTGCCACACCCAATCACGTTGCCCGTAAGGATGTCCTGAAAAATGAGAGATGGATAAAAAATTGCTCGACAATGTAAATCCTTTGTAAGTTGGCTAATGGATAACAAATTCATAGAAAAATCAGGTGCGTGTAGCACATTCTTTAGGTGCATAGATGGTGTCAGACTAATTCCCCCTGATTAGTAATCGGGGAGTGCGTCCCATTAGCAATAACCACAGTGCGTCCTGGAGGAACCTGTTGGTAGGCTGCAAATAAACCTCGATCACCACACAGATGATGTGTGGCACCAGAGTCCATAATCCACTCTAAAGTATCAGATCCACTACTGCTAGTGAATGCATAAGTACTACCTGAGGTACTGGTGGATGCAGAGGCAGCAACATCAGAATGACTCTCAGAGGCTAGCGCTGATGCAACAGGACCATATGGAGGGATAATACCCCTCAGACGAGCTACAAGATCATCAAATCGCCGATCCAAAGAAGAAGCAGATGGAGGTTTAATCTGTTCAGCTACCCGTGCAGAAGCAAGAAATCCATGTTTGGAATAGCATGTGTCCTCAGTATGTCCAAAACGATGGCAGAAAGTGCATGATTGCCGAACACGACTCCCTCTGCCTCGAGGTCCACGACCACCCACCGCCTCGAGTTGCTGCCATAGCTGAGGCGGTCTGTTTGGCAGTAGATGAAGGAACAGTTTTTCGACTCAGTCTGTGAAAGGCTTCCTCCATTGGAGGAATAGTGGAATCTGCCAAGATCTGGGAACGTGCTACCTCGTACTCTAGATCAAGGGCTGCCGGGAATGCACTAACCATAGTGGCATTCCTGTAGGTCTTCTGCTGCTCAGGAGTGGCTGTGAGAGGCATGAAGCTATAGAGCTTCTCAAACATTCCACGTAAAGACGTGTATAATGAGTGTAGAGGCCGTCCATTCTGCTTGATTGTGAAGATGTCATGCTTGAGTTGTAAAATCTTTGTCTCATTCTTTGCCTGTGAATATGTAGCAGGCAGAATATCCCACATTGCTTTGTAGTGGGCTGATGGAGAATGTCATTAGCAATCTCAATTGCTAATGTTCCTGATAGCCCGACCTTGGCGTATGCATCATCCACCTCCCATGAGGCGTTAACCCCAGTCTTCTTATCAGGCTCTTCCTCAGTAAGAATGTGCTTCTTACCGGTCGACTTCATCATACTCATGAACTGCATTGCCCACAGTTCATAATTTGACCATCCATCTTAACAATAGGCGCAATACCTCTGAAGGCGCCTGTAGATGGGATATCTGCCTTGCTTTCTGACATGATGATAATAGAAGACTAGGGTTGTAGACTAGAGGTATGATTGTCTACACAGACATTCACAGGTTGGGTTGCATGTGTAGACTCAAGCAACCAAACCCATAAGGAAGAAGGTTCGGCTAGAACCTATGTAGCAACCCCGACACGAAAGGGATTAGGCGGTGATGGCCTAGGAAATACGAGAGCCTAGATGATGATGGCTCAACACAGGAGGCCCCGCGCACAGAAGGGGGGCGGCTCACGGAGGTGTGCGCACAGGGGTGTCGGCGCACAGGGGTGCCGCCGCATAGGGGAGACACGCACGCACAGGGGTGCCGTCGCACAGGGGAGGAACGCGCACAGGGGGTGCTGGCGCACGGAGGAGGCGGAGAGGGAGAAGGGGGGGCTGCGCGCGAAGAAGGTGGCCCGCGGAGGAGGTGACATGCGGAGGGGGCGACACGCGAAGGAGGCCTGCGGTGGGGTTAGGGTTAGGGTACAGGAGCTCCGGTCTAGGACCGTCGCTCTGATACCATGTTGGAAAAATAAAAAAAGATGTTTATTCCATAAACCCTAGGCTCTCTTATATAGGAGAGTAGCCTATGGGTAAATTACATCAAGAGTCCATAAGAATATAGAATACAAATAACATAAGTTATATCTCTACAAGTATAGTGATGTGGCAACGGTGGAAAATGGACAATAGGGGCTGAGAAAATAGGAGGAGGTGAAGGTGATGGTGATGGTGGCGATGATGGTGAAGGAGGTGGTGATAATCATGATGGTGGCATGTAGATTTCATCAATGTGGTCTGAAGAAGTCAGTTGATCACCTGCGGGAGAAAAGTACATCACAGACTCGAAAAGGGCTACATCAACACTAACATAATACTTCTTACGCATTGGATCATAACATCTATATCCTTTTTGTGTCCTAGAGTACCCGGCAAAAACATACTTGACTGCTCTAGGCGAGAGTTTGTCATGACCTGGAGACAACTGGTGAACAAAAGCTATCAAGCCAAACACGTGAGGAGTAAGCGAGAACAATTCTTTCTCAGCAAATGTAAGAGAAAGGAATTTTCTTACCCAAGACCGATGAGGGCATGTCGTAAGAACATCACCCCTAAAAGAGTGCGGAGCACGACTCTGAATGAGAAGAGTTATGGTAACATCAAGCAAATGACGATGCATCCTCTCTGCAGCACCATTTTGCTGCGAAGTATAGGCACATGATGTTTAATGAATAATAACACGAGTTGAAAAATAATTGGAAAGAGTATGAGTACAAAACTCCAAAGCATTACCAGTTCTCACATATTTCATAGACGAAGAAAACACATTCTGCACTTCATTGATCAAGTTCTTGATAACATTTCCAGCTTCAGATTTATTCTTTAATAAAAAGACCCAGGACAGACGCAAGAAATCATCAATAGTGATAAAACATGTGTTCCTGATGATCGGGAACACGACTGGGACCCCAAATATCTATATGAAATAACTCGAAAATGGAGCTACTGCTTCGACTCTGACGATTAAGGAAGGCAGACCGATGATGCTTTCCCAACTGACATGCCTCACATTGAAAGGACGAGTGAGGAGAAATTTAAGGCAGAACACGACACATTTTCTGGAGCAGGAGATAACCAAAGCGTATGTGTCACATAAAAGGTGAAATAGGTCCAACATACTGGGAGGAATAGAGACTGCCCTGCTCATAGCCGTAACCAATCACTTTCTCGTAAGGATGTTCTGAAATACAAGAGAGATGAGTCAAAATAGCTCGATAATGTAGATCCTTTGTAATTTGACTAATAAGATAACAAATTCATAGAAAACTCAGATGCATGAAACACATTCTGCAGATACATAGATGGTTTCAAGCTAATCTTCCCTGTCCAGTTATGGGGGAATGAGTCCCATCTGCTATAACCACAACCTGTTCTATAGGGACCTGTCTGTACGCTGTAAGTTGACTTCTGTCACCACACAAGCTATGTGTAGCACCAGAGTCCATAATCCATTCAATAACGTCATATCCACTACAACTAGTAAGTGCATAAGTACTACCTGAGGTACTAGAATATGTTGAAGCAGCCGCATCTGAGTGATTTCCCGAAGCCGATGGAGAAGCAGTGGGACTAGCAAGAGGTATAATGCCCCTCAATCATGCCACAAGTTCATCAAATCTCTGATCTAAGGTGGCAACAACCGGGAGCTCAACCTGCTCAGCTACTCGAGCTGAAACAGGAAAGCCATGCTTGTAATAACATGTATTCTCTGTATGTCCAGGCCGATGGCAACAAGGACATGACTGACGAATACAACCTCCCCTGCCATAAGGTCCACGTCTACGAAACTGGGAAGTGCCTCCTCTACCTCGAGAGGCAGCCATCGTTGAAGATGTCTGACTCGTGGCAGAAGATGAACCAGTAATCCTATTGAGTCGTCTGAACGCCTCCATAGGAGGAATGGTAGCGTCTGCTAGGATCTGTGATCGAACCGCCTCATATTCGGGGTCTAGCACTGCAAGGAAGACACCAACCATAGTAGCATTCCGATATGTCTTTTGTTGCTCAGGAGTAGATGTAAGGGGAATGAAGCTGTGTAGCTTCTCAAACATCCCGCGCAGGGATGTATACAAAGAATGTAGTGGTTGTCCATTCTGCTTGATGGTGAAAATATCATGTTGTAACTGTAGTATCTTGGTCTCATTCCTCGCTTGAGAATAAGTTGCGACGAGGATATCCCACTTCGCCTTGGCGGTGGGCTGATGTAGGACATCGTTGGCAATCACAATCGCCAAAGTACCAGACAACCAGACTTTCGCATACGCATCATCTGCCTCCCACGAGGCATTAACCCCGCTCTTCTCCAGCGGCTCCTCTTCGGTAAGAATACGTTTCTTACCATTAGACTTCATGATGCTCATGAACTGCATAGCCCAAAGCTCATAGTTAGTCCCGTCCATCTTGACTATAGGCGCTGGACCTCTAAAGATGCATGTGGCAGGCACATCGACCTTTTGTTCTAACATATTGACGTGAGAGGAATACTAGGGTTATGTAGACCAAATGAACAACTGTCTACACAGACACACATGAATTTAATGCCTATGTATACTTATCACTCAAATTCATTAACTCAACCGAAGGCCGGCGATGGGACGGAATGGAGGAAGCCGACAACTACTAAGGCCGACAGCCAAGGAGTCTTAGGCCGCTGCTCAACTGCGGTAGTGGCAGGCTGAAGGACCCGTAGGGGCCGGTCGAGGGACCGCTGGGGAGGCTGGAGGCCTCACGGGTGGCTGGAGCCGCGGAAGCGACTGAGGTGAAGGCCGCAGGGGCGGCGGGTGCTGTTGGGGCTGCGAGAGTTGGAGTGGCCGAAGGGAGCGGCGGTTAGAAGCGGCTGCTCGGATGAGCGGCGACCTCGAGGGGAGAGAGAGAGGGACGACAGGTGGGGTATGGTTAGGGTTAGAGTTAGGGTTAGGGTTAGGTTTCGAGAGCTGCGGTCTAGGACCGTCGCTCTGATACCATGTTGGGAAAAATATCAAGCGATGTTAATTCCATGAACCCTAGACTCTCTTATATAGAGGAGAGACCTATGGGTAAATTACATAAGATAGACCAGAGAAGTAGAATATTAGGAAAAACAATTTAGAAACATAAATATAACTCTACAGGGGTTACGTTAGGTAGTCGAATTTTCAACATGGATTTGAGCAATAATCCATGTAGCCGACCCTGCTTATAGTGGGAGAAGGCTTCACCATTTTTATAAAAATACAATAATAAATATGGTGTCAAACATTTTATTATATTAAATTATAACACGATTGCAGATAAAAAAATCAGGCTGGACGTTGCATTCCGTGCAGTATGGATGGCCACAACCTAAACATGAAATGTTTCTTGGCATCGTATACACATAACACATACAAGACATGAATAACTTACAAACTAACCTAAAAAAGATTTCTATAAAGAAGTTCAAAATCTATTACTCGAAGGAGTCATGGAGTCTGATCTCGTGGTCCATCTACTTTGACTTGAGTTCCCTAAATGAATCACTTAGACCATTTGTATCTTATGTGAATTAGTCCTTATATGGGGTTCTATTTAAAGAAAAATGGCCTTAACAATTTGTAAGGTTTGGGACCATTTAAATCGAAAGTAATCACCCACAAAAGCCTCAATTATCTTATGATGTTCAGCTATATTTCCGCTAACACCATTACTTTGGGCTTGGATTAGAGAAACACCATTACTCTGGGCTATGCATATGTATTCCCAAGTGACAAACTTCAAATTTTTAAAAACTATATACCGACACTAGTTTTTTTTAAATATATTAAGAGCTACAAGATAATCTTTTAGAGGTCTGGCGCACTTTCACTTTCGAACTGCCATTTAAATGAACTCATAAAAATCATGCAGTTTAATGATATTCTTAATAAAAGACTTCACTAATAACCACAAACCTTTGTTTCTGCAAATGGTGGATAATGAGTGATAGCCATGTCAGACATATGACGTCATGGATGGAGGCAGCATGGAGGTGAGTCAACGAGTGAGGGAGAAGGTGATGTTGGGAGGCAATAAAAGGAGAGGAAACATCAAAGGTTTTCTCGAGGAGTTAGGAGTTGGGAGGGCTCTATGCAGAACCTTTTGTGGATCCCTTCGACGAATTCAACTTTGTAGACAGATCCTTATGTGGTGCATATGCGAGTGCTCTCCCACCCCCAATCAAATAAGGAATGCGAGTACGAAGGCCCATCTTAGAAGGTGGCCAGGGGAATGTAATATGTCTGACAACATCCTACCTATATATGGTTGTGAATCTTCCACAGATACCTAATGATTTGATATCCAATTCAGATCCAACACAAGAAATCTATTGCGCTAATTAGTTCAAGGAAAGGCAGGAGAAGCAACCTATCACATCTCGTTATGGGAGTCAGAAACATGCTTTCAACTACTATTTATACACGAGGCTGGTGAGGACCCTTAAGATTGCAACTATTGGTCCAACGAGAGCAACATTTTAGTTAAAGAATGGTGGTGCCCTTGCCTTTTAGCAAGGTTGCAGAAAGCAGTAGTCGGTACTCGGTCGGCGGGGTCACCTACTAAGGATTAGTCGGCAGTCGGGCGACTAGTCGGATTTAGTCGGTCGTTAGTTGTTTTTGAATTTTTTAATTATTTTAAATATATAAATCATTTTTATACATATATTCTTGTATATATACATATATTTGTACATTTTATATACCATCTTAATGAAACAAAAGAAGTAATTGATTTTAAATATAAAATTAAGCATGATAGAATATGTTTGCTTTTTTAAAAAAGTGAAAAATTAAAAAAATAAAAAAGGTTGTTGTAAAAGTCGGCCGATTAGTCGGCCGACTAGGCCGACTAGTCGGTCGACTAGTCGGGGGGACCGACTAAAGGCCGACTAGGCCTAGTCGAGTCGGCTACCCCCCTGACTCGACTAGTTGGGCCGACTAGTCGGCCTAGTCGGTCGACTTTTGCAAGCTTGCCTTTTAGACAGTTGAGATATTTTATCTCTTAGTGTTTTATTTTTTTTAGATCATCTTAGTGTTTTATTTCTTATCTCTATTTCTTCTTGTACCGCTTATGTAATTTACCCAGGGCTTTTTTCCTATATATGAGAGCCCTAGAGTTTTCATGAAGTAGGCAATTCTATTCTCTATATGGTATCAAAGCGACGGTCCTAGATCGGAGCCTGATCTAATCCATACCCCATCACCAACCCCGTTTCGACGCCGACATCCCTAGGGCTCTCCTTTCGGAGTTCCACCAATACCCTAAGGGTGCTCCCAACACAACCCGGCATCGCCCAACGCTGGCAGCGCTACCGCCAAGCTCCACCGAGCGCATCCCAGGGCCTCCAAGCGACCACCAAGCACTCCTAAACAACCTAAGGTGCATCACAATGCCGTCGGGTTCATCCCAGTATTGCTCGAGGGGTGCCGCCGACCCTACCAAGCGTCACCTAGCACAGCCTGGCCCTCTGCTGCGGATTTCAACGCCGCCGCATGTCACTTCTATGATTGTAGGGCATTTTCCAGCCCTTCGAGGATATTTTTAGGTCTGAATTGGGCTGATTTTGATCGAAAACACGATTTCAGACCTATAAATCGTGTTTTCCGACCCTAGCAAGCATCGGGGATTGATGAGGATGGACGTATGTGTCTACACGTACGTCCAATACTCTATATGATCGTGTAGCCATTATTTTTGACAATCTATCCCCAATCAAGTTCCGTCGTGGTCTCTTTTCTTCTTCAACATGTCAACGGCTCCCATCGTGAAGATGGATGGGACCAACTACGAGTTATGGTTCATGCAGTTTCTCATCCTCATGCAGTGTAGCAACAAGGAACATATTCTAACAAAGTCAGAGCCAACGGATAAGACTGGAGAACATGCTTCATAAAAGCAAGACGATGCATATGCTTGTATTTAGCTCTCAGAGACGCTTACCACAGAAATTGCGAATGCTAATGTGAATCAGCCCACGACCAAGGCCATGTAGGATATGCCACATATGGTCAATCGAAGAATGGGAGCAAGATCCTCCAATTGCAGTATGACATATTCTCAACCAATCAAAATGGTCAACCTCTTCATGTCCACTTTTCCCATCTTTGAGGCATATTCGAGCGGCTTCATGGCTTTATGCCTAATACTAACAGCACAGAGCAATAACATGCATACCGAAATGCTACTATGACAGAGGTCTTTCTGTCATCTCTTGATTCTGAGTACGATGCATCACGTACTCAACTCCTTATTGGAGAGATGATACCACCAATGGAGGAAGTATACAAGAGGCTGAGCAGGATCACTACTTCATCCACTACCATGGCCCATTCCCCCTTTGCAATGGCAGCTTCTCGAGGCAGGGGGTACTTCACAGTTTTGTGGGCGAGGACCCCGTGGTCGAGATGGAGGACGTCAACATGGCCTTTGCACATACTGCCACCATCTAGATCATTATGAGGAGACATGCTATCAGAAGCATGGGTGCCCCGCATCTACCCAAGTAGCTGAGCATAATGAAACTACTCCAACTCCATCTCATGATGTAAGGCTCGACGATATTGTCTCTCGATTGAGAGAAATAACTACCACACCGACTGCACATGCTGCAAGATCTTCAGACATTGCAGCCGCTGCTAAAGCTTCTACGATTCTTCATGTATAGCTTATGCACTTACCAGTTGTAGTAGCTCAGATTTGACTGATTGGATTATGGACTTTGGCGTGTCTCATCATATGTGCGGAGATTGAGTACAGTTTAGCTCTTATAGATCTATCCCTCCTAGTAGATCAATGGTGATTGCAAATGGGGATTATTTACCCATTATTGATCAGGGGGAGATTGTCCTTGCCCCCTCGATGCATCTGCAGAATGTCTTACATGCACCTACAAAAAAATTACATTATCATGCCATTTTCTCTTGTGGTGCAGATATGAAAAATCGGCGACGGCGGGAGATAATTTTTTTGTGGATTTTTTTGGTGGAAGAAGAAATCGGAGGGATTGAGAAGAGAAACACGCCGGTTGCGCGAGATTCGAGGAGGAAGAAACGCGTAGATCGCGTAGGAGAGAGAGGGACTAGAGAGAGAGATAAAATCTCAAATTTAATTATCAACTGAACTGTCCTAAAATAATAGGCCTTCATCCCTTTATATAGGAGGGATGAGGTTACAAAAACAGAAATCAAATTCAAAACAAACTTATCCTAATTTGACTCTAACCGACTAATTACAAAATCTCTAACTAATTAATTGAGATCACAGGCGATCTCGTTTATTTAATTAAAAATACGACGACTCAAATAAACGTAAATAAAATTAACGGATAAAAGTAGATAAAAATGCGGCCCTATTTCTCCATTTCACGCTGCATCAATTCTCCTCCGCTTGAAAAATTCGTCTCCCGACGAATTGCTGGATCTGCAGGTTTGGAGGTTGATAAATTCGAATCAGCGTTCTCGATCATCCCATGGAAGAACTGGTGTGGAGTAAATGGCGGAATCCATGCGTTCGTGGCGCGCGCGTAGGCGATGTCGGTTTCGTGACAGAAGAGCAGGTGTGGCGCACATGCAGGCGCCCATCCGGATTTCATCCCCTTGACATGGTGCTCGAAGAACTGATGGGGCATCTTCATGACAATCAACTCGGCCTTTGGAGAGTCCATAGCAACGTAATAGCACAAGGAGAGTAGAGGAGGAGATGTGTCTAGGGAATTAAGCCATGGGGCCCTTAAATAGGTGAAACCCATGATCCTAATCCTATTTGGATAAGGTGGTTTTCCAGATTTCCTCTTTTCAACACTTCTTTTAAAATATTTCTGCTCCAGGGGGTTGAAGTGCAAATTTCGTACCCCTTCAGTCATGCCCTTCTAGTAAAAGTTTTTATAAGGAGGGATTTTCCGGCAATTTTTTCCATTCATTTCCCTAATTTCCAGGGATTCGGTTGTGACTGCATCCCTAACTATTGTTAGGGTTTTTTTTCCGAACCAATTGGCGGCGGCCACACCGTGGTTGGAACCAGGCACGACGCGTGGGACGCACGGATCGGCGGTGGAAGATGGTCGGACGCGAGCGGAGTTGCGGATGTGGGACGAGCTCCTGGAGTCGGTGCGGGCCTGCAGGTCGCGGTGTTGACGCGGTTGGGGGTCGCGGTGGCGGAGGTGTAATGGGTTTCGCCGGGGACACGGGGAGGGCGAGGGAGGGGACTTGAGGTGCGGGGGCGACAACAGAGGAGGCGGGAGGGGGTGGAGAGGTTGCTGGAGTCACGACGAGGGTGAGAGGGGACTGTGGCGGCGAGGGAGGGCGGAGCTGTGGGACGCAGGAGGTCGTTGTAGCGGGTGGAGGTATAGGTAGGAGGGCATCGGGACTCTCTGGAGGTGCCGGGGCTGAGGGTTTCGCAGTAGGGGGTGCCAAGGTTGCTGAGGGAGTAGGGGCGGGGGCTGGGGGCCGTGCCGCGGGAGGGACTGGGGCTGGGGCTAGGGATGCGGGTGCAGCGAGGGGTGCCGGAGGGGTTTCATGGGCTGCACGTGGGGTTGGTAGCAGCGGTGAGGGTGTGGAGGGGGGTCGTTGGAGTTTGGGGGATGGGCCGATGGGGGTGCAAGGGCTGAGGCGGGAGGGGTTACTGGGGGTGTGGGGCTTGCGGCAGGTGGTGGCTCTGGGGTTGGTGCCGCAGGGGGTGCGGGGGTGGGGAAAGCGGCCGTGAGGGCTGGGGACTGTACCGCAAAGGATGCAGGGGCGGAGGGGTCCAGTGAGGGAGCCGCAGGTGTGCCGGGGTCGACTTCGGAGGGGTTTTCAAGTCTGAAATCACCTGGGCAGCAAGCAGATCGACACTTTTTTTCTTCCGGGATGACCTGGACAGCGAAGAAATCATTGGTGACGGCATCTTTTCCCTCTGAGATGGGCTGGACAGCGGCCGTTTCGTCGTTTTTTTCCTCTGAAATGACCTGGACAGCGAGTAAATCCTTGTCGACGACCAGTTTTTCTTCGTCAAAACGCTGGATAGCGGCTTTGATATTGGAAGACTTTGATAGGGCGGCGCACATAGCCTCGAAATTAGCCATTATTTCTCGACATTCGGACTGAAAAATTTGAAAATCACGTCGTGCGCCCATCTCCTTGTTGTAAGCTTCTTTGGCTCGTCGTTTCCACTTCGACGAATGATGGTGTTTTGTCGTATGTCGACGCGAATGTCTGGACGGATCGTCAGATCATGAGGACGATCTGTAGGCCATGCTCTGGTACCAATTGATGCAGATATGAAAAATCGGCGACGGCGGGAGATAATTTTTTTGTGGATTTTTTTGGTGGAAGAAGAAATCAGAGGGATTGAGAAGAGAAGCACGCCGGTTGCGCGAGATTCGAGGAGGAAGAAATGCGTAAATCGCGTAGGAGAGAGAGGAACTAGAGAGAGATAAAATCTCAAATTTAGTTATCAACTGAACTGTCCTAAAACAATAGGCCTTCATCCCTTTATATAGGAGGGATGATGTTACAAAAATAGAAATCAAATTCGAAACAAACTTATCCTAATTTGACTCTAACCGACTAATTACGAAATCTCTAACTAATTAATTGAGATCACAGGCGATCTCGTTTATTTAATTAAAAATACGACGACTCAAATAAACGTAAATAAAATTAACGGATAAAAGTAGATAAAAATACGGCCCTATTTATCCTGTTCACGCTGCATCATCTTGTGTTTCAGGATATACTCACAGGGAAGGTGATTGGATGTGGCTATGAGCAGAAAGGGCTTTACATACTGGTCCAACCTCCTTTTACTGGTGTTGTAATTATTCCTACTGGATCAATATCCCCGTTCATGTGGCACCTTCGCTTTGGACATCTTCCTCTAGAGAAGCTATGTCATGTCCTCCTTAAGATATCTACTCGTACCACCTTAGAGTGTGAGGCATGCCAGCTTGGGAAGCACCCTCGTTCCTCCTTTCCGAGTAGCCAGAGTCACCATAGTAGTTAGTTATCTGAGTTATTTCATTTTGATATTTGGTGTCCTAGTCGTGTTCCCGATCATCAGGGACATCGGTTCCATCTTATCGTTGTTGATGATTTCTCTAAACTTTCTTGGGTTTTCTTATTAAAGAATAAGTCTGAAGCTAATCCTGTCATCAAATCATTTCTTATTGAAATAAAGAATACTTTTTCTTCTCATGTGAAGTTTATTCATTTAGATAATGCTGTGGAGTTATCCACTTTACATCTGTCAGATTTCCTCAAGTCTTGTGGTATTGTGCGACTATCCATATCCGCTTAAAGGACTTGGTGTTCCTACACGATATGGGCTGTCAATGTCCATGCATCTCAAGGAACCTACAGATGAAATCAAATCGTCCATGTAGCTGTCGGTTGGACGATGGCCACGACCGTACTCGTAATCCATAGGTCCTGGACTCGGACTTGCAACAAAATGTCCATGTGTGTTCCTCTATTGCTCTATATATTCACGTCCTGCATGTAGTCCTTCCTCAAATCTTGTATCTTGTGGTCCACGACCACTCCCTCCTGACCCACCTAAGTATGTTTCCCCACCATCACCAAGTCCACCACGAACATCATCATCATCATCATCTCCACTGTCATCCTTTGACTTCGATTTGGATTTGGAGCTAGTGGAGAGAATTTCATCAACAACTGCATCAATCTCGGCCTCCAACCCTCCAAGAGGGTTTGTAATCCGCCTGGATCTTGCCAAATAGTCACCTACATCTACTCCCATTTACTGGCTTATATTCTCATTTGGTCTTCCACCTGGTTGATCGAGAACGGGAGCACCATTGGAATCCATCCACCTCTGGAGAACATCTTCATCAGCATCATCATCGTGCATCGTGAAATGTATGCAAGATCAATAGGGTCTGTGTAGTCCTCTTTGTCCTGTCCCTCTCTTGCATGTTTCAACTTTAGCCTCAAGTTGTAATGCACGCAGATAAGATCATTGAGCTTCTGTTCTCCCAACCTGTTCCGTCTCTTCGAATGGATCAAGTTGAATGTGCTCCAGTTCCTCTCACAACCACCAGTAGATGCGGTTTGAGACAACACTTTCACTGCCACATTTCGTAGGTTGGGAGCTTCCTTCCCGTATGATAACCACCATTTTGCCGCAAAAAACCCAAACAAGATAAATCAATAGTAGAAATAAATGAACACACAATCAATGGATTTATTTGTCTTCATCCCTATCAGGAAGAGTATTGCCCTGTCCATTTACTGCAGTGATTCGACCAAAGGAACCCAAGGCATCCCAGAAATACTTAACTTGCACACATAGATTTAAGTCACAAATTGTTACATAATACTCTTAAAGAATATTTTTGTGAGTCCTAATCTAGCTTCAAATTCGGGATTACCTCGTTCATGCATAAGGTCTGTAACTTCTCATCCTTGACGAGCTTCTCTACCACAATTTGTACAACTGATAGAAGGTCGACATTTGTACCAAGTCCATTCTTGTACCGGTACTTAGGATTGAAGTAATAAGCTGGACACAAAGTCACGAACAAGCACAATTTTCATATTCTAAAAATCTATAAAAATTTAAAAAAATAGAAAACAAATTAGATTATTACATAATACATACCGGCCTTGTGAAGAGGATGTGAGAGCATCTTGGACCAACGCTCGTCTATGATGTCCAACCATGCTTTGGATCCTTTTCCAACCGCTTCTCTGACCTTCTCTCTCATGCAATGCATTGCCTCGTAGATCACTCCCATGGTGAGCTTCTTATCGCCATCCACGATCCGCAATGCAGAAACAACTGGATCCATGATCCTCGTGACCCGAGTCACGTCATCCCAAAAGTGGAGATCATTGATCAATGTCTCCACTTTCTGTCATCCTTCAGTCCGAGCTTCAGGTATCTCGAACCATTCACCTTGGCAACACATGGTTTTCAACCTTGTCTTTTGTTGTTTGAGGCTTTGCAACGCTATAAAATTGGTTGCAAAGCGTGTGATGCCATGCCCCACCAGCTCACCATTGCACATCCGCCTCATCAATGCCAGCACTGTGCCGTGGTTGTAAATGAATGTGGTGATCGTTCATGCTTGCTCCACCACCTTTGAGACGAGCTTTCTTTTGCTGAAATCCTTTAGGATCAAATCAATGCAATGTGCAGCACACAGTGTCCAAAAAATACCATAGCTGCTAGACTTCATTATTGTTTCACCCGCTTTCTTGAAGTTGCTGCCATTATCCGTCACAATCTGGACAATGTGATCTTTCCCAACCTCTTTAATGACGTTCTTCATCAACTTCAGCTGGTACTTGTGATCCTTCACATGATCAGATGCATCAACAGATTTCAAAAAGATTGTCTTCCCATCGCAGTAAACAAGGAAGTTGATGATCTGCTTCCTCGTGTAGCTCGTCCACCCATCGCACATCAATGTCACCTCGTACTCTGGCCATCTCCTCCTCAACTCGGCGATGTATTCATTCATCTCCTCCTTCTCCATCCCCAGATATTTGTTCATTATCTCGTAGGATGTAGAAGCCTTCACTCCCGTTCCCGCTGCAGTGATCTCATCAATGGCATGCTGCAGAAATGGCCCGCTAGCAATGGTGGCAGGAATGCTCTCCCCAAAGAAAAGCTTGCTGATGGCCTTTCCTACCCTTTCTCGTGCATTGGTGAACATACCCTTCACTGTTTTCTACCTCGGATCCTTGCTTTGCTTGTATTGCATGGATCTGCTCCTCGTCAAGAAGGGCTCAATTCCCTTCCCCTTGTGTTTTTTGGTGGGTGGTGGTACTGGTGCACCTCCAGAACCACTCCCACTGCCACCTGCATCAAAGAAGCCACCCCGTGCACCATCGAGTTCTCTCCTCTCGAACTCGTTCCTCATTGATTCTTTTGTTGCTCTTCTGTATGCCCTCCTCTCCACTGTAGTCTGAATGTCAGCGGGGTAGACAAAGTCATCGTCGTCTGCATCTGAGAGGACGTTGAATTCTTTTTCAAACATGAACTCTTTCATTTGTTCATCCCTTCTTACCCTTTCTGTATCCCTTTCCTTCTTCCCATCGAAGCTGGCCTTCACCTTGTCCCTCACATCTTTGGGACAATGCGTGCACTTGACAACATTCTTGTTATTGCCAACAAGATGTTGCTTCATCCTCGTAATCCCGCCTCCTCCCAACTTCTTTCCACAGAAATTGCATTGTGGTTTCGCTTTATTTCCATCAGGAGCGGAGGCATACCTCCAACCAATGTCCCCACTGAAATCACCCTTCTGATCCTCAGAACTGTCAGATCCTGATCCGGAACCGGAATGTGCCATGATGATGATCACCGAAACCTGCGAGGAAATTGAAGAACAATCATTCAAGAGGCATACAATTCGATCGATTAAGAATTTGCTAATTAATTTATGTTTTAATTTTCGGATTTATTATATTTTTAATTTTTCTAACACCTAATACACACAAAATCTTAAATACTTGGTGTTTGAAATTGAAAGTACACTCTTAATATCCTGATTTTCAGAAAAACACCTTAGATCTATACATTAGGGTCTTAGATCTAGCAATTAGGGGACCATTTTCGAGAAAGATAAGTGTCACAAAATATGTAAAAAATAGATCTAACATATAATTTTCGGATTTACTCAACTTTTAAATTTCATTTACAAAAAAATATGAAACATGTTTTCTGCTTCCATATCTTAAGATCCGACTTTATCATTGAAAAACTCATCATCATTTCCCATTAAAACACAAAAGCCTCAATTTCCTCTTCCGTAGATCTTATAAAATGTTCTCAAAGTACGTTTACTACATGTTATACACATTATTGTGCAATTAATACACAAAACCCCTAATTTTCGTCTCCAAAAATAAAGCTAGATATTCGAAATCTCTCAAAAAAAACATCACACCAAGCTAGATCAACATCTTACGAGTAAAACCCATAAAAAAATTGAAGGATTTGATGAAGATTTGGCTTATCTTGTAGCAAGAGATGGAAAATGGCCTTGGAGGAAGCTTGGAGACGTCTCTGCTGGAATTCGGTCGAAATGAGACAGTATCGACCGAAATTTCGGTCCATTTTGCCAAAAGGCTGTATTTTTCTAATGCCAGATTCCCTTTGTCAGGCGAGATGCCGAGATGATCGAAATCTCGTTGATATCTCGCGGGATTTCGGTCGAAACCCGGGAAATCGATATTCATATGGGTTTCGAAACCCCCCACCCGTCGAAACCGAAATTTCGGCGAAATTTCATCGAAATTTAGTTCCATCATGGCGGTCAAAACCATGTTGGCTGCATGGAAAACATATATTGCTTGTTTGCATGAAATGAAAATTAACTCTTGGAATTCAGTAAGATGGTGGTCCGTGTGAGGACTCCATCTTAACAAATTCAGAGCAGTGCTAGCGGATGGAACATTATGGGGATTATTGGTCGCATGAAATCGGGACTACTTCAACCAGTGGAGGAGGTGCGTATGTCCCACTTGATTTCAGTGGTGTTGGAAAACAAAATGATCATTCTCATATGATGGTTACTTCGGTATACGACATTGCAAGGGATCCCCAAATTATGCACTTTGGAAGGAGTTACGATCAACTAGAGAGCGTTTGCTGGAGGTGGCATGGCTTATAGGTGGGGATTTCAACGTCATGCTTTATGCAAAAGATAGGCTGAGGGCAAGGAGGCACCAGATTCGGGGTCCAGATTGTTTGGTGAGCTGGTGGAGGAGCTTGCCTTGGAGGTGATGGATGTTGCTAACAATAGAGAGAAATTCATCATCTCGTTCACGCATTGACCGCTTTTTTATATATGTGGAAGCTTTGGAGATGTTCAGCCTGACCTTGTTCACTTCACTTCCGAGGTCGAGATCGGACCATAAGTCGTTGTATTTTGACTCTTGCAGTTGCAAAGATTCTTCCTATTTCAGGTTCAAGCGATGTTGGTTCTTGGAGGAGAGTTTTTATGAGATGGTGGTTTCATTATGGACAAAGATGGTATTGGAGGGTTCGTCTACTGCAAGGTTTGGGAAGAAACTGGTGGTGTTGTGTCACAGACTGTTAGCTTTCAATAGGGAGTCCAGGTCTCAGTGTGATTTAAGGAGGAGCCAGACACATGAGGAATTGGTCAGGTTGGATCTATTGGAGGATGAGCGGGAGCTGGGGGAGGAGGTGCAGAATCGGGGGGGGGGGGAGTGATTCCGAAGATACTGGAGGAGGATGACCAAAAACACAAGTGTGAGTGGAGGCGGAGATCAAAGTAGAGATGACTAAAGGAGGGTGATGTGAGTGATGGATTCTTTCACATGATGGCAAGTGGAAGAAGGCGGAGGAATATGATACATTCGGTGGAAGTGGGGGGAGATGAATTCACTAGGGAGGGGGAGGTAGCAAGAGCGGTTACAGAATATGTCAAGGCCATGAGTAGGTGTATGCCGCATTATGGATCTTGTTGGTTGGGTTTAGGGGTGGCCCATGTGCCAGAGCATGATGTTGTGATAATGATGAGGATATTTGAGGAATTAGAGGTTTGGGAGGTTGTTTTTTGGTCTCAACCCATATGGTTGTCCAGGACCGGATGGATTGCCTGTTTTCTTTTATAGAGAGTTTTGGGACTTGATCGTTGGTGAGATTATTGATGTTATGGCTGAATTTGAGGACGAAAATTTGATTTTGATAGACTCCATCCCTTCTTTCTGTTTCTACTACCAAAGGACATGGCGGTTAAAATTAAGGACTACATGCCCATCGCATTGTCTGATGCAATTTACCTCATTGTGACCGAAGCCTTAGCTAACCGGTTAAGGGGAAGTTTATCCAAGATCATCTCGCCAAGGCAGAGCGCTTTCTTATCTGTTCAGTAGCTAATGAACATTGTGGTTGCAGTTTTGGAGGTTGTAGCAGATTGGTGTAGGAGGAAAGTTGACAAGTCCTATGGAAGGTGAATTTCTCGAAAGTGTATGAATGCGTGGATTGGTGGTTTATCTGGGCCTTGCTACACAGGAGGGGCTTCTCGGAGAAGAAGATCTCATGGATGAAGAGGTATGTCCCGACTTCATCGTGTGCAACCTTGTAAATGAGCATCCGAAGGGAGGCTTTTTCCAGCCTGAGGGGGTGGTCATTAGGGTGCCCTCTTGCACCTCTACTATTTGTACTTGTTACGAATGCACATACAATTATAGTTGATAGAGCGATTTCATGAGGCTTCTACATAGGGTATTCAATGGGGGAGACATATCCATACCCATCCTCCAGTATGCTGATGATACGATACTTTTTACGGAGGGCAGCACAGACAGTTGTAGAGGTCTCTCAACGATTTTTGATATTTTCGGGGTTTTCTTGGTGTTGAGGTTGAACATGGATAAGTTGGAATCCATTCCTTTTGGCCTATCAAAAGTAGAGCACCTCTGCTATTTGTACTTGTTATGAATGCATGGACAATTATAGTTGATCGAGCGATTTCAGGGGGCTTCTACATAGGGTATTTAATGGGAAACATCCATACCTATCCTCCAATATGCAGATACGATACTTTTGGGGAGAGCGACATTGACAAATTGCAAAGGTCTCTCAACGGTTTTGGATATTTTTGGGGTTTTCTTGGGGTTGAGGTTAAACATGGATAAGTCAAAATTCATTCTTTTTGGCCTATCAAAAGTGGAGATTGATTCGTGCGCGAGGTGGCTGAGATCTCCGTGCGGGGACTTATCGTTACGTTACCTTAGGATAACTTTGGTGGCTAGCCGAATGCGCGCCGTTGATTGTCTATGTACCATTTTCATAGTTTATATTTATTTCTTTCATCTTATGTAATTTACCCATGGGCTTCTCCTCTATATAAGAGAGCTCTAGGGTTTTTGGAATACATATTCCCATTCTTTTTTCCGAACATGGTATCAGAGCGGCGACCCTAGACTGGAGCTCTTATATCCAAGAAAAACCTAGCCTCCACCCGCCATCCCGCCTTCCTCCACCCCTTCTCTCTCTCCACCCCATCGCTGTTGTCTCCTGCGGTCCTCGTCCGCAGTCGTCGCCCGTCGTCGTCGCTTACAGAATCCGCCGGTGCCTACGGATCCCTCCGCCGTTCGCTTCTCGTTGATGGGATTGGTTGCATCACAAGTCTAAACATACAACCAATTCCCTATATGTCTGTGCAGATATATTTGTTTTGTTCTACAAACCCTATTTTTTTCTCAATCTGGCAGTATGTCAGAAAACAAGATTGACATCCCCAGCACATGCTCTTTCAGAGGTCCAACACCAATAGTCAAGATGCACAGGACAAATTACGAATTATAGGCCATGCAGTTCATGAGCCTCATGAAGTCTATAGGTAAGAAACATATTCTTACCGAGGAGCCGATTGAGAAAACTGGGGTGAATGCCTCATTGGAGGCGGATGATGCCTATGCAAAAGTTTAGTTATATGATACGTTGATGATAGAAATCACCAATGATGTTTTACATCAACCCACCATCAATGCGATGTAGGATATCCTCGCAACCACCTATTTTCAAGCGAGGAATGAGACAAAAATCCTGCAACTACAACATGACATATACATAGTCAAACAGAATGGACGTCCTCTTCATTCTCTATACACGTCCCTGCGTAGCATGTTCGAGAATCTCCACAGTTTTATGCCTCTGGCTTCTATTCGTGAGCAATAGAAGACATACATGAATGCCACTATTTCTAGCAGCACTTGATCCAGAGTGTGAGGCTGCTCAGTCACAAATACTTGCGGATGCTACCATTCCTTCCATAAAGGAGGCTTACCGCAGACTCAGCAGGATTACTGTCCCATCGTCTATTTTCAGCCAGAACTCTTCTGCAATGGCTGCCTCCCGCGGTATGGAGAACTCTTTTCAGTTTCGTTGTCATGGACCTCATATTAGAGGAGGTCGTATTCATCAACCGTGCACTTATTATTATCGTCGAAGACACTTATATGATACATGCTACTCCAAGTATAGCTTTCCTGCTTCTGCCCGTGTAGCGGAGCAAGTTGAGCCCCCATGCAGCTGCTCCGTTTAATCAGAGGTTTGATGACCTAGTGGCTCTATTATGAGAGATTATGCCCCATGTTGTACCCTTGCTTCCTCGTCTACTTCGGGAGGAAATTCAGATGTTGTTGCCTCTGCTTCTGCCAGTACCTTTGCCTCTGCCAGTACCTCAGGTAACATCTACTCTCTTACTAGTTGTCATGGAACTGTTGTTACAGAATAGATTATGCTTCCCGAGGCTTCCCATCACATGAGTGGAGATAGAAGTTAGTTTGCTGAATGTATACATGTTCCCCCTCGCAGAACAATTGTCATAGTCGATAGTACTCATTCTCCAATTACGAGACAAGGGGAGATCAGTTTGACATCCTCGATGTATTTACAAAATGTGTTGCATGCTTCTGATTTTTCTATGAATTTACTGTCTATTATCCAGATTACAAAGGACTTGCACCGTCAGCTATGACCCATCTTCCCTTGTATTTCAAGACATTCTTATGGGTGGGGTGATTAGATGTGATCATGAGCAGGGCGACTTATATCGACTGGTCCGTACTCCATATGCTACTCTATTGTCTCATCCTACAGGATCAGTCTCCCCATTTATGTGACACATATGGTTTGGTCACCTTCCTCTTCAGAAGACGTGTCACGTTCTTCCTCAGATCTCACCTCGCTCATCCTTATAGTGCGAGGCATGTCAGTTAGGAAAGCATCATCAGGCTGCTTTTCCTAGTCGTCAAGATTACAGAATAGATTATGCTTCCCGAGGCTTCCCATCACATGAGTGGAGATAGAAGTTAGTTTGCTGAATGTATACATGTTCCCCCTCGCAGAACAATTGTCATAGTCGATAGTACTCATTCTCCAATTACGAGACAAGGGGAGATCAGTTTGACATCCTCGATGTATTTACAAATTGTGTTGCATGCTTCTGATTTTTCTATGAATTTACTGTCTATTATCCAGATTACAAAGGACTTGCACCGTCGTGCTATGACCCATCTTCCCTTGTATTTCAAGACATTCTTATGGGTGGGTGATTAGATGTGATCATGAGCAGGGCGACTTATATCGACTGGTCCGTACTCCATATGCTACTCTATTGTCTCATCCTACAGGATCAGTCTCCCCATTTATGTGACACATATGGTTTGGTCACCTTCCCCTTCAGAAGACGTGTCACGTTCTTCCTCAGATCTCACCTCGCTCATCCTTATAGTGCGAGGCATGTCAGTTAGGAAAGCATCATCAGGCTGCTTTTCCTAGTCGTCAAGGTTGGAGTAGTAACTCTCTTTTTTAGTTGATTCATGTAGACATTTGGAATCTGAGTCGTGTACCCGATCACCATGAACATATTTTATCTAGCTAATGTAGATGATTTCTCTGGTTTGTCATGGATTTTCTTATTAAAGAATAAATATGATTCCGGGGATGTAAAAATCTTTTATCAATGAAGTAGATAATATCTTTTCCTCTACAGTCAGGTTTGTGTGAATTGGTAATGCATGGGAATTTTGTACTCTTGTACTCTCACAGTTCTTCTCATTACACGGTATTGTTCATCAAACTTCTTGTTCCTACACGTGTCAACAAAATGGTGTCGTACAACGTAAGCATCGACACTTACTTGATATTACTCGAACCCTTCTTATTCAGAGTCATGCCTCACATTCATTATGGGGTGATGCGGTTCTTACTGTTTATTATCTTGTGAATCACATGCCCTCAATTGTACTGGGTGAGAAAATTCTTTCCCACTTGCCTTTCTCGAGAAGGATTTGTTCTCACTCACTCCTCGTGTCTTTGGCTCAGTTGCCTTTGTACATCAGTTGTCTCTTGGTCTTGATAAGCTCTCTCTTAGAGCTGTCAAATGTGTTTCTGTTGGGTACTCCAGGACATAAAAGGGATATAGATGCTATGATTCATTACGCAGAAAGTATTATATTAGTGCTGATGTCACATTTTTTGAGTTAGTAATGTATTTTCCCTCTATAAGTAGGTTGACCTCTTCTGATTCAGATGGCGAGGTTTACATGCCCCTCCTACTATAGGACCATCATCACCTTTTGTTATCCCGTTGTTCCACCTCCACCACCTACACCATCTCCTCCTGTACCACCAGCACCCACTACCCTTGTTCCAACCTTGCCATGTTACTATACTTATCATCCGACTTCTGCTAATGGTCTTTGCACCGTCATCCTGCATGCCTCATGTCTGAATACATTGTTTATACTGATGGGTTTGGAGATATGTCTGAGCAGGAACCTTTGCAGGAGGTTGGCATACAGAATGAAGGGATCCCCAATGATCTGGATGTCCTTATCGCACTTCATAAGAAGAAGCGTATGTGTGCATCATATCCTCTTGCTTCCCATGTTTTTTCGATCGCCTTGTAGGTGATTTCAGGAGATTTGCAGTTGGTCTATCTGTTGTGGAGATTCCACTGACTTATCATGAGGCCTTGAGAGATAGTCAATGGTGTCTTGCCATGGAGGAGAAGATGTCCGCACTACAGTCTCGTGCAAGGTTTAAAAAATGAAAGGCGAAACGAGATGCTTTCTTCGAAAGCGAGGCGAGGCGTAGCCTCGAGGAGGTCGAGGTGTAAGCCTCGGTTTATAGTGAAAAATATGCATATAATTATGGTTATATATGTTAATGTTATTATATGTTCTTTGCCCAACATATAATACTTAACATTATAAGATATGGTGAAATAGTAGAGATAAGAACCCCGAAATAGAAGATAGAACAACATCATATCCCTTTCTACACATTTTCATTCAACTAAAGAGGAATTCATTGTCTATAAATGTTGTGAAAGAAATAAACAATGCATATATGTCTTTGAAATATTGTTGTAATTAAAAGTATGATTAAGTATATGCCAAAGAAATTTATGTTATGTGTATACCATATAATATATGGCCGCATGAGAAATCGTGAATCTTATCCATTTTGAGCAAATATTTGAAATATTATTGTAATTAAAAGTATGATTAAATATACATAGAAGAAATTTATGTCATATGTCTAACATATAGTATATGGCAGCATGAAAAATTAGGACCCTAATCCATTTCGTTGTGCTTCATATATTGCAAATCTCGTTAAGTGTAAAGTATTGTTTGATTTGACGTTTATAATTTCATTCATTTATAATGAAATATTAAGAGTTTGTAGAAATAGTTGGACACAATTAATTGTAAATATGAAGTTATGGGTAAGACAAAACATCATATTTAGGCATTCATCTTGTATAATCATTATCCTAAACAAATAGATATTTATAAGCTTCTCTAACTACCATGTAAACCATTAAAAATCACAAAACATACTTCAAAAAAGCAAAAATGCCTCACAAAACGCCTCAACCACATCGAGGCTAGTTTTTTCAAACCATGGTCGCGTGGCACCTGGAGCTTGTTCCCTGCTCCTTCTGGAGCATCTATTGTCAGTTGCAAGTGGGCGTTTACAATCAAACACCATGCAGATGGAAGTCTTGATCATTACAAGGCTAGATTGGTAGCATGCATGTTTACTCAGACTTATGGGGTGAACTATCTGGACACATTCTCACCCGTTGCTCGCCACTCCACACTTTGAGTTCTCCTTGTTGTAGTTGTGGTACACAATTGGCCTTTTTTCAACTTGATGTAAAAAATGCATTTCTATATGGAGATCTTCAGGAAAAAGTCTACATGTGCACCCTCCGGGGTTTGTTGCTGAGGGGAGTGTCAGCATGTTCGTAGACTTCACAAGACAATCTATGGCCTTAAGAGAAGTCCGAGGGCCTGGTTCCAGAAGCTCTCGGACCTTATTGAGAACCTAAGGTTCATCATATCAAATACATACCATTCATTATTTGTTCAGAGGACCTACTGAGGCATGATCGTTATTATGGTCTATGTTGATGCTATCCTTGTTACAAGTGATGATGTGCAGGGGATCAAAAAGGCAAAGGAATTTTTTTTGTCAACAGTTTGTCACCAAGGATCTTGACACCATACGATACTTTCTTGGGTTAGAGTTTGTCAAAAATCAACAGGGCCTTGTGATGACCCAGAGAAAATATGTTACATATATGCTAGTTGAGACATGCATGATTGGGTGTCTACCAACCGCCACTCTTATGGATCTTAGCATGAGGCTCTACGATGATGATACAAAGGAGGTGGACAAGAGAAGATATCGAGAATTGGTGGGAGAGTTTCTTTATGTTACCATCACTAGGCCCAAACTATGCAGCTTGCGCATATGCAGACTATGCAGGGTGTCTTAAGGATAGGAAGTCCACCTTAGGTTTTGCTATATTTGTTGGTAGCTCTTTAATGTCTTGGAAGAGCAAGAAGCAGACCATGAATACCAGGTCTAATGCTGAATCGAAATATAGAGCTATAACACAAGAGAGCACATAGATGATGTGGGTCCGAGATGTTTTAGTTGACTTATATATTGATGTGCCACTTCCTATGCAATTACAATGTAATAACCAGGCATCCTTATTCATGCAAACAATCCTGATTTTCTTGAAAGAATTAAACATATCTAAATAGAATTAAACATATCTAAACATATCTAAATAGACATGGGACCGATATGGGCACTGATATGGCGATATATCCTGATTTCCAGGCATTTTCTTCACAAAGGTTCGTCGATATGGGTGATATTTCAGCGATATATCGTCGATATATCGTCTAAATATCGTATCGGTACGATATCAAAATGATATCGATATCGATACGGCCTTCCATGCTCAGAGGACCCTTTCAGAAGTGTACATCCAAGATGAGTATGATTGACATGTATGCTCTATCTTGAGGGGGAGTGTAGAGATATTATTATGTCTATGTACCGTTTTCACATTTTATATTTATTTCTTCCATCTTATGTAATTTACCTATGGGCTTCACCTCTATATTAGAGAGTTCTAGGGTTCTTTGGAATACATATTCTCATTATTTTCCCAATAGTTACCGATGATTGAGAAGTTGGAGGCTTGGAGCAGAAACTGGCAGGGTGAAAATCTCTATCTTTCCATAGGAGGCAAGCTGGTGCTTTCACAATTTGTTCTATCAACAATCCCGATATTCTCTCTTATCCATACCGATACTTGTGGGTGTTAGGAGGAAGCTGGAGACCATTATGAGGCAGTTTTTTCGGTTGTCATTTGGGCGATCTAGAGGATTTCATCTGGTGGATTGGAGCTCGGTGTCATGCCCAAAGGAGGGGGGGTCTTGGGGTGCAGAGTCCGGAGGAAATGAACAAGGCTTTACTTGGCAAATGGGTTACACACATTTGGGGTGACTGCGATAGTCTCGTCTGCACACTTATTAGGGAGGTCTTTGCTTCCATACTCTTATTCCCCACTCGTGAGGACCTCGACGTCGCGCCATCATATTTCTGGAGGAGCATTTGTATCGTGGCACGTGAGATATGCACTTTTCTGAGACCAATCATTGGGGACAACACATGATTCTGCTTTATGGACGGACGATTGGAGTGAAGGTGGTGCTTTGGCAAGAAGATTCCCTCGACTAATGGCGATGGTGGAGCACCATGGTTGCTTAGTGGCTGATGTCTGGGATGGGCACTCCTTTTTTTGCATTTCAGAGTTGACCTCGTGGATCATCATCTAGAAGAGTTCATGACTTTGCTTGCGGAGCTTGACGAGGTGACTGGACCTACTAAAGGATGGGACAACTAGCTCTGATGTGATGGGCACTTTATGGTTGGGAGTGCATATAGGGCAATGAGGGGGGGCGACGAGCTTCGACCCTGGAGGGTGTGTGGCAGATTGCAGGTGGATATGGAAGTGGAAGGTTCCAACACGGGTGAAGGTTTTCCTGTGGATCTTCAGGAGGGATAGAATTCCGACAAAGGAAAGGTTCGCTTGATACATACATGGGACGAATCAGCGTTGCACCAGATGTCAAGAGGTCGTGGAGGACACCGATCACCTCTTTTTCACGCGTGGTAGCTTGATAGAGATTTGGAAGCATGTGGGGATCCAAGCAGTGAATATCGGCAATTTTCTTGATTTTCGACGCTCCATTGGCGTAGACTGGAGGTGTACGGAAGAGGAGAGAGCTAGAAGTGTGGAGGTTATTTGGACGATCTGGCTGGCCAGAAATGGTATGATGTTTCAGGAGGATCGACTACACGTTGAGATTGTAGTGGCACATACATCTGTGTTGGCTACGAACTGAAGGTTGTAATTTTTAGTCGCTTGTTCATTTATTAAGTAGGCGTGTAATAATTTTTTGTGATAAATAATGAAGTTTTTGGGCATGCACCTATACGGTGTAGACCCTTTTTTCTTTTAAAAAACAATATCAATTCACAACATTTCCAAAAGAGTATTGTTATTCATGAAATCATATTCGCATCTCAATTCCCAAATGAGATGACACTGATGGAATTAATTTTACCTAAATGTCTCATAAGTAACTTATACTTCCTATTTATCATATAAACCAGTAAAAATACTTTGAGAGATTATATATATGATGTATCCTTATCCGCCAAATTCCATATTTTAAATATATAGATGTGTACCTGTTTTGATCAAAGGATGAATGTGACTATGTCTATCTTAATCTTGTCAGATTAATTCTTTAACTCAACTTATATGACAATATTGAATCTCTATTCATATGCAGAGGACTTGCATAAAAAATATCCATCGAATATCAGCTTGCAGAGAAGATTGTCATCTCTTCTCAGATTGGAAATCATTTATTGGATAACATTTTTAGATGTTAGTTGTGTCATCAATGCACCTTTTTAGAATATCAACTATTTATGTCATATCAAAAGTGGACAAGGTATGTTATCCAAATCGTATGGAGGGTTTGTCTAATCATACAAGAATATGCAAACATACTATAATGCAATTGCAAAGTGGCTCACTAGGAGCTTATGCTTTAATGAAAAAATAAGATAACAGTGTTTGATAAGCTGGCGTGATAAACATCTATGTTCCATCTTA